>CM021732.1:70634947-70660242 GCA_011075105.1 Heteronetta atricapilla | reverse complement strand
TCCTCTCCTCTCCTCTCCTCTCCTCTCCTCTCCTTTCCTTTCCTTTTTTTTTTTTTTTTTTTTTTTTTCCCATACAAAATTACACGTGCTACATTAAAGCTTCACTGGAAACTCCTCTCTGAAGTAAACTAGTTAATAAAGTTGATAAGCATCTACTGACTGTTACTTTGATAGATGGTTCTTTTTTTTTTTTCACTTTATTTTGGATAATTTAGTGTCTTTTTTTCATAAAGCGAAGAACTGATCAAACGCCCCTCCTTCAAGAAATTTGCTCAGGGTTATGCTTCCTTTGGAACAGTTATCTGCTTCAACTATTGCAAGTGAGTACCAATTACCAGCAGAAAAAATAACAAACAGACTACATTCTGCTGAGTAAAAATGGTCATTCCAATTCTGTATTCATTTTGATAATTTTCATTGCTGTGTAAATAGCAACAGACATTATCGTGATTCATGTGGAAAAAGTTGTCAACTGAACACAGACTCCAGAGGAATTCTTCCTAAACGTAAGTGACATAATTGGAGGCAATGAACAACAGAAATATGAAGACATTCAGTTTCTGCTTCTATAGAGAACACTCCCTCTACAATATTGCAAATGCATGTGTGCATCAATACGAATACCTGATGTGATCCGACAAGTCTAGCAATGTAAATATAAGCCTTTATTCATTATCTTATTTCCTCATGGCACTGCTGGCCTCAGACCAGTTAAGGTTAAAGATTTGTGCAGTTTTCAGCACATCTGTAGCTTCATTGTAGTCCTTTGAGGGTAAATTACAACTTGTAGTTATTTTTCCACATGTACTGGAAACAGTATTGCACTAACGTGAAAACTAAATGATACACACAAGAAAGTTGTGTGTTTCTTGTTTTAGCTCACCATGCTATTAAATGTCAGTTACAGAGACCTCTTTCTCCCACTTTCCGGCTCTGCAATTGATGCCTGGGTGATTTTAAACTAGCACGGATGGGCGAGGCAGTATGAAGTCGTTAGCACCCTGTAAATTGAAAAGCCTGCTTTATTTCACAGCAGCATCCCTATGCAGATAGGACTCCTGTGGCTCCTAGAGGAGCCAGATACACTCACTACCCATGGACCTGCAAACCTACTAAAGATATGGCCTAAGACAATGTGACCACCCAACAGAGTAGCTTGCATCTTGGTCAAGAGGACAGGATGCTTGATCTGAATGCTACTGGCAAATGAAGCTGAGATATTGACCAACAGGACAGTAACTTTCATCTTTAAGCCATAATGGTTTCTAAATTCATACGCATTCTCTTTGAAAACATCTGTTTGCCTTAGCTTCTTCTGGTTGTTTAACATGCTCAGTGGTCATGTAAATAATATTAATAGTGATACTAGTGTGTGCAGATCTGGTAACATCAGCATTTTCAGAAACAAAACCTGGTGCACTTAGACCTCATCTGGCTAGGAAATTTATGTTGTGTGTTGTGAATCACAGCCTGCACCTGCAGCTCAGATTCTCCTTATGCCATAATAGAGTCTGGTTGCAGCATGCTAGCTTCAAGCAATCTGGAAGTATTTTAGGAAGATTACAGCATAAAACATAGCTGTCAAATGGAAGAATTTTCAACAGTGTGCTGCCAGCAGGGTCTGTATTTTCTATCAAAATGCCACCATTTAAGAGGGCTGACCATACGAGTTGTCATAATATTAGGCAAGTTTGACAAGGGGTAAATAGATGTTTCAACTACAGAAGAAGGTTAGGCTAAGTTTTGATGTTCATGATCCTTTCAGCTCCACTGCTTTCAGAATAGAAGTGTGGGAGGCCACTGTTATTTAGCATGGGTAACCCAAAATAATGGATGTCACTGCATACAGTTTCTTGTTGGCCAACGTAGCACGAGACCGGGAAGCCAAAACTGGAAGATCAGAGTCCCGAGTAACAAAGTGCTACCAAATGTTTAAAGATTCTGCGTAGTAGGTCCAACAATGTTGGCAGTAGGTTGTTGCAGGTCTTGACACTGACAACCAGTTTTATCAGATGGGCAGGTTAAATCAGAGATCTACCAAGAGAAACTATGAGATGGACCAGATAAGGACAGTATTTCAAGAACTGAGAAACTAAACTTAATTACGGAAGAAATTATGATAGTGAAGCGTTCAGCTGTAAATGCCAGTTATGACCATATTACTGCTGAATCAGGTTTCAAGTTATTTTCAAGGTCAGAAAAGTCCTAAGACCAAATACCCAAACAGATGTCATCAAGTTAGATTATTTCAGAGCTCAAGTTTCAGGAAGATCATTGACGTACATGTTTAAATGGGTTGGCACTACTTCAGAGCTTAGAGATAGTCCTTTGAATTTAGGTTTGCTGAGTGCCATTCATGACGAATTCTGAGAAGTAATTGAAAAAAATAAGCCCCAAATTTAAGTGAACTCACTTGGGACTATTTTAAGCAGTTTCACTAGAGACTCCGTGAGCCATGCCATGTTTGTAGGTGGAAATCAGATGCAGGAGCATAGTTTTGCATTTCACCTTTTTCATTAGTTTTCTGTGTGGGTTGTCAGAGGAAGAACTTGATCTTCACTATGATTCTGCAATCATAGTGAAAATCAGCTAGTTCCGCAATGAGAAAGATGCATATTGCTGATAAGATCCATTGAAGGATGAGATATTCTCATGCTTTGTAGCAAACAGCAACCAATGTTGCAGTATGGTAATTACCTGTGTGGGATAGATGCTACCTGTTATTTACCGGCTGGTCATTCTGTATTTAGCAATCTGGATCAGAGTGCAAGGACCAAGATATCTCATGAATTGCCTTGCAGTGGTAGTAGCTTTTAAGTCTTTGCATGCTTTCTCTAATCTGCTCATCAAAATACATTCTTGAGTGTTAATGTGCACAACATGAATGCATGGACTAATAGATGGGATCTTGGGCTGTGACTTAGAGAACTCACAAGTTATCTCAGCTTTATCTGTGGTCTCTTGGTGATCGCCCATTCAGAGGTTAATGCCCTGTATACGGCTTGTAGAGCTCAGAGGTTAATGCCCTGTATGGGATTTGTGGAGCATTTCTGGTCCGGTTACCGGTGCCTCACAAGGACAATCTCAACATGCTAGTTTTGTTGATGTAAATGTCAGGAAGAGAGTTGAAAATGAACAAGATACCAGGGTCAGCATTCATTTTAATTACGTTTACTTTTCCTCATGCAGAAAGAGGTAGTGCTCACCATCTATTTTAGTCACTTACTAACTGCATAATTAATAGGGCTAGGTTAACCTTGACTGTGGATTTCCTTTGGAAACTGGATGCCAATGTGTTTGAAGTTCCTTGTTCCCATCTGAACAGCCTTGTAGAGGGAGTTCCAACCCCTTTAATGAAGTGGTCAGTCGTGCCAATTTATTCTAATTTATTTTATAAACAGAGAAAACAGTACAGACTAGATTGATCTGGGATTGTACCAAGTAAAATGATTTAATTTGCATGTAAATGGGTTTTTATCTTCTAAACTCTTTTCTTTAGCCCACGTGCTCCTTATGAATACGGTCCCTTCAGAGCAAGGTGAAACAAGACATCCCCAGGTATCTACTGTGGTTTGGCACAACTTTGTCCACTTTAAGGATAGATTTAAAGAATTTGTTTCCTGTAGGTCGTAATCTTTCTGCATGTTCTCTAAAAAGCAACTTACAGCTCAAAGCTGGGAGCTTTCATGAGGATTTGGTGGATTTCTCCAGGTACGGCAACAGATCTAAGAGCTTTGGATCTGCTCTTTTCCTTCAAAGCCTTGTTTATCTCTTCTGGTTGAGGAGGAGAGATAAGCCACACCTATAGTTCCACTGTGGGAGCTTGCAGTTGTTACAAAGCCACCGATTTCCTCTGTGTTAGGTGGTGATTCATTTTTGTAAAGTGCTAGTTAGAATTTCAGAAACTGGTCGGTGATTGCTTTTTGATTAGTAATTACTCACCTTTGATCTAATTCAGACAACTGGTTTCGGGTCTGGTGGGTTCTCACATTTACTCTGGATGGAATAAGTTTTTCTTGCTCAAAACCCCACATGACAGAGTTTTTTTTAAAAAAAGGCAACTTCAGCCTGAACTGAGAGAAGCCTTTTTAATTCATGTTAGTGATACTTTTTTTACGGTTGTACTGGGAATGTCTGCTAGGGAAGTCTGGTATCGAGCATTTCCCTAAATCTGACATAATCCTATTGGTCCTCCTCCTCTTCATTTGGACAGAACAGTGCCCGATCCTTGTAAATCATTGTCCTACATGCTACATTGTCCTACACGCTGACATTTCTTTTAAGGAGAATAACCCCAAATACCTAGAGTGCTTATCTTCCAAAAAAGAAAGGGTGGTCTCCATTTTCCTATGTGTAGGGTATTTCTGAAAAAGAAAGAAAAAAAAATGATGCAAATAAGACATTATAACTGGCTTAATTTCATGATTAGATGTTGAGTCTCTTTCATTTTCAGGAGTGGTGTGGAGGAAGATATGTATAGAAATGAGAGAGGGAGAGAAAATCTTTTTTTTTTTTTTTTTTTTTTTTAAGAGAGGACTAACAATCTCAGATAAAAGCTTTAGTGGCTTATAAATATTGTCATGAATGAGACTTTGGCATTCTCACAAAAAGCAGGTGAACTGAAAATCTTCTCCAGTAGATTAAAACTAACACTGTATTACTCAGTTATGGATTCCCTTATGTGCTTTCGTTTTACACAAATAAGCTAGATGTTTCCAGATTTACAGCAAAGCCTGGTGCTAGGAAAACAGTTCAGACACGAGGAAATCACATAAGGAAGGCTGAAGGAAGGGTTGGAAGTAGTGTGCAGCTGAATTTAACATGTCATTGGCTAGAGAATTATGCCACAATTTTCTGCTGAATATTGCCAACCCAGAGGGATGAGAAGAGAGCAGGACCAGTGGAACAGCCAGGCTTGCTCCCAGGAACTGTAAGACTGAGAAGGGAGAAGTCAGGCGAAGCAAGTGTATCCATGTTGTGGATACTCTGACCCACCAACAGGAGCTGCTGAAACTGGTCCGTGTTCTTGCTGTCTGGAGGAAGAGCAAAGATCAAAGTTTAACTGAAATCAGTTTATTTTCCGTACACATTTGCTCTTCCACCTGCTCCCTCTGCTGGCAAAGTCAAGGAGACCTAAAAGAGGGAAAATGGGAGTGAAAAAAGGAAGACAAAATGGTGGGCTGACACTTTGAAGTTCGACAATTTACCAACAACTGAATTTTAGTACAATAGTAACCAACCATTTAAAACAATTCATGTCATCTTGTCTTCATTATCTCCAGGGGCAGGGATCCTGCTGTGGGAATACTGAATCTCCTTCAAACCTTTTCATAAAAAAAGGATCCTGTTCTCCTTTACAAGTTTAAAAGTTGCAAGAAAGAAAGTAGTGTAAGCCAATTCCCAACTCCAGTGATGGCTTTTCACACGTTGAATTCTATCCTCTTTTCCATCATGTTTGTAAAGCACATGGTAGAAAATTACAACAACTTGTGTTTTCTATGTCATAACTGAATATTCCTTCTGTTTGTTTATTTATTTATTTATTTATTTTAAAAAAAGATGGAATGCTCATATTTCTTTTTAAAAATCTTAAAACCTGAACCAGAGAATTAGTTTAGAGGCACAATGACTCTCCTCTTTTCTAAAGGTGAATTTTCACAGTAGAGCCATCATAAAACAAATCAGTCCCTTCTGCACCTTTCTCTCCAGTCCCCTCTTCAGTTGCATGTCCTATTCCTTCCTTCCTTTGTACTGTCTCTCCAGTTCTCTGCAATTCCTCCAGCTGCAGAGCAAGCCAATTTCAGCTTTATTATTATTATTATTATTTTGCTAGCTTCATTTTATCCCATTTTAATGAGATGGATCAGCTGGGCACAAGGTCAGAAGACAGCCGGAGACAACTGCAGAGATGGGGCAGTAGCACACAATGAGCTATCAGATCTGCTCAAGCAGTGAGGTGCAACTTTCTTGCCAAGTTCTGGTTGAAAGAAACAGCAAACATTGCTGGTAGATAGAACTCTTTCAAGTTTCTCTCCATGTAAGCAATTGGTCCTTTAATAGGTTTGGGATTAAACGTAAGATTCCTGGAACATTTTCATTGAAGCTAGTTGCCGGCAGCATTAGCTAAGGAGCAACATGACTGAAAAAGGCATAAAAATTTCTTGCCCTCCTCACTCGCTCCTTCCAGTAGGGTTTGACAGATTACATTACTAAAGATGACCTGTTGTTCTTACTGAACTCTCCCTAATTACTGGCTAACAACACAGTGCTCCTTTCTTTACACCCCCTCTGAAAGATCACAGTTCTCAAGCTGTTTCTTCCTGATCTTCCCTCATTCTCATTTTGTCTCAATAGTACTCTTTCTGGTGCCGTATTTGAATTCTGTGATGCTTCTTTTCACAAGGGGGTTCTATTTTCAGCTTCCCTTGTTCTCAATGACCAACCATGCATACTCAGTTGATGAGGTAACACTTGTTACCTCAGCAACATGCTCAGATATTTTCTCAAAGTAATTTTTGTCATGAAGTAACATGAGAGGGTCAGGTGCTCCTTGTTCAGTTATCTCAAATACAGGGGGAGTGAATGGCAGCCTTATTTTTTTGTGGTGAATCTGGCAAGGAAGGAGCTCCCTTATTGCTCTTAACAAAAAATGAAAGGCTGCAGAGAAGTGTTTGTCTGGTGAAAGATGAAGAACATATAATGCAACTGTTCATGTGTATGGATTTTAGGAGGCCGAGAAGGGAGCCCTGGAGCTGTGCAATTAATGTTTGTTTCCTATCAAATTGCTGTGTGATTCCTGAGCATCATATTAATCTTTCACACAATAACTAGGTGAGCATGCGGAATACTGGGAAGTTTAACGTACAACAAGCAGTGTGAGACTATTGCTTCTAAAATTCACTTTCTGCAGACATTTTATAACCTAAATGTTCTTAGACAGCAAACACAAAAGGACATGAGAACAAAGTTAGTTCTCTTTTACAGTTAAACAAAATGACTCATGGAAAATATTTTCTTTGTGGAATAGAAAGCTGTCTGGAAAAATGATTTTGTGCTGTGAGGAACCCTGTACAGGATGTGCCTTATTATGGATAAAACTGTCATCCTACATGGTGCCACCTGTGTTAGACATATCCGTGATTTAGTGATAATTGATATCAATCATTTTAAACAAGCCTATAAATTTACATTTCCTTTCCATCTCTTTTATTTATAAGTAAATGCCTATATCCTTATATGGAACCAGAAATGCTACTGCCACAATGGGGCAAACTGTTACTCTATTGCCTAATTTGGGATATTTTCAGCACTTTTTTTTTTTTTTTGAAAAAAAGTTTTCCTGATTGGCTATGTATCAACTGTGGATGATGACTGTATTGAGTTTCTTTACCCTAAATCTTCTCCTGCTTTTAGATTTCTTTTCAAAGTGTGTATGCCATCTCTGTCCCTATGAATTCAATAAAAGTGGGATTTTTTAACTTGTTTTTAGTTGAGCTGTTTCCCCACCTTCTCTCAGTATGCATTTATAATTTCCGCCTTCTTGTTGATCCAGTTAAGCTATTTACTGTATACACCATACAGCAACTCCTAATTATCATATAATATGTTTTCTAATGTTGAATTCATAGCGATCTTGAAGATGAAAGGATGAACCTAACAAAATTATGACCATCTGAGAAGTGATTAAACAGGAAACTCCCCTGCATTGTGATAGAAAGGAAATGAGTGGGTGTCAGCCTAGTGAGTTGTTCCATATGAATCAAGCTATAATGGGTCTGTTTTTCATGTGTCTTAAAGGAGGGCTCAGAATCATCCCTTAAATCTTGTTTGTTGACAATTTAGGGGGAAAAAAAAAAAAAAAAAAGTAAGCTCACAGTCTTGCACTCCCAGCCATCAAGTAAAAGTTGATGTAAGTATGGAGCAAACATGAAAAAAGAGCAAAGGATTTTGTATGGTTTTTGATTCTTCTGCTGAGAAATTACAGTCTTTTCTTATCAACTGTCCTTTCCTTCCTCCAATTGTCTGATGTAATAGCCTCTTGTCTTAAATTTATTTTGTAGCTCATCTGTTTCAAACATACATTCTATAGCTGACCTATTTCTCCCTTTTTAATCTCAGGTGAAGAGTATTTTCCTTCAGTAAATTATTCCTTTTGTTGTTGTTGTTGTTGTTGTGGTTCCCATACAATATAGCCAAATTTTACCACAAACTGTGCTTTAACCTTTCAGTAAATTGCCCCTTCTTATAATACATGTTCAAATTAGTTAATTTGATCATTTTATGTATTACCTTACTATCCAGTATTTAAGGATTCCCCTGACAAACAGCCTCCATCTTTTAAAACAAGAAGTCCCTTTTTAAAGATCATAGCGACCTAAAGAGGCCCCTGGAGGACATTTGTGTACGATAGATTCACTCCCTTGGAAACCTGTACACCTTCAACTTGATATGATTCTTGAACGAATGTCATCCTGGTGGACAAATACAATACATAAACATAAAAACCTCTGTGTGAAGAGAGAATCCATGAAGAATCCACAGACTGATGGAAATGCATACATTATTGATGAGTGGTTAGCTGTTCGGGTCAGTCTGTCCTGGTCTATGTGTCATATGTAATGACTTACTGACTCTTCTCTTCCTTTTATACATTGTCATTGGACTCAGTTTCAGTGCTCTGTTTCTTCACATTTTAACTTACTTTAGCTGTAGAAATTATGAGTTACTCAAGGAAAAGATAGTCATCCCAATGAAACACGAATTAAGATGTGCCATAACTACAACATATCAGGCTGATCTATGTGTGTAGATTTACACGAAGGAAAGACTCATCACTCCAAATTCAAAATCCATGGATGGAGACAATTTATGTTCATATTTCCATCATCAACAATGAATAAAGGTCCATAACTCTGGCTTGTGTTGTCTGGTCAGATTAGATGATTTGGATGCATTTAGCATCCTACACGTTTATACTACAGATTTAAACGGAGGTGCTGCATGCTGTTGTGTTTAAGGATCATTTAACTAGATTTGATTTTTGAAAAAGGACATGTCTTTTATTGTCTGTAAAAAGCTCGCACATTGTGAAACCACTTTCCCTCTGAAGGACAGATGGAGAGAAACTAAATAGCAAATAAATGCCAGAGGTCCCAACATCTGCAGTTAGCAGAAGACCTGGAGAGTGCTTTTTAAGCAATGCATTTTAAATGGGATTGTGACTGGGATGATATTCATGTTGGCAGGAGTGGATTCTCAAGAAAGAAGAATCCTACAGTGTCAAGAAAAAAAGTTTGCCATGGCTTTCTTTGGCTTCACATTTGGAGAAATATACAAAACATGTTGGACAAATTCTGTCATCGTGTAGCAAGAAAATGTGTGCTCATACGAAAATGGTCTACATACAGGTAGGTGCCAGTAGACAGTGATTTATAGTCTGAATTTTACCGGGATGTGAGCTGGATATTTTAGCAAAAGCAGTCGAGTCATGTCTTTGAAGGCCGGATTTCCCAGGCTATGCAGAAAACAGGTTCAGCCGGTTGCTAGGTGCTCTCAGCTCCTACCTCCACCACACCCATCCTGGGCTCCCTGCACCTCTGAAACACAAACACAGCAGGTGAGATTTTATCTGCTGAAATATTTTCAAAAACACTGGATTTTTGTCTTTCAAGTCACTGGTCTCTACCTTACTGGGAGAGTAAGGATTATTTGGATAACTATTGCCATGTGCAAAAAATGTTCACACCTCAAAAAGACCTCATCCTTTTTAGCTCAGTGACTGTTTTCTCTGAAAATATGGGTACATTTTAAAAGCATAATATTCATCTTGAATTTAAAAACTCAGCCTTGAATCACAGAGCAGAAGCAGTGCATTGCTGAAGGGTTTGGTCACAGCCTGCCAAATTTTGTTACACAAAGTACAAGTTCACTCAAAACACATTTTCATACAGGCTGCTCTCCTGATCAGTCTTGTTGATTCATTGTATGGACTGTCATTGCTCATCAACTGCAAAAGCATCCCAAGTAAAATTCAATATGATAGGTTATAAACTGATTTAAAACTATTTACTATAAAAGGCAAATCATCATCAAGCAGTTCCTGATAAAATCTGCACATTTCACAAACTGTGGGGGAGTGCTGAATTATAATAAAGACAGAACATCAAGACAGTGACATGAATTATTTGGTATGCCAGCTGCAAGCACGAAAGCCAGCCATCTTAAAGGATAGAGATCATCTTTACAGAAGGTAGAACGATACTGTGGAAAGTAATGAGTCTGAAAAAATTAAGTGTTGTGAGGAAAAATAAACTCAACAAATCTCCACAGTATGATGCAGTGGTTAAAGTGATCCTTCGGAAACATCAAGATAAGAAGGCTGTGTTACCACTGGAGCTAGCATTGACGTAACCATTGGTATACTGTTGTCTACCCAAATGTTGTCCATCCAAAATATGCTCTTGAGAAAGTTATTAAACAGTTGCTTTGGAAGAGACACAGGATAGTTAAAGAAAGAGAAGGATGACTTAACAGTCAAAGACACAAGGAGCCCACTGATGCAGAGGTACAGGGGTGATTTGATTGCTATCTGTGAAGGACATAGAGTAGAAGGCTGCTCTTATACCTGATAAGCGAAATATAAGATGATCTGATGCTGAAAGTCACAGCTAGGAATAAAATGAAAACGTCTTGGGATAAGAAAAATCAGCATTGGAACATCTAAGCAAGAATTGTAAGAGATGTATCACTGGAAATTTTCAAAGCAAGATTGCTCTTGGATTTGAAGTAGGAACTAATTATAAGACTTGCAGCCTTTTGTGGTACAGGGAATCATTAGTGCAATATTGTGTGTTACAGTATTCCCTTCTGTGCTTAAAATCTATGAAGCTATCTTGTTTCTAGATGGATTTACTCACAATATGATAGACATTTTGAATAGCCTGATAAATACAACACCAAATATTCATTGAAATAAGAAGGTAACAGGTCTCTGTTTTTCAGTATTTGCCACTAATTCTCTCTGAGCTTAAGTATATTGAAAAATGGTTTGAAAACGTGTTAAAAAATCACGACAATACATCTTAAATTACTCATCAATCTTGTTGAATATTATTGAAATTTTTCAAAAATAGGAAAGAGTCTTAAATACACATGTTCTGCTGAAATACCTCCCCATAAATGCACTTATGTAATACAACAGTGACATTAACCAATGTTGACCCAAAACTTAAATGATTAATCAACAGCTCAGACAGCAAGGTTATGGTCACAATACAAGAATCCAAATAGAATAAAAATTCAGCCAGTTAAGCTTGTCTAAGACAAACTTAAAGGCTACAGATGATGGAAAAGAATTCTATGTAAAAGAAATCTATGGCAAGGTCTGATTAATATTTTTGATGACATGTTGAAAAATGAGGCTCTACTGAAATAAGGTTCTTTGTAAAATCTTTTATATTTGTTATGAACCTGGCATGTAGGCAGGCAGCTCTTGCAAAGCTGAAGATTTGGCAACCTTGGAAACCTTGATCGCAGTGTATTATACCTATGAAAGAAGCCAGAAATTTGATAAAAGATGGCTCTTTTCAACTGAATGCGAATTCAGACCTTATCAACAGAATAAATGTACTCATGTCAGTATACTCTCTATCTCCCTTTATTTTTACACTAAAAAAAAAAAAAGGAAAAGAGAAAGAAGAGAAAGCACACAGATCATTCTGAGACATCTTTTAGTTTGAATGCAACACTGTATAAAGTCTTGGAAAATATTAGAAAGAAGGAATAATTAAAGCCCTGAAGGCAAATGCAAAATGGGATAATCCAGGTTTTATCAAACATAGATAGTGTCGGACTAAAATCTTTTTGGATAAGATAATTGACCTTTTAGACAGGGACAATGCAATAGACTGAATTTTCACACATGTGAGAGCAGCACTTGTTGTAGCGTTAAGGCAAATTATTACTGAAGTGGAAATGATGAGGATTACCACAAGAACTGATTAGGTTGATAAGGCGCTGACTAGCATGAGACTACAATGTATTAAAAGAGAAGTTCTCAAGATGGAGAAGGCGTTTTGTTGGCACTTCCTCACAGAACAGGCCTGAGGCTTATCCTACCCTGTTTAATCATTTTCAGCTTAAGGACAAATGAAAGAAATGGTACAGGGTCCAGTAGCACGAAGTCATGCACTTATGGGATATTAAATCAGTCAGAATATTGTAGTGGGTCTGCCTAGGCATCGTTCTTGCAGTGATCTCTCCAGAGTAGATAAAAAAGGCTTTTAATATCAAAAGGCTAGATTTGACTTGCATGTAAACTAAAACAGTTTGTTTTAAAGAAAGACTGCTCAGCAGCTGGGTGAGATGCAAGAGAAATAAAAATGAATTTATGACAACTTTCCTCCTGCCCACAGTCTCTTTGTTGACTGGATCCTTCCTTCTAGTCATGATTTCAGTCCACTAAGTGGCTTTCTGAAAACTCTGTCTGGACCTCTCTTGGACCACAGTGAGCTTCTTTTTCACTCACTGTAGAGATCTTGCCTTTGCTCTACTTCCTGCTTCTTGTAGAGCAGTCTCTCAGTCCCTCTGCCACTTTGCTGTTATTTTTTTTTCCTCTTCCTCATTCGGCCTCACCCTGTTGTCAGGGAAGTTTCTCTCCTCCAGACAGTTGCTCCAGGGGAAGAGCATTCTCTTCTCCACAAGCTGAGCACGAATCAGTCCCCTCTTTCTTAAAGGAATATGACATCCCAGCACAAACTGCTAAAATCCACCACCTATCATGGAACTGAGCAGAAAAGAAAGATCTTAGTGTATTGTTATTAGAGGATGACTGTTACTGGCCATGCTGAAGCAGCTGTGAAATGCATGTGAAACTGTGAATAACCAAAAGAGAATTAAAAGAGATTTAAGCAGATTGTAAAAAGGGAGGGAAAAAAAAATAACAAAATCAAAGGGTTATAAGGCAATTGTGAAGCATGTTGGGTGAAAAAAGAGAAAAAAAAAATATAACTCTAATGAATTTCTAGGGCATGGAGTAGAATGATCTAAACAAGAGCAGTGAGGGCAAGAAGCCAAAGATGTCTTAAAATTTGAACTTTATACATATAGATATGGGACTGTATGAGAGAATGAGAGAATTTCTGGGGATGGGAAATTAAGCTCTCTTGCATATTCAAGGTATTGGTTTGAGAGAGGCTGAATCATTATTTATCTGCACTGTTCATAGACAGTGAAAATCCCATATTTTGTGACTTCCGCTGGTTTCCCATAGAGCTCAGAAATTTGTGTTCTCCTCATGTGGTCAAAGATAAACCAGTGGTCAGATGTAGGGTGAAAGAAAAACCCTTCACTTGGGACATACTGGCAATGACCATTTGCTTTAGGTCTCTTGCCACCCTCTTCTGTGTGGGCCATTCTCTGTCTCCTAAGATATTTCAGGAGTTTCATGTAAAAACTACTTTGCTATCGCAGGGTCATAGTGCAGTGATGGTAGCATTGATTTTTTTTTCCTGCTGTACTTTGTAGCTATGGATTACCCCAAGTTCTACATTTGTCATAAGGTGTTGGGAATTATTTGTCATATATTGTAGTTAACGTTGTGATTGGAATTGGAGCTTTAGAAATAGATGTGTACTGAATGGTTACCAACAATTGTATGTGGCTGTAACTGATGACCCTTAAATTCTTGTTCCTGGGTGGTACTTTGATTTCAGGACAGGAATATTTACAAAACTAGAGGAACTGGTATACTGACAAGAAGTGATCTACTGGTAAGTCTTCCTTTTAGGAAGACTTCCCTCAGTGAAATTTGAATCAGCGCAACTTCCGAACTGGGGGATATATATGGATTCAAAATTAACTCATTAGTCCTTTGTCTGCATGCTTAAAACTGAAACAGAAATTACATATCTGCACTTCTGTTTGCAGTGACAATTACTTTCAACCTGTCTCTCAGCTGAAACAGAGGAATAGAAATAAATCAGAGAGTGTAAGTCAGAAAGCAGGAAGCACTGGAGCCAGAAGCAGTAACATTTGGTGTCATATTGGGGGACAAAAAAAATACATATTTTTAACTACAATAATTTAAAAAGAATTGGGGCCATCTGCTATTCACAGGACATTAATTATTAAAACTTACGAGAAACTGAAAGCATAATGGCTGATGTATTCTAAATTGTTATAAATCTTAGTTGTGCTCCTTCCTATTCTGTCTGATGTGAACAGCTGATCAGCATGCAGTAAAAAGGATTTCATCAGAATTATAGTGAATTTAAAGATAAAAGCAGCTCTTGAAATTAGGCTCAAAGACCTGAAGAACGACTTCAGTATAGTTTTGTAATGCTTGCCCCACATGCACACAAAGTTGCATCTGTTTATCCAAACAAATGTTTTAAAATTTAGTTAAATTATTGCAAAATCCCATGTGTACATTCTTGATTATATTTTAATCTGTGTTAAATTCATTAAAATTAAGTCAGTTCCTTGAAGGGTTTGAGGTTTTCAAGCATGTGCACAAAGGAATTTGCACCACTGTCACTAAATTAAACCACTGGCTGTGGTTCAGTAAGTGCAATATTTATGTAGGGAAAAGCTCTCCTTTATTGATCAGCCTGAGCTGCCAATTGTAGATCCAGGTCCAAGTTTCAGTAAAATACTGGCATATTGAAATACTGGTCCAGGCCTACATACTTCTGTTGGAAAGCATGAAGTCATTCCCTCTGCTAAACTCTCCTGTGTATTTTTGCATACTCCTAATGTGAAAAAATATGATTCAGTTGAGATCAAATCTATGGGCAAGAGTAGTTTTAAACAAATACAAAGTTGTGCAACACGTCTGAAGTGCAAGGGTAGCCATGCCATTGAATTTAATGGAATTGCATAGAAACCAAGCTAACAAATCTGTCTGTAGGATTTTCACAGATTATAGTGCTAGCAAATATGTATTAACTGGGGTTCACTGAGACAAAAAGCAATATACAGGTAAAAACACATAGTCTTCATAAATTTGTTATCTTTGTGTTATGATACACGTTTGCTTCTCTGAGGAGAAGGAATTGCTCTGAATTTATGAACAACTGATGTTCATCCACGGGTAATGCTAGAAACAGACTGTTGGCATATTAAGGTGATTTATGTATTCTATTACTCAGTACATTTTGAGACTGCACCATTCGTAAGATCTAAAACTCAAAACATAGTAACATAAAATGTATCACACTGTTTGTAGTAGATGATGGGATAAGAAATGGGCAAAAGGACAAAATGTACAGGTAAAGAATTACAAGCACTGTTTGAAATTGAACACTTCTCCAAAATGACTGTTAAACTACTGTGGAAAGCAGGAGGAGATTATCAGATATTATGTTATTTTGGAGCAAGAGCTTAGAAACTAAAGGGAATAGAATATTCTGCTATTCTAGGACATATTCTCACAACTGCATATGACTGAGCAGTAACTGGTGACAGACAGATGGTACCATCCAGAAAGCCCTCTCAAAGCAATAGCTAAGGGGACTGCTGTAGAAGCCAAAAGGAAAATAAAATCTGGTTAAGAACAGCCATAATTTCAAAGTTAGACTTCCAGTATATACTGCAGTTGTAAGCATGCATAAGGGAGTAAGACTTCTTCCTGGGTTAACTGTGGTCACCCAAAGTTTTGCTTCCTCTTGTTGATACATTTAATATTGTGGTGAGGTGTTTTTTATGCCTGAGCAGTTAATCTATAGATACTTGCTATAGAAGGTTTTTGTTTGCTGGCTGAGTGATGTGAACAATCTTTCTGGACCAGATTTACAGAAGTATTTGTCCTCCTGGGTATCTAAAACCCTTTAGGTACCTAAGCTTTTCTGCAGAATATGATAGATGCCTATTTGCACTATTAAAAAGCTAAATACCTTTCTAAATCTGTCCTTAAGACTAGTCTTGTCTGTAGGTATACCCCCTTGATTAACTATCATTGGAGTTTGGTTTCCTTTAAACAAGATCTCAACTTACAAATACATTGCAGTCTTTGTTAGCAGAAGGCAATCTTCGCTACCAGTTGTTCCCTGAAGAAGATTCTAAAGTAATTTTCTATTTTATGGCATCCCATCTTTATCATTGTTTTGATAAAGATGGTTCATTGAATTGAATGGAGCTTTCCATTACAAATAAGAATATATCGCGATACATGGATGGAGTCTGTCATTGGTTATGCAGAACCACGTATCACACGTGATATTCTGGAAAGTATGTCCTAGTTAAACCATCCAGTACATGTAATGATTTTCCTAGAGAGGGGTTCAATCTCTGTGTGGAAAAAAAGACCTCTTGAGAAAAAAAGAAAATTAATTTTGATTATGATTTTTTATGCAGCTGTAATGAGAAGATTGAATTGCTGGCTGTCATCATCACCAACCAGAGACAAATGCTATGACAGCCTCACATCATTGTCCAGTAGTTTCAGTATATTGAGCTATCACTGAAGCCAGCTCCTGATGCTTTCTAATTGCTTGTGATTACATTGCACGTCAGCCTCATATGCAAAGGTAAACTGATGAAATCATCTCACTCCAAAGAGCACAGCCAGTGTAAATGTGGCACTGGATTCAAAAAGGATCAGACTCGTGGGGCAGCAAACGTGTTTCACACAGTGCTCTGAATGCAGCCTTTGTCTCAGAAAGCTCCTAAATAGCTGACAGTCAGAAGGCAGGGGGCTGTCATAAGGGAAAGATCTCTCTATACATGCTTATCTTCTTCTTTTTGAGTCTTCCATAAGTAGCTGATAGTGGCTGCTGCCAGGCACTCCTTTCTGTGGCACAGCCCTATTAAACTAGCAATTGATTTGGGCATTATCTTTGCATAATGTGACCCTAGGTCTCCCTGGAGACCTGAGAGCTTTGCAGGGCTATCAGTCTTCAGAAGCAGTGTCACTCTTGTATTTCTTTTTACTTTCAATAGCTCAATTTTGCTACATTTTGCTATTCTACAGTATTTTATGATAAATTTTATGAACTTTTAATGACCTGATAGGTTATAGATTCCTTTTGGGAACACAGTAGGTCGGCTGGGTTAGGTCATTTTTTATCTTTTGTTTTAGGTTTTTCTGTAAAGTCTCTCTTTTCTGTGCCTATATCCCCTCACCCACAACTGGTCACATTCCTACAGGTTGAAGGCACAGCTCATCCACGTTACCACAACCACAGCTGCCTCTGCGATTCTGCTACAGTCAAGCAGGTCACTAATCTCACCACATAGCTGCAAACAAAACATCTGAGTGTGTGCAGTTTGCAGTAGAAAATGTTGATGCCTTAAGCTTGTGCTACAGATAGTCTCTTTTTCATAGGAAGTCTGCGCATTTCTAGTTGGTGCATGAACTGCTTCTTTTATTTATTTATTTGACAGCTACAGCACTGGGATATGAAATTAAACTCGTTTTCAACATCCATAAAATACTTGCCCCCAGGCACCTTTCAGTCTTCTTTCTCTACTGCTTTCCATAAGTCTACTGGATTGTTGTCTCCCTTCCTGGTCAGTTTGTTTCTGCTACCTCTGTTTCTTTGGCTTTAGCATTTGTTCTGGGCCATGGCTGCTTCTGCTTTGTCCCCTGCAGCAATTTTTTTAGATGAACTGAACTTACATCTCATATTATTTTCCTTTAATAAAGAAATCTTTTAATGCATTAGAAGTAAAATGTGAGTAAGGTCTCTTACTGCTGAAATGCAATGCTTTTTGGGGTAAGAAGTGTTTACCCTTCCACAGCATTCAGCAAACACATTTTTCTAGCACCTCCACCATACTGGTCAGCTGGCTAACCAGCCAGGCTTGGTATTCTTGCCATTAGAAGAAATACATGCATTGCTTTTCCCTTTTGCCATGCCTGTGGCCTCAGTATTTGTACCTGCTGGAAACCCTTCCCTTCTGCAGCCTGTGCATTTCTCTTCCAAGTGCTAGGCAAGTAGCTACTTGGTGAACATGAGAAAGAACAGTTAAATACACAAGTTAGGCAATGGCCCACTGCTCTGCTGCATGACCTTAACAAACAGCATTGCGCAAGGGCGAGGATGGGTTTCACATGCTGTGGACCAGAAGGGTGGAAAACCAAGGAGACCAAATACGCTCTCAGCCCTGCTGCAGGGCCAGACACAGGGCTGAGACCTGTGGTAGGAGGAGCACATCCCACAGGGAGGAAGGATATTTGTCTTCTGCTTGTTGTCAGGCATGGCCCAGCTGGTCCACAAGCCAGGTCTCCAGAGCCTTGAGGAACTAGGCCTCAGGCACTAGTGGTGCCCCATTCCTCAGGCCTCCTGAGCACCCTCCCCACCGTGGCCAAAACGATGGGCTGTAGCCATGTACACCATCTCCTTCATCCTGGCTTTGATGCACGAGTCTGTCTACCAAGTTTCCTTCCCTTCCTCTCTTTGTGAGGGATTACTCCAATGTGTAGGCCCGTCACTGCCAGGGTGCTTCTGCAGATGTGATGTGGAAGTGGCTTAGTTGAATAAAACTGCTTTTCTTACTGGGATTTTTAAAAAGTATTGGGTAGAATTTAAGCACAACATTAGTAGTAATGCAGTAGTAAATGCTTGAACAAAAACTGTAATTGGTCCTTAAGCCATATAAATATCCCAGTAAATTCTTACTTAAGGGCTTTGGAATCCACCTCTAGTGTCTCTTAACTACTGCTCCAAACAGACAAATTAAAGATAATTAGGATTGGTGGGACAATTAGATATAATACACTCACAGACAAAAAATCTGTAAGAATTTACAGCTGTGTAATTCCAGTTAACTTCAATAAAGAGGAATGGGACTTTATATCAGTGCAGAATTAATGTATACAGCAATGTCCTAATGCTCCACACGCCACAAATATGCTTAAAAATTCAAATTCTTTGCCAGTGCTTTATGTAAATGTTAATAGTTTATGTGCATAACCCTAATTCAAGAGCCTAGCATTGCAGATGAGATGTCAAAATAGCTATTTTAACCAAGCATCAAATCCAAGTTTCCAAGTGAGTATTTTCTGCTTAGCCATCTTCTCCCACAAAACTAGTAACAAAAATTCCCTAAGAATATAGACAATATATATGTCACAGTGTTGTTAAAGATTAACTTTACAAATACCTGGGAAGTAAAGATGGGCTTTGATACTAAATAATAAGGCACTTGTTGCTAAAATGTCCTGTTACTTGATTTTTAGAAGTTGGAAATATAAATGAAAGGCAAAGTCAATTGCTCATACTGATCCATTAAGAAGAATGATGTATCTTTTCTGAATTTATTCATTTCAGGTCATATTCTAGTAGGAATATTAGTTTTTCCTGCTATAGAAACTAGATCTGTGAGGTAAACCAGTCAAAATTAGAATTAGCTTTTGGTTAATAACTGCTTCATAAACTCTTATTGTTAGCTAAACATACTAGTACTTGAAAAGAAGCGAATGCTTGAATCTAGATCCAGATGAGTCCTCTCACAGATGTCAAGAGTACTGCCTTGCCTTGAAGTAGCAGTTACCCTTAGGTGCAAGGGTCACTGATTTTGTTGTGAGAATAGCAGAAGTATTGACTAATTTAGAGGAAAAAATACAACAATTAGGGGGAAAAAAATCTACCTTTTGGCTCACCCTTTTCTGCCACAAGTTAAGTTGTTTAAATTGTTGGCCAATACAGAAATAAACTATATCCCCTGTTCTGACTTTTCCCAAATAGTTTAGATTTGCAGCTTGTGTGATCCATTGCTTCTCACGTGAGTAACTACAACAATCTGCTTTATGGATGCTAAAACGTAAAACTGTCATGGAAGAATTCTCACTGTCATTGTATTCATTGCCAAGGTCATGGAAGGCAGGGAAAGTTCAGGATGATTATTTATAGTGTAACATAATCTCAGAGGATCAGTCTTTCAAAATTTTACATACTTGTAAGATTAGATTAAGTTGATTTTGTGAAAACTATGAGGCTTTTTTTTTTTTTTTCCCAGAATTCACTTTGCTTGCACAAATGTATAATTTTAATAACAGGAGTCTCCATTCTGAGTATATTATCTGAGCCTACACTGGGCAATGCTTCTGAATAAATCAAAACATCCCCTAGTGCTCTCTGATTCACTTGTTAAATACATTTTCAGACAGCAAGGCAAGAAAAAAATAGTACTTTTTTCCAGTCCCTTAGCTGTCATGATAAATCGACTAAGTTGTAATAATTTCACCTACATGTGGTACTTAGAACAACCTGAATTCAGAGCCTGCTTTCAGTCTGTGGTTTGTACAGACATCACAAGAGGGATGCCTGAAAAAAGGATGGAAGCTATTTTTTCCTTTGTGTAGCTATATTATATAATACCTCTACCCTGAATCTGAAGACAAATTGTTGTTTATCACTGGAGAAAAGTGCACTGAGGGATACTTCAAGTGGCAGTTGTAAAATATTTTATGGAAGATCCTTTCCCAACTTGTACTGAAACAGAAGTGCAGATGGTACAATAAAATTAATAAGTAATGAAATGTCTTGTTTCAAATCACAGATACAGTTGAAAAGAAGAAGAAGAAAAAAAAAGAACAACCCAGGATTTTCTCTTCTGAAATGCCAGTTACAGGAATTCTTCTTTAAGGACAGTGCCGACAAAGCCCCGTGATTCCTCTCCCCACACTGCTTCTTGCTTTCAACCCTATTCTCAGTGAGCAAGTATCTCTGCTACCCAGGTGTGCTGGTCTTGCACCACTCTCAGTTCACTTACCGCTGTGGTCATCCCAAGCATGATGCTATGCGTGATATTATTTCATCGGACAAACTCTGCTGTGAAGGTACCCTTTGTATGCTTTTTCTCCTGCATGTGATGAGTAGATCAAGCCTGTGTTTTGGATTGTTGATTGCCACATCTCTCTGTTGGTGTGTCTTCTAGTTTCAGTACACACTTAAAGGAACAGGCAATACAGAGGCATCAGAAACCATGAATAAGTTCCTAAATGCTATTGTTTTCCAATCTAAGTAAATAATACTGAATGGTTTGGATTGCCAGGCCCATCCTTTTCCAAATAGATTCTTTCAGGCCTGTCTTGAAGATAAGATGTGCATAGCAGTGACCTGTTATTACAGACCTGAAAAACAGAGCATTCTTTACGGCAAAACTACTTATTCAGAAACTGTCCAGCAGCAATAGCATTTTGGGGACAGGCTGGTTTACTCCTTGAACTTCCTTTCAGTCACAGTGGGAGCATTTTTTTAGGCAGTATTTCTGCCCACCAATTGTCTAGCAGCAAAACCAGCAGCAGTAGATTCCTCATACCTCTGGCTCAAGCACTTTGTCTTTGATTCTGTGGCAAGTTTATTTAAAGCAATTTTCCTCCAGCATCCTTGGCCCTGCGTATAAAAACTCTAGCATGTAAATGAGTGATGGAAATGACATGAAATAGGTTCATTCTTGAAAAATTACAGTGATTTTTGAAAAAAAAAAAATAGACTTTCCATCTGCTTTGGATTTAAATTAAAACATTTTGACCATTCCTGGAAGAAAGCAACTTCATTTCCTCTTCATATTCGTAAAGCAGCAAACTCTTCAAATATTCCTTGCTGTCTCTCATTCTTCCTCCAGATTGCTCAATATTATATTTTCCAAAGAGCCCCACTTGGTTGATGGCACCTTGCACAAACAGCTCAGAGAAGAAAGCAACTTCATTTCCTCTTCATATTCATAAAGCAGCAAGGCTTTTGATACTGTCTCCCATGACATAGCTTTTTGCTAGCAAAGCTGAGAAGGTGTGGGATAGAATAGTGGACATCAAGGTGGGTTGAGAACTGGCTGACTGGCCGAGCTCAGAGGGTGATAGGCAGTGCAGAGTCCGGCTGGAGGCCTGTGACTAGCGGTGTTCCCCAGGGGTCAGTGCTGGGCCCGGTCCTGTTCAACATCTCATTGATGACCTTGATGAGGGAATAGTGTCTGCCCTCAGCAAGTACGCTGATGACACAAAGCTGGGAGGAGTGGCTGATATGCCAGAGGGCTGTGCAGCCATTCAGTAAGACCTGGACTGGCTGGAGAGATGGGCAGGAAGAAACCAAATGAGGTTTAATAAGAGCAAGTGTAGAGTCCTGCACCTGGGAAGGAACAACCGCACATATCATTACAGGCTGGGAAGTAACCTGCTGGAGAGGAGTTCTGAGGAGAAGGACCTGGGGGTCCTGGTGGATGAAAGGTTGGCCATGAGTCAGCAAGGTGCCCTGGTGGCCAAGAGGGCCAATGGGATCCTGGCGTGCATTAAAAGGAGCGTGGCCAGCAGGTCAAGGGAGGTGATCCTCCCCCTCTACTCTGCCCTGGTCAGGCCTCACCTGGAGTACTGTGTCCAGTTCTGGGCTTCCCAGCACACACACACAAAAAAAGACGGGGATCTCCTGGAAAGAATCCAGCAGAGGGCCACAAAGATGATACGGGGCCTGGAGCATCTCCCCTATGAGGAAAGGCTGAGAGACCTGGGTCTGTTCAGCCTGGTGAAGAGAAGACTGAGAGGGAATCTTACTAATATTTATAAATACCTTAAGTGCGGGTGACAGAGGGATATGGCCAACCTCTTTCCAGTGGTTTGTGGGGACAGGACAAGGGGCAATGGCCACAGATGGGTCACAGGAAGTTCTGCACCAACATGCGTAAGAACTTCTTCACGGTGAGGGTGATGGAGCACTGGAACAGGCTGCCCAGGGAAGTTGTGGAGTCTCTTTCTCTGGAGATATTCAAGGCCAGTCTGGACACCAACCTGGGCAACCTGCTCTAGGGAACCTGCTTTGGCATGGGGTTGGACCCTATGATCTCTGGAAGTCCCTTCCAACCCCTACAATTCAGTGATTCTGTAATATTAATACTGTTGAACATGTCAGATCAAGAGAAACTGTTGCTATATCTCAGTACCTGGAGCTACTTTGTCCTTTTTCAGCAAGAACAGCTCCAGCACATGCTATTTCTCCACATAGGGAATGGCATCTGGCATGCAAAAATGACTCTATTTTTTAGTTCTTGTGTCTGTGACTTATGGCCAAGTTCTGCTCTGAAATCCATGCAATTCTGCTTGATTTTCACTGTTGTCAATTAGAACACATTTTGGTCCTGCAGGTTTTTAGTGTCACTGCTTACTAGGTCTGGTTCTCTGCTGTTTCATTCATGCGTATCTACTGAATTGAATGGAGTTGCCTTGCTGTAATACTGTAGATTTGGTTATCAGGACCCAAGAACTAAAGAATACCTCCTGCTCTGTTTTTCATCTTACTCTGGTTATGCACTGTTTGCTTCTTAGGGGTTTCTTTACTTTCACAGAAGTGATAGGAGAATCAAATCCTTAGACTGAATACAAGCTTCTGCAGGTTCGCATATTACTCCCTTCTCTCTGCTGTTTAAGTAAGTGAAAACTCTTCAAATATTCCTTGCTGTCTCTCATTCTTCCTCCAGATTGCTCAATATTATATTTTCCAAAGAGCCCCACTTGGTTGATGGCACCTTGCACAAACAGCTCAGAGTTGCCACTGCCCTCAAGGGAGTGCTGAGAGACACATATGGAACCAATGTAGGAGTCTTTCCACATTTTCAGGATGACAAAAATGCTCTAGCCATTTCCCTTTTTCAGAAAAGTCTGAGCTGGAGCGCATCATAAACCTCAAATCCAGGTGCATACACTGGCCTCACCCCAGTCTCACTCTAGAGTATTACGTGTCTGTTCAGACACCAGACCTTCCAACCATTGATTTCCCAATGGCAATGGAAGGGAATGTGACTGTAACAGACCAGAATGAAGCCATACTATACTCCAGCCAAGTCTCCACTGTGGAAAACAAGGAGATCAGGGCTACAACACATGCTCTGACACACTTCTACTGCTTAGTCTAGGCACAGGCAAATATCTCTCAACACAATAAAACAGTGCTTCTGCTGCAAACCTCATTTGTGAGGTTCAGTTGGCACTTCATTGGATGTAGCAATATATCCTCCTTGTCTCTTCTAAAAAAGAAAGGAAAAATTATAAGAAGTAGTAGAATTTTCTTAGAAAGATCTCATGGTTGCTCCTCTAAAGGTGAAGATTCTTTATGTCTTCATTCTCCCTCAGGTGCTCACTTGAGTGTATGCCATTGCGAATTCGCGGGACTTTTTGTGCAGTAAATCTGGCAGTACTGGGCCTGCTGTGACCAGACTGGAACTGCAGAAAGTTGCATACATCAACAGTTTCTTGACCATAGACCTTAGAATCACAGTGAGTCAGCACCACTATCCCAGCTTCACTATCTCATCAAAGTATATCTTGCATATAAATTTTTGAAGTGTGAGGACATACTTTGGTCTGCGTCAATGATTTACTGACCATAGACCTTAGAATCACAGCGAGTTAGCACCACTATCCCAGCTTCACTATCTCATTAAGGTATATCTTGCATATAAATTTTTGAAATGTGAGGACATACTTTGGTCTGTGTCAATGATTTACTAGACCTGGTCAAAGCTCTGTTTTTATTTTCTCTTGGGAGATTTTGACATTTCCTGATTGGGTCTGGTGTGAATCAGAGTAGAAACAGAACAGTGTTTGCAAAATGAAATTTAGAACAAAAAGTCATTCAAGAGGGTCAAAATGTTTGTCTTAAAATAGTTGTAAATGTTTGCATCCAGTTGTTTTGCATTACTTTATATTATAATATCATATCAATATATAAAGGAATTTAGAGAATTCAGGAGTTCTCAGAACAGCACATAGAAGAGGTGATAGTAACAAATCACACTTTCCCAATTCAGATGTACAAGTGGGAAAGAAAAGCATGTCAGTAGCTTTGCTATAGCAGTAGACAACACTGCAGATTCCTCAGTGAGCCACCAAAACCTGTTATTTAGGATGACTGGCATAAAATATTTACTACTGGTACACTGAACTGTATGTAAATATTGATGTGATGTTGCAAACACCAACCAAAGCAGCAAAAGAGGCAGAGAAGAATCCATGAAACCACACTCTAGACAAGATTCCAGAATCTGATGATTAGTGGTATGAATAGGAAAGTAGAAGTCAAAAATAAAAAGTTGATGAAGAGCTAAGTCATGAAAATTATGTGTAATGTCTATTTGGCTCCCTCACATACATATAGATGTATGAAGTCATATGATGTTCACTAAGTGGTCAGACAAAAACCCACATTAAACACATTCTATTTAGTCAAAAATACAGACAGTCAAGGCAGGATGCTATTGTCTGTAGAAGTACAGAGCGTGGTTGTGAGCACAAACATGTTATGTTATGTTATGTTATGTTATGTTATGTTATGTTATGTTATGTTATGTTATGTTATGTTATGTTA
>CM021732.1:70578743-70634937 GCA_011075105.1 Heteronetta atricapilla | reverse complement strand
TATGTTATGTTATGTTATGTTATGTTATGTTATGTTATGTTATGTTACGGGAAAGAGCAAGATATAGCCCAGGAAGATGATTGGGTGTTGCTGTCTCTCTGATCCTTTGTAAGTGCAAAGATCACTTGGCAAAAGAGACAGGCAAGGTAAAGCTGAGAGTGCATTTCAGGCCATTACTTTGGGATGATGAAGAAATCTCACTATAGCTTGTATGGGAAGAAAATGGGAATACATAACTTGTATGTATTTGAGAAAGTGATACCAAATACTTCAGAGGAAGTTATTGGAAGTCATAAACAAATAAGACAAGCTGGACAAGCAACAAAATAGGATGTTACAAGAAAAGCATAAACAGGCCAAATCTGCTGGCAAAGCAAGAGCATGATCAAAGCAGTGAAGACATCACAAAGACAGTACAAGCAAAGATTTGTGGAGAAGGAAGCTCAGCAACTAAAGAACACCTCAAATAAGGTAGAAAAACAATTTACATGGTGGTTAAATAGTAACGGAAAAGAAACTAAGCCAATACTACTGGTGCTAGAATGTCTGACAGTAACCTGATGATTCCTGGAAGAAGAATCCTGCTGCATGTAGAGAAGGATATTTTGAAAACATTTATTCCCTGTAGCAGATGATGAATTCATTCTGGGTGTGTTGTGGGGATGGGACAGCTTGGTTTGGCTCTCAGGACAATGGATCCCAGAACTGAATCTTCATCAACAGAAGAAGCAGAACAAATACTGAGGCGGATAAAAATGCAAAAGGTAGAGGAATGCCTAACATTAAGGTGGTAGAAGGAAGTGGAACATGCATCTGGAATGCATTGCATTTAAAGTATTCATGAGGAAAGAATGTCTTGCCAATGCAAATAATTATGTAGATAAAATTTATTGTCACTACTAGGAAAATTCATTTTAATAGTACTTGTGAACAGATTAAGATTGTTTTTAAAACAAGGAAGAGGTGAAAAACAGTGCAGGATGGTCTGGCCAAAAATGTATTGATTAAATATTCATCTTCTAACAGGGAACTAGGAAAAAAAAGCAAGAACAGGTTTTAAGTTTTAAAAAGGAAATACAAGCAAACATTTTTTTTCAGTGATTTTATAATGGCATTAAATTAAAAAAAATGGCTAAATCAGATGATCAGGATTGTAGATAAGGATAAAATGATTCTAAAAGGTGTATATAAAGCATCTTGCAGTCTCATAAGAACTGATAAACAACTGAGCAATTTATTCATTCTGAAGGCTTGTAGAACAGAAAAGGCCATAGAGCTGCTATGCTCCTTCATTGCTGTCTTTAACTAGCCATGATGAAGCCCAGTGTGTGTATCATTGGATGAGTAATGTTGTTCAACCATGCTGCTGGAAAACACTTTATTCCATCTTATGAGGATTGCATAGTCAAAGCCTGCTCTGTCAAGCATCTGCAAGTGTGTCTGTGATGTTCCCAAAATGGAGATGTCCCTGTGGGTCTGATCCTTAACCGCTCCGTGACTGGTCATACAAGTAGTCCCTAATCATTTTCCCAACATTCGTTTGTGCTTTTCTCACTGGTCATGCAAATCATGTGAGTGAAAAAGCTTACGTGTCAAGTATCCTCTAGTCACTTCAGTCTCAGAATTGTCACCATCTGAAAGAAGAAGTTAGCAACTGGCACACCCATAACATCTAACCTTTATCTCACTCCCAAACTGTGTCTGAAGGGCCAAAGATAAATAGAAAGCAGGCAGCAAACTTCTAGAATAGAATTATTCTTACAAACTGGATGTAGCTCACAAAACTTTGTTCTTGATGGTGGTAGTGGTGGTTTTTTTGTTTGTTTGTTTTGTTTTAGGCTCTTGGATAGAGAGTTAAGCTTCCTAGTTTGTGCAAATAACGTCATATAATTGGCAGACACTTAAATCGATGAGAGGTTCTTGGCTATCTTAGAAAACTGGTGTAGTTGTCTTGGATTCATAATAAATACCTAGAAGACAAAACGATTTTGTATCTGCAAAAAGGGAAAATGCACCAAGTGTTGCAGGAGTAATCTTATAAAACAGAATCCGATATACACACCTAGAAACCTTGACCAGTGCTGATTATCAAGGATGAGTTTACAAGAGCACATGCTTTAGCCACAGGAGATGCATAGAGACTGACATAATTCCACATGAGATAAAAACAGGGTATTTAGAGAGAGATGCACTACCTAAAGTGAAGGTCAGAGTTCAGGAGACAGTGGAAGTCTGTCATCTTGCAATCCAGACATTTGGCAACTGATCATGAAAACCTTCCCTGAAGAGCCTTTCTCCTGGGGCCCCAGATTGTTTTTCTTTTAGAATAAGGCTGCTCAGTTCCATGTCCCCACACAGGATCCACTGCATGCTTTTTGTAAAGCCCAGGGAGCTAGTGCCACACTGTGTAGTTGGGAATTAAAGGAAATACTGTGCACCTGCTTCACAAGTAAGCAGAGGAATACTGAAAATACTGGAGATGTCAAGTCCCTGGGACCTTGCTAAGATTTAAGCAAAATTTACTGAATCTGTGCTTTTTCCAGTTAGTGGCAATAAGTTTTATCTGTATGACTGTTTGGATTGTAGATACATTTTTTCCTCATGAATATTTTTTAAACAGAATCTATTTTCAAATGATTGCTCACTGTGTCTCTGTCATTTGGATAGTCCTGTTGTAGAGTCATTTAACAGGTTGTTTGATAAAACTTTTAGTATACCAGCTGGTTCCATTACTCTTCCATGCAGTTGTCTAGGTGATCTGGAAAGGGAGTTAGCTTGCAATCTGGGGATACTTAGAGGGAGGCCTTTGCTTCATTCAAGGACTGTATTTCCACTGACTGGGGACTAATGTCAAATCTTGAAGTCGTGACAGCTCTGTTGGCTGCTGAAGTGAAATGTCCAATAGGAGTTCAATACCACAGACCTCATTTGCTGTAGGTTCAAAGGAAAACACTGCAATTCATTGCACTACAAGCAAGTGGCTCCTGTGTAGGTGATTGAGTACTTTGCTTTGAAATGACATGTAGTTCACTTGAAAAATTACTTGGCAAATGTGGAAGCTTTACCATCTTTCCATGATGTAAAGAACCATTAAAATAAGAAACCTGTAAAGACAACTATTAAGCTGCATTGATGGTCAGGCACTTCAAAAGCTAAATGTTACACCAATGATACTGGTAAGAACTTTCAAAATTGTCCCTTTTGCACTAATGAAGATTAATTTATTATTAGAACAACAGAATCGTGATAAAAATCAACTGTTTGTGGAAATTGTATATACAAAGATCTTCAAAACACCAGCAGCTCTTCCAGAGTACTGACGCAGAAGAAAATACTCTGGAAGAAGGCAAACGTAAAAGGTTACATCATACATGTGCCATATACAGACCTGATGCAAAAATTAAAGGTATGAATAGTTTTAGAAAGATGAGTTGTCAAGGTGAGACATAGCTATGTGAGAACACTTAGCTTGATTTGGGCTGTTGTATATCCATCTCAAATGTTAGTAAACTAATTTGGTTAAAAATATATGAATGAGGGGGGAAAGACCAAAAACACTATGATCATTCCATGCATTGCATCTTTAAATTGCCTTTAACATATCATCAGAGCTACATTACTTTTCTCTTTTAAGAACAAGGATTATCTCTTAGCACTGAAAACATTCTCTGAATGGCTGAATGGGAGATAATTTTCACTAACAGAACAGCTAAAACATTCTTAATGTGAACTGTATTTTCTCCACTTTTAGTAGTTGAAAAGCTAGGCATCTAGTCTGACCTACTCATTTAAGCTCCCTCCATAGATAGGTATCTCAAATATCAACCTCACCTTGTCCTAAGGGATGGGACTGAGATAAATTGGTACCTATCACGTGTTGCTGACCAGAGGTGAAGCATGAAAAATGAGCTTTGACTGACCTGAGAGTGTCACCTCTGGTTATTCAGAACTGGTCTAGTATTCCTTTTTACCTTTTCTGATAAATCTGTTCTAGTCATAAATGAAAATTAAAATCAGAAATTTTGAAGGTCTTTTTTTTTTTTTTTTTTTTTTCCCTTTTTAAAACCAGTTCTCCCCACAAACATTTACTTCTTCAGTAGCAATTTCAAAGGTGATGAAGCCAATTTTCCACTCTGAACATTACAAATACTTTTAAGAGAGAGCGCCTGCTCTGAGGTATGCTCTTCTCTCCATTTTTCTAGCTACTTCACCATGTTAACATATAAAAGCTACGCTTTTCCCTAACTAATTATAAAGTCTGTGCTTGTTTTATCAAACCACGTGAAAAAGTCATGTGAGAAGTCACAGAACAAAATCAGTTCCAAGAATCAGACACCAGAATGCTCTCAGTTCATGAATTCATAGAGTAAAAAAAAAAGGGGGGGATCATTGAAACTTGCAGTCCATCTGCAGCTGATCTGTACATTCTGCAAGATTGAATATGCTGAATAGATAATATTACAGAATTATCCACTTCTGTTTATTTTTGTAATTTTTCCACTTTATTAAAGGACCTAATGCGGCAGGAGTCCCTACCTTACTGTCTATACAGGATTTCTGCCTGCCATACCACGGTAATACACAACACCAGTAAAAACAAACAAAAAAATACTTTCATATTCATATACTTTTATATTCACTTCTCTCATATAGGATGATATTCTCTATAGGCTAAAGACAGAAAAATTGGAGTGTATGAATCTGCACTTTCAAGCTTTAAATGTCTTACAGCTAGGGAATCTTTACTGTAAGAGACTTGCTATTAGTAGTATCTGTTAATAAAAATGCAATACTGGATTTATCTCTCACGGTTTTGGTATTTCTTCTGAGAAAGTTATCATGTGTCCCACATTAGGCTAAGTTGTTCAGAGAGAGTTGTTCAACAAGAGATTGAAGGCAGGACTTAGACTACCTGACCAAATGAGTATCCTCCTTAAAAGCAAAGTATACCTTTTTTATGGCTAACACACAGCAGGATAAACTCATTTAAGTCCCAAAAGAAAGCCTGGAGACTGAGGACAGGTGAAATATATGACTGCACAAATCAAGCTCCTTACTTTTTACTGCAGGTCACAGATTAATAGCTTATACTAACTGTTCAATTGTTTTCTTTTAGATGTGCATTTTCTTTCTGTAGATGTGTTTAAGATACTGTGGACAAAATGTGAATGCAAGTGGAAATAGGCTTTTAGAAGTTTCTTTAAGTCTTGAGTTCTCAAAAAAAAAAAAAATCCTTCATTTCAGTTCAAGGTGTTAGATAACGCATTTTTACTGTTGGAAACTCTACCCCTCCCAACTCTTCTGTATAATCTTATTAATGCTTCTTTTCAAGAAAAAGAAGGTACACTTTGATACCATGGTGACAGTTGTCTCCTGCTATTTCTTTTAGAAACCTTTAGTATAGTTACATGGTTTGCTTATTAACCTAAGGCACCCTTTGAAGGTAATGCTGGGGGTGAAAGAATAAATCATAAACCATGAGCAGTGAAAAAGTTGTGTTTGGCACTCTAGTCATGCTGTTGAAGGAAACCACAGGCATTTCTGGAGAAGTGGAATGAAGATTCAGGCCTGTACACTGCATATGTATGGGAGTTTGGAAGGAATGTATCCATAATTACAAGAATATTAATGCAACAACAGAGGGACTTTAGCATAATTTGACTGTCTGCTTGTCTCACGCATCCTCTGAACTCGTAGAGTTACCAGCAGGGAATTAGAGTATCTATTTAAAATTCTCCTAAGTAAAATGCAGAAGCTCATTCGCCATTTTTTCTTTCCAGTTTTACACAGTTGCAACTCTAATGAAATCACAGGACTGTAAAGTGTTTGATTTTTCCAGTAATACAAATTTCCAGTGGTTGCAGAGCCACTGGAATATGTAGGCTCTTAAGGCACCCTCAGAAGAAAGTCATAGAGAAAGAGGTTATAAAAATAAAGACAACACATGCCTTAAGACTGGATGAGGATTAATAATACACATTTACAACATTTACACATTTACAACGTTTTATAATTCCTACATTGATAATACAATCAACCTTAGACAAATAATATAAAGGCCTGCTGCATAAAGTAAAATTATTTCTGGCTGAATATACTTCCTGCTTTAACCAATAGAAATATCACACTTTTATATTTAAATGACAATGTTTTGTTTTCAAAATATTTGTTAGTAAGGAAAACAATAGGAATAAAGATATTCAGACCTCTTCCTTTGAAATAAATGACCTTTCATATTATGAGTATCTTCCTTTTGATCTGGACATAATTGAGTTATAACTCTGCTGTCTTTAACAGTATTTATTATTCTACTCTTGGCTGATGAGTAAAGGTCATGCTACACTTACTTTTGGTCATTACTGTAAATGTCATACCAACATGATGCTGGCAGTGGTGCTGAAGTTGGGGCTCTGACAGCTTCTTTTTCTTCTCTAATCCTTAACTATGTCTTTTTTGCCTTGAATGTTCATGACCAATTGCATCATGGGACACTTTTTCCTGCTATCCAAGTGTGTTTTCTTGTCACTCACCAACAATGACAAGAAATTTAGCCTTTCTTTCTGCTTGATGGCTGTCAGTGAATAGACTGTGATTTCACTGCTTGTTCCCACTATTCCAGAGTATCTGATGAATATTAGTGTCGATGTCTCTGTGTGGCTGGAGTGCAAATAGTCCTCCAGGGAATTTTTTCATATCTGAGTACAGTTTGATTAAATAAGTCCCACACCATGGTTTCCATTCTCCAATTTCCTAAGCATGGAAGTATTTCAGTAATAATTCTTGTGTGTGAGGTTAAGACTCAGCTCCTGAGGTTACACTGGGCTCAACACTTTGAAACTCAATAACTTTGTTCCTGTGAACATTTATACCAGTAAAAGATCATGAGACTCGCTGAAGTACCTCAAGTTTAAAAACGGATGAGTGTTTGCTCTGCTTTTTGTAGCAGCAATCTGCCATTTTTGGATAGTCCTTGAAGCGCTACAAGTAAGAACATATATTTATCTTAAGTCTTTGATTATACCTAATCAAAATGTAGGCTGTGACAACTGCACTGTTGATGTTTCACATGAGTTATATATGCCATCTTCTATCATAATAACTGCTTTTATTTCTACCATGCATCTTAATTTTCCCTGTATTCTCTTTCCATATGTTCATTTGGCATGTTCTGTACAGATTATGGGAATTCTGCATGTCAGCTTCTCAACCAAGATCAAATCACCTGATACTAAGAACTCCAGTGCTGCATGTGCTTTTTGCAATTGCAAATGCTGTTTTTTTTCCATGACTTTTTACTTTTAACATGAGAAGCTTTGCTGGAAAACTTTCAGTTAGTACTGATCTCAGTGGCCATCCCTGGAAGTAGTGTGTTTTTAGAACAAGACCAGTATTTTTTCAGCTTTATGAGCAGTACTCAGTGGCAATACTCAACATGGGTAAAATTGGCAGAGATTAACTCTTGGAAATGCACAATGGATGCTCAAATCATGAAATTCTACTGTGCAGGGTAATTACAAGACAGGTGTGAAGAGAAAAGCTCCTTGTGTGACATGGGCAGAAAGAAGGGCATATTTCCACTGTTCAACACCGAGTTTAACATACTGGCACAGTATTTTCCTTCTTTCTTTCTTTCTTTCTTTCTTTCTTGCTTTCTTGCTTTCTTGCTTTCTTTTTTACTTATTCTTTTTTACTTATTCTCTTTTACTTATTCTCTTTCTTTTCTTTCTTTCTTTCTTTCTTTCTTTCTTTCTTTCTTTCTTTCTTTCTTTTTTACTTACTCGTTTTTACTTATTCTCTTTTACTTATTCTCTTTCTTTCTTTCTTTCTCTCTCTCTCTCTCTCTCTTTCTTTCTTTCTTTCTTTCTTTCTTTCTTTCTTTCTTTTTCCTCTTTCTTTCTCTTACTCTTTCCATCCTTTCCTCCCTCCCTCCCTCTCTTCTCCCTTCCTTCCTTCCTTCCTTCCTTCCTTCTCTCCTTCTCTCTTAGGCAAGTTAACACCCCGTTGAGATGTATAAGGCAATTCTGATTCCCTTTGTTATCATGTGTCTCTTTTGTGAATCAGGTGGGACATCAGAACCCCTATTTACACAACGTGCTGTAGTAGGTTAATTCTGTAAGGGAAGACTATCTTAAGAGAAAAAATGTGAACATACAAAATGATAGAGGGTAGCATATTCTATTCTACAGTATAGAAATGCCATAGATTTCTAGAATTAGAACATTTTCCACAGTTGCAAATTTCTGTTGCCAGTGCTAATATGCATTAGGTATATTTATTTATCATTTATTGTATGATATTACTCTCTAAATGCAGTGCCCGTAAGTTACAGTTTATCTACAATATCTCCCTATCTCAGTGTTTATGCTTGCAACTCTTGCCTACATATAGCACAAAAGGATGGGAGAATGCTTCAGCGGATGACTAAATTGGTGGATCTAATGCACCCACTAATATGCTGTTTATTTTGCTCTTCTGTTGTTAGACTTCTCTCACTAAAATGGCACTTTAAAATGCAGGTGACCTCTAATTCTACTGTGAAGAATTAATGATCCACTTGATTTCTGTACTCAGTGGAATTGACTGATCAGGAAAATGTGTGTGTGAGTACTAATGATGCAGTATGTCCACACTGTTTCACTTCAGTGCTGTTCTAAGCCTGTCCTTCTGCTACGCAGAACTGCAGAATTTTGCTCCCTCGGCACTTATCTCTGAAGCTGTAGCAAATTTTGAAGGGCCCTTCAGAGCCTTGTGGAATTTTGAAAGGAAAGATTAGATCCTGCTGAGTTGCTAGGAAATTTTTCGTCAGCCATTGCCAACTTCTTTTCTTATACCAGAGGCCAGGGAGAATGCTCTGTTTATACTCTCTGCTTGGTGAGGAGCAAAAAGTGTCTGCTGGAGTTTCTGTACCATCAGCTGGAACATCAAACTGATGTAGGGCATTCTGGAAGCATCCACTTAGACCCATGTGAGCTCAGCTGGAAATAACCTGCTCTGTACTGTTCTGTAGGGTGGTGACATCTGTGGCTTTCTGGCCTGGTTCAAAGAACTGGCTGGTCAGAGAGGCTTGTTTTCAAGTTGTGAGTTACACGGGGAATGTTTTCCCTGGGAAGAGGAAGGAGACATTTTTGTCATTAGACCAGATTTCCAAGGTGAGAGCACTGATCACTAGCAGATTCCTGAAAGATTTTGGCTAACCTCACCAGTGGTGTTCAGCTGGGCACTACTTCAGCATTAGGCAGTTCCTGGCCGGTTGATATGCAATTGTGCATGGAAATTATAGAGTGCTGAAGAAGCACTTGAAGTATTTCCATAGGTTTTCTCAAGAGTTGTAGATCAAATTCATGTGCCTGTTATCTTATCCTTTGTTTTTCCTTTGTTTGTTTTTCCATTTAAGAGCAGGAGCACTCTATAGGAAAGGTATATTGACTGCGAATTAATGCAATTTCATGTTCTGAGGTGGTAGCCAGAGCAGATGCTGCGCACATATACAGTGAGAGATAATTCTTTCTCTGAAGAGCTCTCAGTATAAATAACAAGTGATGATGATGTAAGTCTTAGTGAATCATCGTAGGAAGTTGTTGACTTATACATGGGGAGGCCAGGCAAAGTGCATGCTTTCAATGCTCGCTTCCGTTGGGAAAAGTAGTCTTGGCTTCATGTCTGCCAAAACACTGTCATTCATAATATCTTCACAGTGCTTCAGTTCCAAGTGGCCCAGCATACTTTCCATTTTTTTTCTGAAAGCATTCATTGATGACAGTGAAAGACAGATTAAACCAGAAAGGAAATAAATACCTGGTAGAACGAACTTTTGGGTGACTGTAAACTTGGAAGGGTTGTCTGACTGCAATTCAAATGTAATGATTAATTTTCATCCCCAATATAACGCATTTTTAATCATACACATGAAAGCAATGATGAAATCTGCAGTAGCAGCAATAAGGAAGCAGCAACAATCTGCTGCACAGCCATACAGACAACATATTGATAACACAGCATGCAGGCAGTTTCTCCTTGGTTGATAGCTACAACACATATCAGTGAGAATATTGTACATGTTTTCAGAGCGTTTCTTTCTCAGGGAGCCAGGAAATGTTCAGTCTGTATCTTGCATTATTATACCTTTCTCATGCAAGAATCAGTGTAGAAGGAAGCGTAAGACGTTCATGTCATCTTGCTTTCTTCTTCAGACTGTGTGCACTGCCCAAAGTGTTGTCCGTCCTAAGCTGGAGCTGTTGTCTGTGAAATAAATACTGGTGTGATACTCATGTTAACACAAGATGAGAGATGGCCAATGTGTGGTTTGTAGCCACTTCAGTTCCAGAACTCAAGTTCATATACAAATAAAACAAACTGACTTTGTTTGTGGTTGCACATACGTTTTCCCAGCAGCAGTGCTAGTATAAACAGCTCCCATATCTCTATCACTGGCTTCTTTTCCACCTCCTTGCTAATCCCTCGGTTATGTTGGATCCTCGGTTATGTTGCATGTTATGTTATGGATCCTCGGTTATGTTGCATGTGGATCCTGTGCTATGAGCCAGATGAGGGAACTCATGCAGCTGAAAAGCCCTTTGTAATTTTTCTAAATTATTATTTTATTTTTAGCCAGTGTTGTTGTCAAATGTGAGACTTTTCTGTTAGTTACATGGAGTCAGAGAATTCTGAGTTTCTTCTGAAGGGGAACGTAGGACTGTAATGTCTTCCATGTTACTACTGTGCAGATAGTGTATCAGGATGTGAAGTGGCAATATAAAAATGCTGTGCTCGTGCACCCTCAAATTTATGATAGAGAATTACAATGGGTTTGCAGGCATCACTTAACTTAACAGTCTTTTTCATTTAAAAGTGTTTTTGTTTTTTTTTCTATATTAGAGGCGGGTTATTATCTATCAATCTTTACATAATTCATAAGACAAGTGGCTTTACTGAACATAGGGTTGTGGATTGTCATTAGGTTAGTAATTATTATCTGTGCTATGGTGGTATAAAATGTTCTCATGCACTTTCTTTTTCCTGTGATTCACCTTTTGGTGGTATGTTACATTTACTTTATTCTTTTATACCTTAAAACTGCTGGAACTGGGAAAACTCATAGAAGTTCTTGGAAAATTTGTCCCCTTTTCAATAGGAAATATTGGGATACTCACCCAAGCTTCTTTGTAACACAGTGCAGTTTAGGGAATCGATTGTTACACTCGCAGAGCATGGATTCTCTTTAGACCTTCCTGCCATGAACCTGCTATACTGTCAGCTCCAGTCAGCTACCCATTTCTGCTGGTTCTTCACGCCCTTAGTCACAACCCAAAATGTTTTGATTTGACCATGCTCAGATGAATCTGGCTTTATTTGCCTTCCCAGTGGATCACCACTTTTCATGTTCCAGGCAGTGAAGGAAAAGGAAATGAATTAATGTTCCTGCAATTGACTGCTGTGAAAATAGTGTGTGCCATACCATTTGTGTAGGCTGCTGAATAATATTTTCCTTGATGGTCAACGAGGTGAGTGATGTTGTCTGTCCATAATGAGCTGGCAGCACTGCCTCTGCTACTGCATCTGCAGTTGTAGTTGAGACTGAGAATGCAACATGTTTCACGCAGAGATGAACAGAGATGACAACTTTATATAGTTAGGAGTGTTTGTGCACGTTATTGGATGAGATGTTCCACTGATGGGCAGGATATCAGTGAAGCTCTGTATGAAATATTCTTCTACAAGTAGATAAAGCCAGTGAGTTGTGAAGACAAGTAACCTTTCAGTAGCTGTGTCAATGAATAGCTAATGCCAGTACTTCCCGAGCTGATATTCTGAACTGTTTGCAGAGATGATTTGTGAGTATGTTTTTGAAAGCAGAGTAACAAACCTTGCAGCCTAAGTCATGCTCTCATTCCGTGATGAATATAAGTTATACAGAGTTCTTGTCAGCTATATGCTGGGTTCAGATTGTTGTGGGAAGAAGACCCAGTGTGCCTCTGAAGGGAGCAGAGGTCAGACAGATGGGAAGTGAATGCTGCAGAATCCTGATGAGTCGTTTTAAGTCCAATATTTAATTAATTCATGTAGGAATATAATAAATACTCTTATAACTTCCATCACAATGATTACACATACTGCAAGAGTTGCTTAATGAGGCTTACCTAAGTCTCTGCCAACCCTACCATTCTGCAACAAAAGAAATAATGGAGCGTTGTAATAACTGAGCCTAAAGATGCCTGTTCTGTAAACACAGGAAACCTCTATGAACACAGATTATTTCTTTCCATTGGAAAGGGCAGCATAGGCCTCCATGTGTGCCTGCTTACATGTATGTGTGCAAGGCTATAAGGGAGGTGCATGTGTTCACCAGCAAACAAAAAGTGTTTGTACTTGCAATATGCAAGTAATTAAAGCTGCCGAAGCTTTCTTGGTGTTATACACTGAAGAGTCTTTTATTTGGCAAAAGAGAAAATGTAAAGATTCTGGTGGAAACCAGGGTACTTTGATACATATGTCACATCTCACAACAACAATGAAAATAGGACCAGAAGATATTTGGGTCAGGAAGCTGAACAAACCTGTCTCTTAATGGATGCTTATCAGAACCAAATAGCGAGAACAGAGGCTAGTTCTGCCTACACTTATCCCTTAATAACTCCATCATATCTTAGAGGATATCACAGGTGTGACCAAATAAAAGATTTGGACATAATGGAAGAAAAAAAAAAATATAGTTTGTCAGCTCAGGAGTAATGAAACTGATAGTGATAAAGAGACCAAAAATAAATAAATAAATAAATAAATAAAGGCTCAGAAGAACAGAAGAACTGTGTGTTAACTGTGTGTTGTCTTCCTTGCTGCCTGCTTATCAGAGAGGGCACTGCTGTAACGGAGTGTTGTAAGGGAGTGTTGTAAAGGAGTTGCCTGTTGTAAAGGAGTTCGTTGTGATCGTAGCTGGTGCCACCATTTTTATTTGGCAGAACATCAGGATCACTTGGTAGTCCCAGAGACCTGTCCTCATTCCCCATGGAAGACTTGAGAAGATGGTGGCATTTGATAAGGGGGCAGCAACAAGCAGCTGTGGGAAATATCCCCTCCAGCTCCCACAGCCGGTACAGGGAGAGGATATTCAGCCACAGCCCAGCCAGCTGACCAGCTGTTCTTTTAGTGAGTGTCATGCAAAGCTATCTCAGGCTGATGGCTTTGTTGAGCCAAGGCTGTAGCAGCAGAAAGCAGTGGCAAGCTGAGGAAGGATGCCCACAACCACAGCAATAATCAGCTTTTATCGAGAAGAGGTGGTCAGAGTGCCTCCGGGGAGCCCTGCTGGGGCCTGTGTGAACAAGGCAACAGCTACATAACTGCAGAGAAGTGCAGAGTATATCCTGCCTGGAGCCAGTCCCAGAATCTGTAATTCCAGCCCCACTTTTATTCTCGGAGGACAACGAAGAGGATTAATCAGTACTTAGGAGCGTAAGAGGGAAAGACTCCCGGGCCCCCTCCTCATTTACACAGCAGTCCAACAGAAGACATCGCTTGTTGACTTTTAGTGAGTTAACCATGCTAATTTCCAGCCTGTTTCTGCTGCAATCAGATAACCCCCTGCCTCAGCTAATTTAAAGCCTCCCGTGTTCCCGTAGGTTCCCCTTTCAGGATCCACACAGGCAAACGGGAGGAGTGGCCAACTTACCATTAGAGACATTGTCCGCTGCCAACTGGCAGAGCCAGAAAGTGATCCAGTTTTGCTGATTATTCAGAAAGACCTGATGGTCTCCGTGAATCTGGCTCTGTCATGCATGGCAGGAGTCACTGTACACAAAGCAGTGACCAGACTGCTCCCTAGGGATTTACAGTGTGAGTAAAAGTGGGTTAATTTCTCTGGAAACTTCTGAAAGGGATGACTGTGTATCAATAAGTTGTTCCAGATGACTAAAATGAAGTGTTAGAAAAGCCTCGAGGGACTCGTACAGTATTGTCAAGGAGACTCTTTCCCTCTGTTCATAAAGGTGACTCGCAATATATATAAAAAAAATAAAAAATGCTTTTGGCCTTTACTGCCAGTTTTATGAAGGAGAAAGAAGACCTGAAAGTGATTTGGTTTGGTTTAGCCTATCCCTACCAGGCACGAGTTTCTTTAATTTAGGAATATCTGCTACTTTTTTTGTTGTTTCTTCCTGCTTTGCAGTGAAGTACAAGGACTTGAGGTGTATTCTTTCTCAGCCTTTAATTGAAACTGAGAGTGGTGGGCTGGAGCTTGAGTAGTTTTTATGCCTTTGAGCTCTTTATGTAGCTATTGCTCAGATGTTTCAGTTGCATAGGTGTTAACCAAAATAAAGGATTAGATTACACAGCTTTCACGGTGATTTAATTAAATTGATGCAACCCCAATTTGGTTTTGTTAGATCAGCACAAAACCCCATGCATAGACAAGCCCAAAGCATTTTAGAGAACTCAGAGAAAACTTTCTTGCTTTCTCTTTTTATTCCTATTTTATTTCTTTGGTTCTTCTGGGACAGGACAAGGCTAATGGTTCACAAGTGATCATAGAGGCTTCTAGAAACTAGACTGTAAACAAAAACTGAGTTAAAAAAAAAAAAGCTGGAGAACACTTATCATCTTTATTACTGCCTTCTTTGCCTTTTGGACAGAGTACTGACCCTATGGGAGAGAAAGCTGTGTCAAAAGTCCCAGAGGGGTCAGGATGTACTGTACACGTAAAACACTGTGTCTGCTCGGGGACCTGGAAATCATTCTGCTCTGCAGTGGTCATTCCTACCAGCCCTGAGGAACAGCTACCCTCAGAAGATGCCTGGCAACAAAGCCAATGCAGGGATTAGTACTACAACCGTGTTTTAAATTGGTGCATCATGCCAACGTGGCCTTTATTTCTCCCCAGCATCACACAGACCCAGAAGTAAAGAGGACAGAAAATGAAGCTGTAATTCTGTGCCTTAGTTCTATCCTTTACAAGAAAGTGGTGGCGCTGCTTCAGAGTGGGAGGCAAAAGAAGTATGTGTTAAAATTTTAAGGCCTATCAGGGACAGAAATGACTGCACACATTTGTTCTAGGGCTACCCTGCATCTGCATTGTCCTGTCCTCTTTTTGTGTCAATTATCCTGTTTTATTTTCCAGGTGGAAAAATAGAAATATAGCCATTTGGCCGAGATTTCCAGGCCTCTGGCCTGGGTAGCAGAGAATGGATAAATAGCCATACTCAGGCCATCCCTTTTATTGCCCAGACGGTATGTGCTTGCACAATAACTCAGCTGCAGCTCAGATACTCCTCCGGTGTGTCAGACTCACTACCGTATGTCACACAGTGCACACTCACACACTTCTTACTGTGAAATATTGCACAGAAATACAACATCTTCAATTAGTTTAGACTTGTGAGGATTTCTCATAAGTAAAGCACACATTTTTGTAGCGAGGCAAAGGCCAGAATGTCTCTCCATAAACATGCAATTTTGTGCACACTCTGCAGTGCATCCAAAAGCCATCATAAGCAGTATGGCAGTCTACACTCCTTCTGTCTCATTCTTTGCATTAGTGGTGATTGGTGATAATAAAGGGATTAAAAACAGGAACAGTGCAAAGGCTGTTATATAAGGGAAGTATCTGCTCTGTGCTGAATGTATAATGTGTGTGCTGTAAGATTTTAGTATGCATTTACACTCTTTCCTGAAGTTTGTGGCTTGAAAATATTATTTGCTGCTTCCCAAACACAGTTGCTCACTAACAACTCTCTTTCATAGCATCATAGGATAATTCAGGATGGAAGGAACCTCAAGAGGTTGCTAGTCCTGCCTCCTGCTCAAGGCAAGTTCCTCAAGAATTTTTCAGTCAGGTCTTGAAAAGTTTAAAGGACAGAGACTGCACAACCTCTCTTACAACCTGTTTTTCTGCTTGACACAGGGAAAAGTTTTTCTTTATATCTGCCCTGAAGCACTCTTGTTTCAGTTTATGTCTATTGTCTCCATCCATGCACTGCCATGACAAGTCTGTTGTCATCTCCTCATAGATACTGGCAGGCTGCTATTTAGGTCCTTTGAAAGATGTCTGTTCTCCAGGCTGAACCAAATTTCCTCAGCCTGTCCCTCCAGGTAAAGTGCTCCAGCCTTTTGACCCTCTTGATAGCGCCCTGCTGAATTTGCTCCAGTATATCAGTGGCTGTCTTGTACCTGAGAGTCCAAAACTGTATATGGTATTTTATATGTGGTCTCACGAGCACTGAGTAAAGGGGGATTATTACATCCCTGGCTGTGCTTCTGGTGAAACAACCCAGGATGCTGTTTGCCTTCCTTGCTGCCAAGCAGGTTGCTGATTCATGCCCAGCTGGCTGCTCATCATGATTCCCAAATCCTCCTCAACAGAAGTGCCCCTCAGCTAGTCTGTCCCCAGCCTGTATTGTTGCCAGTGTTATTCCTTCTCAGGTGTAGGACTTCCCATTTGTCCTTGATGTATTTCGTAATGTAGTGGTTGACCTGTTCCTCCAGCCTGTCTAGGTCACTAGTTCCTCCAGCCCTGCCCTGAAGTGCATCAACTCATTCGCCTTGTTTGCTGTCACCTGCAAACTAGATGAGAGTATGCTCCATCACCCCTCAAGGTCATGGAAAATGTATTAAAAGATACTAAAAAATAAGTTTGATGATAAAGATGTTGTAAATGTTCCCATAAGCAAGAAAGCCACTTGAAGGAGAATTTACTGCCAGTTATACCCATCCACTGGCCCATAACCTACAGAGAAGATGTTTGGTGTGACATATGTGGGTTGTGTGGCAGGCACAGTCAAAGTCCTGGTAGACAGTAGTGCCATTTGCGCTAAAATGGCACACTTGTGACTTTGTGCTCAATCTCAATAGTGTGATGAGCATCTAAACTGCCGAAGAGGTTCTAAACCATGTGATTTAGAGTCCCTGCAAAACAGTTCTTCTTGCAAGTCAGCTATATCATATGTAGGGAACATAATCAATGAGCAAAACCATAGATCAGTATGTACATGCATAGTGTAGGACTGAGGGTATGTAGTTCTCTGCCTTAGAGAATGGGACGTGACCTCAGGAAAAACTATGTTCTTGTGCTCATGTGATCATGAATAAGACAATTATTTTCTTTTGTGATTCAGTTTCTCACCTCTAAAGTAAGGGTAATAACATTGCTGTACTACATAAGCATTTTTGAGGGTAACTAATGTTTCAGAAATGTTCGTAATTGTTTTTGGACTGTGGTAGTTTCTGCAGACTGCAACTGAGATCACAACCCCATACATACTTATGCTGTGGGTCATGTGTGGTCCTCAGACAGAGGTCTCCCACAGGAGGGAAATGGAGGAAAGAGGAACATGAGTGATAGAAGCCTTATCGATATTTACATAAAAGATTGTCAAAATAGGGAAGAACAGCTATACAAATGAATCATCAGCAATACAATTATTCTTCAGGAAATTCCTCTTAAGAAGCAAAAGAAGAACTTTATAACAAAATTGTTCTGTGTCTAAATTTCGACACGTAGACCAATAATCTCCTATACAAACCTTAAAGTAGGACATATGTGATAAAACAAATCCATCTGGTGGTAGTACACAAAGATTCTAAACAGGAAAGGTGATTGTTGTTTCATTTTTTTATCTTTTTTTTTTTTTTTAATTACACTCTTATTTCACCATATAGATCAACTATTCAAAATCACAGCTACACCTGCTTTTAACTTTATTTCTTATTAAGTGTATAAACAAAGAAAAATAAACTCCTAGTGTTGAGCCTGACCCCATGCCCTTTGAAAACAAAGGAAGAACAAGACTCTTGGTAACTTCAGAGGGCATTCCATCCAGCCCATTGTTTTTAAAAGTCAAAAGCTAACACAGATTGTTCATTTCCTGGCATTGGCATCAGCAGTAAATGGGATTGCCTCACAAAAAGTTTGCTCAGTCCTCTGGGGACAAAGGATAAGAGCATGTTACATTGCTCAACAATGATCTTCTCAACCAGCTACACAGCAGCACTGTTTCATTTCAATAGCTCGTTACCTCCTTGGCGAGTACAATGAGACCATGGAGTTGAAAGTATGGGGAGAAGAGTGAAAGCCAGCGAGAAGGGTGGGTCCGAAATACCATTCTTGACCATGTCCTGCTTCTGAATAAAACTAGTGGGAGATAGATGCTAACATTATTGAAAGGCTACAAACATAAGAGACCAATCTGAAGAAACGTAGGTGCTGCTTGATGGTCACAGGGTTCTTGGTGTTAGTTTAAAGCAGAAGCTTTCTCTCTGTTTTGTAGTCTCTACAAAGTAGGCATTTATGCTATTGCCAGTTGCCCAGACTCTCTCCATAGCGAATAGACAGAAATAGGCCTTTCTACTTTATCTCCTAAATGAAGGTGAGTTGTTTAATCTATTTTAGATGCCAGAAAAGGGATAAGAGAAGCTCTGCCCTCAGAAGACCTGTTTTCTTGACTACAAGGGAAGCCTAGACAGTTAACTCTGATACAGACACCTAAAATGTAGAATCTATATTTGGAGCGATGAATCCCACTGCTGGTGTTTACTATAAATAGGGAAGTGCACAGTATATTTAAAGCAGAAAATCCATTGGGTACTGCTGAGATTATTGTTAATGCTGCTTAAACTAGTTAATTAAATAACTCATCAATCACCCCCTAGCGTACAGAGGACTAGCCGTACAGCTACTGAAGTCAATAGTAAAATTCATGCAGGCTATAGCAGGCATTAATCTTGGTCTTTGTATGACCATGCATAAAAGCAAGAGGTTCTGGATCTAGTTCTAGATCCAGGCCTTTATATTTTTTTATATGGGGGATACGTGGGGATATGAGTATGTCATTCTGCTCTTTGTAGAAGAACGGAGCATGTGCAAAGCTCAGTTGAACAGCTATCACTGTGAGTGTTGCTAGTCTGCAAAATTGCAAGATATAAGACATTAATGTAAGCCTGTTTCAAGGATGCTCACTGTCCCCAGAATATAAGACTCTTCAGGCCTGATATGCCATTTAAGACCCATCACTAATAAATTTTGAGTAATGGCTTTACAAAATTAAATAGCTGGCGTTGACAAGTTGCTATATTATAAGAGCTGCAGCACTGAATGTCATCAGTGTAAATCAGATCAAATGAATTATTCTGTAACCTAAACTGCAAAAAACTGGCACTTGATACTGCCCAATCAACTATAGCTATAATGACCATAGTAGGAATGTGTTAATTTACTTCTTCATAAATCACTTTGAACTGTATTGTGGAAGCAGTGTGATAGGCAAGGGAGGCATTTGTTTGGATATTTTTATAATTAAAAGGAAGAAAACCTTTCATAAGACTGACTGCCAGGTGGCTAACTGCCATCTCTGAGAGAACGTGTTGTGAAATATTGGGCACATTTACCATGGAGAAAGACTCACCAGCATAAAGGGCTGGATGGATTGTTTTGAACTTTACAGTGGTTAGTGGAAATCCTGAAGTCTGTTCTTGGAATGTGAAAGAGATTTGGCCATAGCAGCTAGATCAGGATCCTTAGTTTCCTCCTTGCCTTATTAGGGGATTTAATTGCTCTAGTGGAACCTCACATTCCAGTAAACATCCCTGGCTGAAATGAAACACAATTTGTTACTTACTTGTTGACTTCTCCCTACCTTTGTGATAGTTGGAAACTACACATCTATTGCAATTGTAGATTCATCTCTGAGAAACTGGTAAGAGTTCGTAAAGTGCTTCAATGAGCTGTATCAGTTAAAGATGAGTGAAGAAATGGAGACAGCAATCACTCACTCAAAGTCTGGATACAGTCAAGGGTAGAATGAAGATGCTACATGACAGACAAGGGAAGGGTGTAACAGTAATTACTGGACCAAAGTATGTGAATGAGAAAAAGAAAGTATTGTCAGTTCGATCTCACACCACCTGCCAAACTTTAGAAAAGCTTAAAAGGAGGTGACCAATATGGTAGAAGAGATTTTTGAAGAACTTCCTTAGGAAAGGTCATGTGTTAATTCTGTGCTCCACTGGGCAGATTCCACTATACCCAGCCCATGAAACCATGTACCTGGCTGCTCCCAACAAAGCAGCAATCTGACAAAAGAAAGGCCCTGCCTTGCCTTGCCATGTTCTTTGAGTCTCTTTCCCATTGTTTTATTTTCAGTCCCTCTCGTTTTCTGGCATTCAGCTGTTAACTTCACTTGGAGTCAGCCAGTTCTGCTCTACCAAATGCAGAATGAGGAGTGGAAGGAAGGAGACCTGACTTGGCCAGGCAGGGGACATCCCATACCAGGCAAGGGAATCGGGCTCCAGGACAGCAGTTACCATGGGTGACTGACTTCTCCAAAGTGTTTTCCATGACTACTTGTCCTGAATCCTGAAAAGCCCAGCAACAGCTACACCTCCCCTGCTTTCCACTCTTCTGTCTTTTCTTCCTTCCATGTTCATACTTATTATCAAGCAGGAAATCAATCTTTACTCCTACAGGCATGAACTGAAAGATGAGTAAGAGAATTAAGCTTTTCTTGTTGCTAAGGGTTTCTGGCTAACATAATGGATTCTAAATGAATAACCTGTGTCTAGCAAAAGGACTCTGACAGATTTTGATTAAGTTAGTCTTGTTTAACCACTTGATTTCAATTTCCAAATGCTTTGTGTTTTGTTTTTATACATACTAATCAACATCCTTCCCAGCTTTGGCATGAATTTCTGGTGCAGCTGCCATGTGAGTGAGCAGGCCAAGCTCTCTGTACTTAAAACCACAAACCATGTTAAATGGTTCAACACTTTATATTGGTAAGATTATATTATCACCTATGTCTGAAGTCTTATTTAATCCATTGAAACTGACAATACATGACTGCTTATATATGACTGCTGTTGCTACTGAGGCCACATTTATTAAACATACACTTGTTCAAAACTTCTGAAACCCCTCTGAACCACTGTATAATTTCCATCTAAGTTAGCAAGTAGAAAGAAAAATCCAGGTTCCCTTATTTTTAGCTTATTTGTCCATACATGTGTGAAAGTAAAATGTCTTGAAGACACAACCAAGTATTGATGCTTTGGCAAGTCACTGGTGAAGAAAAAGTGAAGGCACTGGAGGTTTACCAGTTACTGCATTTAACACCAACAGATTGAGAGAAAAATGTAAGTTAAAACACAATATATTACAGAGATAGCATAGCATGTGTAACCAGCAATATTTTACTCAGGATAAATGATTGTGTCCTATTCTCAATGAAAAGGAGTTTGGGAGCCCATGGAATGTCAGAAGATGAATCTCTGTTTCCTTTTACATGTCCTTTCAAGGTGAAGGAGGTCAAATAAAGTGGTCTCTAAGCTTATAAATCACTCTGCTAGGCTAGTTTAAAATATCATTCTACAGAAACATAGGTGACAGATTTTTAAAATGAAGATAAAAGAAGTTGCTGTCAAGGATTTGATTTGTTGAAGGTTTTCAACAAGGACATTGGACAGGAAGGAAAAGGGAAAAAGCTAAAGAAAATGGGAAAATCTCTGGGGGATAGAGCTGTTAAGGCTATAAAGCTGAAGAAACCCTGGGATCCAACAGCACAAGATCTCTGATAAAAGGTGGGAATGGATGGAGACTGTTTAAATGCATGTTACAAATAAAGTGCAAAATATTGCCACTTTTTTTCTGTGTGTATTTTCATGAATTTACACTTTATTTAGTATTTCTTAGAGTTTTCATATGTTTTCACAATACCTGAAACAATCACTCTGTGCACTTTGACAAAACATCCTGCAAGTTTCCCATGACTGAAAGATTATCTATCTAAATATACTTTGACATGAAGTCAATACAACATAAAAGACATTAAACTGGGTTGTTTCAATAACAGTCTTATTAGAGTCAAACAACTAATAAGTACGGAACAAACAATAGACTGTTGTCTGAACATTTTAGACATGAGGCATTTTAAAAGGCTCTTCCCCATTATGAGAAAGAGCTTATGTGTTTTTAACCATGTTACAGTGAAGTTTCAAGTGGGAACAGAAAAGGGGAACGGTACTATTATTCATGTTTCTCTTCAAGCAGTTCATGTGGTAATTCTGACCAGCAGCACAGTTTTAAATATGATTGTTGTTTCCTGAAGAAAGAGCAAAACTGTATTTAACATTGTGTTAGATGACACCTTGCCTATTGTAATGCATTTTCCCAAACCAAAGAGAACCAAGAGGGCTTATATTAGCAAATGTCTGCTGCTCTCACTGAATTGATGGCCAGGCTGGTATGAGCTACCTTTTTGTTGATGATCTGTACAAATGAGTCCTATAATTTTTTTTCTTCTAAAGCTTTATGACAAAGCAGAGGAGTGCTATGAGATCATTGGCTGTCCATCTACTCCTTAACTGCGTAAGGGAAGATACTAGTATAGGTTTGGTTTCTGTGGTGTAGTCAATTTTACTAGCAAGAGGTCATTTCTGCATGAATGACTGGTTGAAGGACAGCATCATCAGATGGGTGCCCTCAAGTGAAATGGAGGTAGGCCTGAAGAAATAACCAAGGCTATAGACTTTCTTTCCTTCTTTCTTTCTTTCTTTTTTATTTTTTTTTTTATTTTTCCTGCTAATTTCTGCTAATAGGAGACCACATATATATATATGTATTTTTGATGTGCCCATGAAGTAAAAACCGGATAGTTTGACACACACATTTTCTCATATATTTCATATATTGGTTTGTTGTGGCTGTTGTTGTTGTTGTTGCTTTTTGTTTGTTTATTTACTTATATATACGTTTAATTTTACCTGTACTTCCGAGTAATTATAACTAATTTCTGAGTAACTCCTGTATTACCAAGTAACTAAAACAAATTTCCTTGTACTTGCAAGCTACTCTGACCAATCCATTCTTGAACATTTCCATATTGTTAACGTTATCCATGTTGTTAACATTACCCATGTCCAAGGACATATTGAGCTGCTGCTCGCCTCTGAGTAATCATCTCCAATCACTCTGAAGGTTTCCATTACTAGCTGTCTTCAGTGTCTCAGTCTGCCACCAGCACGTGTAGATACTAAAATAATATAACAGATAACTATAGCTATGTCTTCTAATTCCAGCAAGATACATTGATTTGGGAAGAGAGCAGGGAGAACAGTAAATATTTTCCTAATTAGGACACGTGATTGCTCATGACTAACCTAAAATTCTCAGTCTGATCCTTTGCCTGTCACCAAGTTTAGTCACTCCAGTGCCTGGGCAGCATGGTTACTGTATTTGTGCTAGAGGAGCTGTAGCTGTTAGTATTGTCTCAGGTGGACTCTGAAATGATATTTGCTGTCTTCAGGAGAAGCGCTGGTTCATGCAGTCAGCGATGGCATTGTTTCTTTATAGGAAACTGCCAACTGTCTGCCACTGACATCAGAAGGAAAGGAAGAACATATTGATTGAACAAAGGAGAAACATGTCCACGGACTTAAAATTAGATGATTAAAAAAAAAAAAAAAAAAAAAAAGAGCAAATAGTGTTTCAAAGTAACAACAAGAACAACAAAAACAATAATAAAACCCAAAATAGAAGAGAGAGCCAAGTTTGCACTTCGTATTTTTTAAGCACTACTGATTTGGAAGCCAACCATGAATGCCAATAGTTGCTTATGCACTGTACATGCTGTACTCCAAAAGCATATCCGCTACGGCAGGCCAACCAGAAGGGAAAGCATGGAATTTTCCTTTGAAACGGAAAAGGTCTCATTGCTCACAAGCATTTTGCTCTCAAGTTAACTCCTTTGTTTCTTCTCTGTGTAAGGCTGACCCTACACCTGAGCAGTCCTGTAATAGCACCTCTGTCATTGCATTCAAAGGTCTGGAATTAGCCTCTGATGTTTAGTCACTGCAACACTATAGTTGTCTTTATTTACTTTTCATTTTCTCAGTTACCACTGCCAAGTCTTCTCACCTTTGCCGTGGAGTTCTGGTTTTTTGTTTGTTTGTTTTTGGTTTTGTTTTTGTCTTGTTTTGTTTTTCCTTTTCTGATATTTCTGCTGTTGCTGTTCCATGGTGATAAATGAACTGAAGGCAGACATGAGCTGATGCATAGCCTGCTCTGCTGCCTAGGGACCCTGCCACTGGGGAAGGCATAGGTGCCTATGAAACAGTTGTTGTGGGAAGCTGTGCACAAATTCTGTAACAGAAAAAAAGAATAATCTGTATTTAGGGCACCAAAGCATGTTACTGAGAAGATAACAGCATCTTCCATGTTACATTTGCTGCTCTCTGCTGAGAGCAGACAGAGAACAGCAAGGACTTTCATACTAGGGAACAGGATCTTGTTCTTCTGTGGCCCAAGTTTGGTTATCCCAGCTCTTTGGACGAACTCTTGTCTGTGAGGAGACAAACTGGGATAGAAAGCACAGACACGGCCCTCCTTACCCCCATAAAACAGAAGAACAACACCACAACAAAACCACTGTGTTTAGGGAACAGAAACTATAAAGGAGATTCTGGAAATAATCCAAGCCAGATCTCAGTAGGAAGACATGGATGCTCAGAAACAGAAAAAAAGAAGCATTAACAGATGTTTGCCTCCAAAATGGGATAACCATAAGTACTGACTATTGCATAATTTGGTAATGTGGATATGATTATAGATGTTTTTATTATTTTCTTTCAGTATTTTATTTATTTATTAGTCATGTTTATTGGAGGAAATTTCTAACTACTTTTTTAGCACAGACGGAAATCTGTACAATCTTTCATTGTGTCTCCTGTGCTTTTGCATACTTCCACCTATGTTCATTCTGTGACTAAATAGTTTTGTTATGTTTAAGCATTCAGCCAGAGGTACTATGGCATCCTAGAAAATAATTGCATGTTGTGGAGGAGTGCTACTGATGTATATTATGGCACATATGCCATTGTATATGTTTCCATGCCCCATACCCTGAGAAAGGAAGGAAACCATACACTTTCATGGCATGAAAATAGAGCAAGGTATTATGCCTGTAAAGGTAACACATTTTCCTCATGTATTTGAGGGCCAGGACACCCACACATTTGGCATGTTGCCACATACAGTTGGGTAAGGTACGTCACATGCACAGCAGGCTGTTCTTATCCTCCATCTGTTCTAAGTCATGCAGATTCAGGTTGTGTGTCCCTCAAAAGTCCACTTTTCGAGCACCATCCAGTCTGTAACAAACAGAGGCAAGGATGTTCCAATGTACAGATTCTTTAATACTTGAGCGGTAAATGCAATGGCGTGAGGTGGGCTTGCATTGGTGCTCGATTCACTTACAGCAAAGCATGAGGCTTTGGGCAACAGCATAATCTCCTGCACCTTGAAAAGTGTGTGGGTGGCTGGTTGTTCAATTTAATATGTGAGGTGTTCAACTGCTGTATTTAAGCAAGGCTTCATCCCAGTCATGTTGGATCTTAACCTGGGGGATTTAGGCAGCCTAGCACAATGGTCTGTGTTTCTCTGAGCTCATGTACTTTATGTACATACTCTTAAAGTATTTATTACATTCCAAGTCCCTATAACAAGCTCATACCAGTTACAATAGCTTTTCCACTGGGACTAAGTTATACGTAAGTGGGGGGGTAAAGCTTAATATGCTGAAAAATGGGAAAAATATACATAGTGTTCCCAACAAAAATACCATTTTCTGTGTGTTGTAATAATTTCTCTAACTGCCAGGACAGTGAATGTTGCTTAGAGATAAAAATTGATGCATCATCGCTCTCCTTCCAATGAAAAACAATAGATCGGGGTACACTGAAAACAACTTCTTTTCTCTCAGCATTCACAGAAGTAAATTGACTAAAAGCTGTTAACTATATACACATAATGTCATGTGCATGTTGTGTGATTGTAGTATGTGGCTATGAAGAAGCTATTGTAGCGTAAATATACAAGGGAGGAGAATTAATATTTAATTTTAAGGATCTTTAATTTATTTTTAAAGATCTTTACGTATCTCAGGCACATTCTGATTTCACTTATACTGGTGTAAATATAGAGTCACTTCACCCAATTGCAGATTTACAGCACTGTAACTGGAAAAAAATGAGCCCTCTTGTAGCTGTGTTTTCTAACTTCTGTGAAATTCTGGTCTGAATCTTGACAGTGGTTAGCATAGTTGCTTCCATTTATATCTTCAATATTTCTTTCAGATTTCTATTGTCTTCCCTTTTTCTTCACTTTCTGTGCAGCTGTCATCGTAGCATTTCAACTCCAGTTAGAAGAGCAAGGCAGATGTCTCCCAACAGAGGCTCTGCCAACATCACTCCAATGACAGCTGTGGGAGCAGTGCTGTGATAACAGCATGACCACCAACGTCAACAGACAATGACCACATCACATCTGCAAAGCCTTTCAGCTTCCACTGGCTTAGGGCCTGCAGTCTCAAATCACTTTATACTTGAGTTTCTAAGCTGGCAGCACTTAATGCTGCTCAGTTCTCCAGTATATTAGACACATTTTGGTCTATTTTGTTGCTGGTTTTTGTTTCCTTTAAATCAGAATTCTCACAATGTAATTTAACCATGGGGTGAGAAGGACTTTTAAACATGCCTCTTCCTGAGATGCCCCCCAAGGCCTTGTAGTATCAGAAAATCCAATTGGAAGTGCCAAAATGTCACTATGAACCACAACCTTCAAATCTCAAAGATGGAAATTAACATGACGTTATAAAGATTAAGGAATTATATCAATATTTACTCAAAGAAAAATTTTAAAGCTAACAAATACCAATACCTTGCAAAAGGTTACCTGAAACCAAAACTTAGCTTGTTAGTGTATTTTGGTCTTGTGTTTATGTTGTGTATACTTGTTTATGTGTAGTTTTAAAATGTACTAAGGAAGATATTCACTGGTGAAAAGAAAGACAATTGAAAAGAGATTGTTTGATGCTTGTTATGGAAGCAACCTCAGAAGTCCAGTGACTTGATGATCCTTAAGGGTCCCTTCCAACTCAGGATATTCTATGATTCTATGATACTCCTTTTCTACACCAGGGTCTGTGTAGGGATTTTGTCTGTGATAAAAAATCCTGTGAAGTGAATTTCTAATTTAGGACCAAATCTCCCTCTCATGTCATCAAACTGAACTGTAGCTCTGCAGTCACAGCCCATGCAGATGCTTCTGCTGTACCATGTGTTAGGAAGGTGAGATTAGTACCAAAAGCTTCATCCTTTCCACATCTTCAGGCAAAGCTTGCAGGTTACTGAAGAGTCTTTATTTATTGATTACACTAAAAATGGAATGGTCACTCAGACTTTTGAGCAAGAAGGACTTTCAGCAGCTATGCAAGTACAGTTGCTAATAAAGTAATGAATGTGATGTCCATTTTTCTCTCCACAGCTGGAGAGTGTGAGAAGTACAGCCCAGGAATGTCACAATTCACTTAAGATGTTAAATTGGGCAGAAAACATGTCCCAGTCCTTCTCTACAGCTGATAGTTGTGATAACCTTTATCAGCCAGCAGACAGACCCAGCTCTAAGTTATAATGTGCAAATAGAAGGCAAACCCATTTTTTCCTTGGAGATGTTTCTTACTCAGTTTGCTACAAAGACACTTGGTCCTGAATAATTAAAAACACTCATTGTTCTACATACAACTAGAATATAGACGTAAGTAGAAGAAGATTATTCCAACACATCTAAAATCAAACACGTTACAAATTACTGATTGAGTCCTGAATATGAGGTAATGCTTGTAATTGACTATCCTGGAATTTGATGAATAACATTGGGTTAACCACTTGCACCACTTTTACAACAAATGTTATCATACTTAGAGTTATCTAGAGCACTCAGCCCCTTCCTCCCTCCAGAAGGTAGTTTCTGCAGCTGCAGCGTTTCCTTACTTTTCTAGACTGTTGGGTATATCTGATTCAGAAGGGAAGGTGCTGCCTGAGGATTACCACAGGTGCCTCTTGCAACATTTTCATATCAGAGGTTGTGGGAAGTTAGAACTTGTGGAACTTGTAATATCTGATAACAGACTTTGGTCCTATTTCAGGAAATCATCCCAGTGCAAAGAAGCTCATTAAGATACGCTTAAGCTCTGCAGAAGACAGTGAAAACTATGCACATTCTTAAAGTTAAGCATTTCCTGAGAGTCTTATGGTGTAATTTGGTATGTCTGCAGGTACAAGCTTAGACAAGAAGGTGTTCACAGAAGCTGGAGAAGACAGATTGTGTCCGTGTTGCTGCTTTGTGTCATACACAAGGTAAGAATTTTCTTCCAAGAAGAGAGACATTGTAAAGAGGAATATTTGGGACTTTTATTTGTTATATTTTTAAAGGAAAAAGTCTGATCTTGATTGCCCTAAAAAATTGTGATTCATTTGTAATGCAAGCAACCAGGCAAGTGAAATGCACTTAATTGAAAGAGGAAATCATTTTAGTCAGCTTCAAATTCTTTTTGCTTCAAATGTTTATTCAGCTCAAATATTTGTACAAAAAGATGCTTTGGTGAAAAATGGAACCCTATGATTAATGACCAAAATCTTCCCATCCACACCCATTCATCCAAGAAATCTTTCAAAAACAGAAAAGATTTATTTGAGGTCTTTAAGTACACAGCAGGCAGGAAAAATATATATATTAAAAAAAAAAAAACAAAAACAAAAACAACACTTTTTTTTTTTTTTTTTTTTTAAATACAGGTACTTGTATAGCTTTTATTTCATAAAGAAATGAAAAATGACACTGGTATATGCATGTGTGGTTTTTTTCCCCACATACAACAAATTATATTCTGTTATTAAAGACTTGCTTGGATATCCCCACTTTGCTATGCATGATATTTTTAGCATTACCTGAACTTTCTTCTTAGGTCCATTTCATTTGTCAGGCATTCCAGCTTAAGCAACACTTTGGACCTCAGAAGGTAGACACCAACAGTCCAATGGCAAAAGACTGCTGTTAGGCTTTCGGGAGCAGCTTTTTTTGATTACTGGACTCAATACGGCTGTTATACATCCTATAAACAGCTAATGCCAAATATCCAAGACAGGAATTTGGCCTTGTGTAAATGTGGGATTTTGACTGTCTGTGAGTGCTTTCATTCAGAATGAGGTTGCCCTATTTCTAAATAATGTACTTTAAAAATCTATGTTATTTCACAATTGAGCACTGTTGTTCTAAAATTATAGCACTCATGAAGACCTAAACTACCATAACTGTAAGCATAATATATGAGCCATTTTGTTATTTTGGTTCCACTTAATCATGTAGGCAGATCCTTATATTCGTGTAAAACTGGTTATTTCAGCTTATTTTATAACTGTGAATTTCCCTGCTGCCCTATTTTCTCTCTCAGAAGATGGGTTCTTTGTATGAGAACTGAGCTGATTGGTGCAAAACCAAGGACAGTCAAACGATAGCCCTATGCACTGTCCAAATCTATTTCTGATCAAAACAGTTAGGGTACAGGTTAACTAGATGTGTGCTAACTCATCCTTAAAATAAAGAATCCATTTTTTCAAAGCTCCATGAAACTAGCCCTGATGAGACTAGAAATACACTGATTTTCTACAGTTCTTCCAACCTTGTACAATGTTCAATTAGAAAACACTTCTTTTTTTTTTTACAGAATACCAATCCAACTCAAAAATTCATAGGAGGAGAGACCATTACAGGAGGCAATATACACATTACTAAAGCTTTAGGAGGGAATGTCAAAATCATAATAACAATAAATTAAATCACGTGGCTGTTACTGAATTCAACATTCCAAGTGCTAAGCAGGACAATGTATCATTTTCCACAAGCTATTTCCTTGCCTAGCCGCTGAATTAAAAACAGCTACTCAGTCTTTGGCTCCCAGAAATAATATGACAAATAAAAATGGATAGTTTAAAAGATAAATTATATTGAAGTCAAGCAAAGCAAATGCTCAGGTGTACCCACTAGACACTTACAGCCAAATATTGTGTATAAAGTTGATCTCCAAGAATATTTAGGTATTGTTATCCCAAATATAGGCATTCAGAGCCTTCACATAGATGCCTCTTTACCAGGAGGCATATGAAATATATAGGTGCCCAAGTTTTCATCAGTGATATTTACTATGTGGCTAAATGAATTAAATGGGGAATCTTGATGCCTGACCACTGTATTTCTCAAGTAAAGTATTCCCACCCTTGGCCTGCATTCAAAATCCAGTCCAGAAAACAACTTGAATATAGATATGTTGGATTGGGCCATGCAGGAAACATGGCTGGGGAGCTCTCATCACTCTCTCTATAGCTAAAGGATCCAACTAAGATAGGGAAAATACAACTCCTTTTATTAATTCCTCTGTTTTTTGAATGGGTATTTCACACCTTCCAGAGTCACATTTTAGCTTCAGGTGTAGTCTGCTTCCCTGAGTGAAGGCATTCAACTTTCATTCTTTCTACTTTCCTGGTGTGCACAAAATATTTGCAAAATATTTGTCAAAACTGAGAGAGAGCAGGGAAGGAGAAGAAATACGAAAATTGATGTGATAATATAGCTTAGTAGTGAGCTCTCTCACCTAAGTAAAGAGAGTCCTGAATCCCAGTCCCTGTTCTCATGATTACTTAATATGGGATACTTAAAATTTCATTGACACAGGCACTGAGGCCTCTTCTCTTTTAGCCGAGTGCCTGGAACGCAAGGTAATAAAGTATTGCTCTCTCTTTTGCCTAATGAATATTTAATTATTCCCAGTGAAATAAAGCAGCTTCAACAAGAGGAATTATGGTTCTTTTTCTGTGCTCTAACTAACCACTGAGCTATTGGTTAAAACTGAGCTTCTACCTAGCCCTCTGATTAGAATATGTGAGCCCAGCCATGCATTCAAGGCAGTAAACACCAAGAGAAAAGGAGTTTCTTGCCATATCCTGACAGTAAGCATTCAGGTCCTTCAGAGAACTTAGTCTCTTGCTATTGTTGTTGTTGTTGACATTGTTGGTTTCCTGCTCAGAGTGTTCTGGGTCTTTGAGCTCTGAAGCATAGGCATCTCACTCAGGGCTGGGGTATGACATCTGAGGGTCAGGTATGAGAACATTCAGTGTGGGGCTGCCTCTGTCCTTCAGGGAACTATCTCATAGTTTCCACTCACCCTCAAACAAAACAGACAGGAAATACAAGGGCCATGTGCATGCAGAGTAGGCAGTGTTAAATGGGAAAATAAAGCTGGGAGGAAACAACCATAGGACCAATTGCTTGGGTTAATTTCCTTGCCTCTGTCCCGTAGTGCCTGAAAATCCATGTCATCTTCTCAGTCAGGTGGTTGTTTTGCTGAGACAGAGGTGTTCCCAAGAAAGGCAGCTGTTACACATGCAGACACACTGTGTTGCCTTCCAATCTGCCCGGTGCCCATTAGTCTCCTGTAAGCCCCAGCTGGTGGCCCTTTGAGACCCGCATCCAGCACACAGACATACTGAATTACCTTCAGCTGGTGTGGGTCTGTCATACAACCAATATGCAGATCAGGGACCCTGCACAGTGTCCTTTGCAATAAATACAGATAGCGTCTGGCTCACAGAGCTGAAACCAACACGAGTGGACTCACAGCAACAGACATCTTGGGATCACCTGTTCATTTTGGGAGGAATGGGATTTTGAAATCAGACATTGTCTCCTTAAAGAGAAGAACTGTACTGTGAAAAAAAAAGGCATCAGACTTGTGTGTTTTTCAGGAAAACCAAAAACATCTGTACCTGAACCCTAACAGAAACCTTCAAACTACTCAGGGACCAAAAACCAGCTAAAAGACAGCTGGCTGAAAGAAGGCACTTTACCCAGAGGATACCCACCAATTTTCAGCATTCTCTGATGTCAGCTTGACACAGGTCTTTCATAACTGGCTGAGTTCCAAGTGTGATAGTTTGGCAAGAAACATGTCTTCTGGGAGTGAAATCAGTGTGGAAAAACTGCAGAAGATCGAAACACTGACTTGGCTGACAACATGGGCTCAGGCCAACGAGCCATGAACTGCAGACAGGGCAGACTCCTAGCCATCTAACTCTTCAGTAGTATCTGTTCTTAAATATGTTTTAACAACTTTAATATACTAGTCTGTTGTCATACAATCTAATTTCTGTATTTATTTCGCTGTTGAACTATGTGTGGAAAGATGTTAACTTATTTAATTCTGTTCAATTAGTACTCAGTATTGCTGACATGAAGGTCACCAGATACAGAGATTGTAGGTGACTTCTGCAGATTTGATCCAATAGATAGGTTTATTTACCCATTCTTTCAAAGCTTTATTTCTAACTCATTGTTCTGAGAAAAGATGTTTCCTAGACCTTGAGGCCCTGGTAGGACCTTAGTATAATTGGAATATATTCTAATGTACTCTTACTCTCTCTTTGCTCTTTTTTCTTTACCTTAGTTTACAGATGGTGTTTGATAGGGTATTTATTAAATTATCAAAATGGAGGATCCGAGGTTTTTAAGTTTTGTTTTGTTGATGCCTTACATGGTAAATTGCAGTTAAAGAATTGGACTTGACTCAGTGGTTCACGATTCAGTCTCTGCCTCTTTCACACATTCTCTGATTCACACATAACTCACTTTCATGCTGTGACTTCCTCCTCTGGTAAGATGGAAATAATAACGGACAGAGGAAAAGAAAAACTATCCAATTATGCTGTTATTCTTCAGGATGAGGTTTGCCTTTAACTGTGTGCTTGCATAGTTCTTTGCAGAATGGGACCTCGAGTGCTAGGTAAGTAATAATCATAAGTTGCAGGGTTTTTTTATTTTCCACCATCAGCATGATTCACTGTGAGACTTACAGATTTACTATTTATTCTATACTGCTTGGATAAAGAGCACTGTGATTACAGAGCAGCAAAATTTTCATGCCACTTAATTGATAAGGCTACAAATACTCAGCAAAAAGTAAGGAATACATTTGCATTATGGTTATTAATATGTAGCACTAATTATAATAATACTGCAGAATACCTTACATTTATATAACATACTTCATCACAACAGGAATAAAGTTCCCAAGTGAAACACAAAACAGAAAAAGAAATATGTCCCATCACACCTTAAGTAAAAGACATACTAATATGAAAGGAAGGAGCAATCAGAAGGAAAGTTTGAAATAGACAGAAGACTTATCAATTTCTGTAGGTAAGTATTTTGTACTCTTGAAGTAGTACTCCCCAAAGAGCTTTGGTAAGTTGCTGTAGCTCAATGACCAGTAGAAAAAGCTTCATAACTCTCAAGGGAAAGATTGCTGATGCTATAAATATGAAATTGCATCTCACACTGGATATAATAACTAGATAGTGATATCGTGTCCTATACCCCAAAGCATGAATTGATGCATAGTAAATTCTAGAGGAGAGACGTACGACATAAAGAGCCTCAAATGAGATGGATATGCCCAAATATGAGGCCTGCCACAAAAGATGTATGTAATCTGCAGAAAGCATAGCAGAAAAATAGCTAAGAAATCACAAGAAATTTTAAAAAGTTAACACAAATCAGTTTGAATTAAACATGCATATTTAATTACTATTGAAGTAACCATTATTTCTAAACCTTCAAGAAATATAGGTTCACAAGAGCAGATCAGTGCTCTAACTAGCTTCTAAGCTAGTTAGTACGCTCTGTGAAATTGGTATGCATTTTTCAAGGCTACAAGTATTTATTCTTAACAGAACTTTTTGTATGTTCAAGATCTAATCTTATTAGTTGTTCTAATATATTTCCTGCATAGTTGTTGAGTACTCCCAAATGAGCTGTAAGTGCCTGTGACATTTAGAATACAGTACTTAGCCTCTTTGGCATTAACTGTGTGAAGAGTTCCCTTTACAAGGGCACAGCCTAAAAATCACAAAAAGTAATGCCTCAATTCTTCTCACAGCTGGCAAGGTCTCACCTGGGCTACAGTGTCCACCTCTGGGCATTGCTCTTCAAGGAAGAAATAGACTACACAAGGTAGTCCAGAGAACAGCAGTGAGAATGATTGCAAGTCAAGCAAACAAGTTCAATGAGCCAAGACTGTCTTTGTGAACCCTAAATGAGAGAAGACTTTTTGAGAGAAGGGAATACATTGTTCTCCCAGTACATGAAGACAAGACTTCTTGTGTGACAGGTTAGCTGTTAGGAAAAACTTGCATAAAACAGAGGTATTAATGGTCTCAGATTTTCCTCGGGAGCTGCTAGCATCCCTATCACTGAAGGCTTTAATACAGGTTAAACAAACAACCTATCAAAACCACAAAAATGTGGTAGATGTTGATGATGTCTGGAACTTGATGAGCATACACTTTGCTTTCTGGCCTTTTATTCTCAGTAGACTTTTGGTTTAAATTACCTATTCAAAGTTGTTGAAAGAATTTTCTTTAAGCTCTCTGAAATAGTTCAAGTTTGGACAAAGGCCAACTGTAGAAAGTAGCTAGGACAAAGTAATACCTTTTTGTAAAAGCTACTAGATAAAGTGGCCATGGACTCCGAAGTATGACATGCATTACCACAAATACTTTAATTAGAAGGATAAAACTGTACCACAGAATTATACAGCACATTAATATCATTGGATAAAACTGTACCACAGAGTAATACAGCACATTAATATCATTGGATTTCCTACTTAGAAATGTATGATGTTGCCTCAATGCATGATGAGCATCTCTGGTGTGCAGCAAAGCTGCTGGAGCAGCTTTTTGAAGTTGTAGCATGACAGGCTTTTGGCAACTGCTTGGAACAAAGCTGCTCTGATGGTTGTTTGATTAAGCAAATCTGCTGTGGTAAATGTCTGAAGCCAAGCTGTTTCTGCAGCTGTTTGAGCCAGAGCTAGTCCTGCAGTTTTTGAAGAAAGAAGGCATTTGTAAAGAATGAAGGAGAGAAGAGAAACAGAAAGGAAGGGAGAAAGAAAGAAGAGGTGTTGTTGTTGTTTTAATATCAACATAAAGCATTAAAACAGAAGTATGTTTGTTTTCAAACAGCTTTGTAAAACATAACTATAATGCCATCTTGGGGTTTTGGTGATACTGGCAATTATATATATATAATATGCAGCATTGCTAAGGCTCTGTATGTAGGTATAAAACATATCAAAATATAGGGTTGAAGAATGTCATTAAAGTTGCAAAGTCAAGCACTTTAAAGGTAGGAAGTGACAAAAGTCAGGTTGTCTCCAAACTTTACTCAACCCCCATGTACTAATGCTTTTTGCTTTTAGTTGCATATCCACATAGAGTTTTTTGCCAAGATCCCAGCCTCTATCGGCACTCAGGGGTGACAAGTAGTTTTTGAATGTCTTTTTTTTTTTTTTTTTTTTCCTTTGGCATGAATCCTTCTGCCTTCTTTATTTCACAGTATTCAAAATACACTCTGACAACAGAATGATTAGCTTCCTCTTGATCTTTTCAGTGGTTCTCATCACTGCACTCTCTGAGTGCTTCACACTTAAAAATATGTTTACTTTTATGACACAGTTAAAGTGATATAGCTACTCCTGCTTTTGCAGAGAGAAAAGGTTGAAACTATCCTGTAATTTTGTATGCTCAGTTCAGGTGCCTGATCTTGACCCTTAATATAGCAATTTATTTATAAACATTGGAATTCCTGTTGACTTTTCAAATGTGCAACCATTCTTCAAATCAGGTCATAGGAACTCCAGTGAGGCTCCCCAAAGGAGAAAAAAAATAAATTAAAAAAAAAAAGTTTTCCAACCTGTGTTTTGACAGTGGTTGGATTGTTGGAGTTAGTTAAAGCTTTTGGGCCTGACTACAAGATCCAGATTGAATGCATATCCTCTGGACACAGACATTTGTATTTATTCCTGCAAAGCACAACAACTTCTATCTACTGGTCACTGCCTCAGTCTTACTTTTTCCTTAACTTCTTTTGTAATTCCAGCTCCACTGTCATTGCTCAGCATGTCTTAGTTCTTTCCACTCATTCCTTTCCTTTCTAGCTTTGAATCTGTTTTGTCTCTTCTGGCCCCTTCTTCTTCTCCACCATAGATTTCTCTGTAGACTGACTTTCATCAAAATTCCTCACCCAATCTGTGTGGATCCTTCAGTCTTTCTCACAATTGCCAGGATTTCAGCATGTATTCTCAAATTTGTTTTTCTTTCTTTCTGGCTCTGAATCTCTTCATCTCTTTTTCCATGTGCAGTTTACTGTCTCTATCACCACTGTTTTCCCAGTTCCCTCTTCTCTCGCTCTCTCTCTGCATCCTGGTATCTTGGTTCCTGTCTGCTCCTCATCTCCAGGCAGATCAGCTTTTTGCAGACTCTGCTTTTAAATAGTGCAGCTTCCTCCTTCTCACTTCCTGTTAGGAGTAGGTGGGAGAAATAGAGCTTCTGCGCTCAGTCTTGGACTGCAGCCCAGTATGACGTGGGGCTGTAGTTGCAAGGAAAATCCTGCTCAGCCTCAGTCTGGAACACATTCTGTAATTACAGAATCTTTGAGAAATGCAACTACCGACACCTGAGACTTGTCTACTGAGCATGTGTGAAACTCTTCCTTTTTTTTTTTTTTTTCCCCGAAGGATTAGAACTTAGCCAAATATGAGAAGTTTTCTTAAGAGATGGAGAGAAGCACATATCTGAAATAAAGGCAAGCCTCTGCCCAATTTTAATCCCATTCCACAAGTCACAGTAGCCCTGCTATCCCCTCGCCCTCCCAAGCCCCCCCCCCAAAAAAGAATCAGCAGAACTCTGTTTTTTTGTTGTTGTTTCATTTTTGTTTTGTTTTGTGTTTAATAAAGAAAATGATGTATTTTTCCTTAGCCTTGATTTTCAGAAATGGCTGAGTTATTTGTTTCCAGAAAAAACAAATTCAGCCTCAGGCAGATGCTCAGTGTGGAAAATTTCAGTGCAAATAATTAAACTTTGGCAAAGTTACAAATAACTGAAAACAGAGTCTCATAATGGGAAGAGCTGGACAACCTTGCTAGGCATGTGTGCATCCAGGCCTGTCTACAACATAATGTCCATTAAAATTTGGAGCAAAGATTCTTCTCATGGTCGTGAAAGAAAAACTCATCTTGTGGCTTTGCTGTCATCACAATTTCAAGTTTTAATACTAAAACTCTTGGAGGGTGCTTTGAAAGTTTTGTTTTCATTAAAAGGAGGTCATTTTATTTATGATGAAATAGCTGCATTTATTGCCATATGGATCAGTCCAGCCAGAGATTCTGAATCAGGTCTCACAAAACGAAGAGAGTGATTCAGAATTTATGAGGTTGAAAGAGCATAGGGGAAAAGTGGTGAGTTCTCTTCCAGTTTCTGAGCTTTGGATGTGTTTTCCTAATATAATCAAGCCCACTTCTGTAATTGTAAAGGAAAGAAACCTTCATTTCCATATTATCTGTACTGCCTTGTAAAGTTAAACCAGGATCAGAAACTTTAAGACAAATACCAAATATACTAGTCATTGTCAAGATGTTGAGCTCAGAGACCAATGCCATTGATAGCACCTTTTTCATATGATTTGTTATGCACTAAGAGGCTTGATACTGAGTGTTCAGCTGATGCACTGCCTCTGCTTGTCAAGATGCAGCAAGTCTTTTGTGTATTTGAGCCCTGTTTTCCTCTTGACAATAATTGGTTTCAAATTCTGTATTTTTCATACTGCATTAAAAAAATTAAGACAATTTCAATGCATACTGAATACTACTTGGAAATGAAGGAAGTATATTGAAAGCTCGGCACACAGTTAAAAACAAACAAACAAACAAACAAAAAAACTTCAAATATGTCTTTATCTGAAGGAAACCTGAAGCAACACTTGAGCTTCTCTTCTTTGGCAGTAACAGTATATCAGTGGCTGGTACCAAGAGGGATTCAAACCCAGACGAACTGTAAAGCTCCAAGAGTTACTGATGATTTTCATATAGAAGATTTTTAAAGGTAGTGATTGTAGGGAAGTTTGATGTTCACAAGCAGACATTAAAAGATCCAAACAGATGCAACTAAATCACCAAGTACCAAGCATTGTATAGTAATTGCATAAAATATTTGAAGCTTCTAAGTACCAAGAGAGAGCAAAGATTGTTTACTAATGGAAAGGAACCTATAACTAGAGCAAGCAGATGGAAATTAAATTAAGTGCTAGGACAACATTTCACTGACTGTGAGATTCACAAAGATGACTAGGAAGTCAGGCTTCTTCAAACTTCTAGGACTAAGCTGAAGAAAACAGTGTACAGAGTAGTTGCAGAGAGGTGACTGATCTGAACCTGCTTTGATCTTTAATTATGAAAATTTTGTTACTGAAATCCAGAAGATGTACTCTTTTTCTTCCTTTACAGCGCTTAGTTAAGATAGATATGTACTGCCTGCGGCTTTGTCCTGACACATTGAGGCTGAGATGAGGTTAACTAGGTAGGGAAAGACTCTAAAGGAATGGGGCAACAGAAGTAGTATAACTGAATAATTCTGAGTCTCACTACATTAACTCCTGAATATTTGGATTATAGGACCACGTATTTCATCATCTACAGTGGGACAGAAAGTGACACCTCCTCAGATGAGATGCAGCTCGCTTAACTTCAGTTGTGTGAAACAGACAGCTGCATCTGAGCTAATCACCTTAAGTTTGCTTTACTGCTAAGGGAAAGAGATAAGCATCTTGTGGAGCACAATCCATTCCATCTGAAATAGTTGCCCAGAATAAGATGAAGGAATGACACTGGAGGTGAATATTTCTTTCTGTTTCCTGTAATGGATGTCTAGGTTGAAAAACTAACATGGGATGACATAGGTGAAATAGTTTCCTCCTTTTTGTCCAGGGTAGACATCACTACAGGTTTCTTTGTCACATATAAACCAGACTGCTGAGAAGGTCTGTGATGACTGGAACAACACTGGACAGGCAATTTGGATCTTCTTCGAAATGCAATTCTTCAGAAAGAGGTGGGACATTGAAGGCTCCTGACACAGCTTTTCTAAATTCTGTCCTAATTTGAAGTGTGCTTCTTGTTCCAATGCAAAGTTTCAATGCTTATTTTTAAATCTGTCAAGTATTTGGGCTTTGCTGTAGATGGGTCCTGCTGCTGACTTAAAATTAAGACCCCTCTGTCCCCACCCTGACACTAGCTCTTCTCAGCTGTCTGCCACAGGTAAGGCTGTGCTGGCCCTGTCCTCTGTCTGCCTCATGGCCCAGTGCTTTCATTTATGCCTCTAGAGATGGATGCCCACTCTCCTTAAACCAGATGGCACCATCCTCCCAGGTTAGCCTAAGCCATACTGTCTCTACAGGACTCCATTGACAGCAGCTGCCAGAAAGCATGGCATTGCTGTATTCTTCTGACCCCCAGCTGTTATCAGATTTAAGTCACACAACATCAGTGTGACCTGATGCAGCTGACTGACCCACAGAGGAACTCCTTCTTTACTTTCAGGGTTAGTTTTCCACTGGATGAGCCAGTTGAACTGACTCACTTTGCAGCTACACATTCATTAGGTATGACATGCGGGAAGCAGAGGAAGTACACAGCCACAGACTGACAGGGGTACAGGACTCTCCCCAGCCCTTCCATGTCATCTCTGCATCACCTTAACTGCAATGTAAAATGGAAATGACTTCAGTAGGGACTGTTCCTCAAGGCAGTTATTACACTGGGTGAACAGTGACTTTTGAAGTATATAATTTTTTATTGGTTTCTAGTTAATCAGGTTTGGTTTTGCCATTCTGTGAATGTGTTTACATTGTTAAAGAAAGCCTTGAAAACCTGATACCACTTGAGGATTCAGTTTAATATCTTTAAAACCTCTCTAGATACCCAAGTTGTGGGTCTCTCTTACAGCGCAGCTACTGGGTCATTTCATGATGTAGCAGTTGAATAGTATGTTTTTGGTTTTGTTTGTTTGGTTGGTTTTGTTTTCAAATAAGAGTAAAAAAACACGGGATAATGGTCCTCATGTGGGTTGTAGCACAGCCCTTGCCATGCTGGGCAAGTTCCCAAGCAGTAACCAAATTCAGAGTGACTACGGGAACTTTCCTTGCAGTTTCAGTTGCATGTTGCTCTTTAACTTCCTGGTCTGAAATGGCAGGAATGTTGCTATCAGCATCTAAACATTTATTGCTTCCTTCCACAGCAGCAAGCGCAATTCACTGGCAGGCCTCAAAGTATAGAACTTACTCCTGAAACTGATAGCACCTCAGTAGGTGAAGGGCTTTTAATGATTGCACCCGTAATGCAAACCCTTTTGGTTACAGGAAACATGCTAATGTAATTTACTATTATCTTTCACAGCAGGAGTTTCCCTCAGGGAAAGATGGATGCTTATTGTGATACTTGGATTTCATGAGGTGCCTTCAGAAAAGTGAACTATTAGAGATCGGAAAGATGTTAAAATCTTCAAACCACACAGTGAGCAAATTGACCATGACTGGCAATTACCTGGAAGTGCATCTCTTCTTGAGATTCCTACTCCATGTAGGATTTTCTGAAATTTAAAAATGATTTTCAATTTACTTCCTGGCAGCAATCTCCGAAAATCAGAGTACTTCAGACATCTCAGCTTTAAGCACTCAAAATCACTACTCACTTTTGAAAGCTTTGGTCGTATGTTAATACTGCACATATAAGTGGAAATGAAATGGGTCTGCACAGATTTGCTGTATTCTGCTGCCACATCATTGTCCCAATGCCAGAACAGCCAGCCACAAATTGATTCCACCAGCACTGGAGGAAGTATTATGTATGAAAAAGGAAATTATGTCTAAAGTTTGTGAAAGAGCCTTAACTCAGGATTTCCTGTACTTTTAGTTTTTGTGTTATTTAGGAATGAGAGTCAGCAACCTTAACACCATCTTAATGCGATTTTGTGTGTGTGTGCTGGAATTTCCCTTGGTTTTTTGGAATGTAAGTGAAGTGAACACATGGACCCAGCTGAAATACAGTTGAAGAAAGATTTTTATTTAAGTAAATACTGTCAATTGTAAGTGTTTACATTTTTACTCATGGCGAAGAGATGAATAATACATTTATATGCCAAACACATCCTTCTCTACTAGCCAACAAGGAGTTCAAGCTTTCTGGCATCATCTACAGAGGAAAAAGAGCAGGGGAATTTCCTCTAAGAAACCTCTTTGGTCTAGTCCACCACCAGTTTCTATAGAGACAGTATTCTCAAAAAATCATCCTCATTTATAGCTATAAATAACTCCCACAGTTCAGTGCAAAAGTAGAGCTTAGCCAAACAACTTACTGGGCACAAGTTGGCCAATATTTTGGAGAAATTGAGACCCGAGGTAGATCAAAAGTTTGTGTGCAATTGTCAGTGAGAATTTATATCGAAGAGATGGAAAAGACATGCAGAAGCAGCCTGTTAGTGACACCATTTCATGCTGGGAAGATTGTATCTGTTGCTGACACCTCAGCGAAGAATATTACTGCAGTGTGACTGGGGAGTTACATGCTGCACATTAATGGGAAGACTAGTACTACCTTCACCTGTCTTCCCACCCTGGTAACGCAGCCCCTGCATAGACTAACTATCCCATGCTTGGTGTTTATATTGCTTTTGAGCTCTGCAAAATCATTCAAGTATTTTTGTTTGTAATGGCCATGTAAGAAAAGAATTATCTCTACCTTGCTGATGGGGAAACAAGTCCCAAAGCAATAAAGAGCTTGATTTTTAAGGTACTTCGATGCTTTGTTTAGAAGCTTAAAACTGTTCATACAAAAAAAAAAAATAAAAATAAAAAAATAAAGATGCAAGAAAGCTGTGTGAGTGCTTCCCAGTGCTCCATCTGTGTCAAAGTGCAGCCTCTGAGCAGAGCACCCCCTTCTCCCCATCCTGTGCCTTGGTTTCCATGGGAAGGCAGTCTGCACACTCCAGGAGAGCCCTGGAGTGCATTGCTCTGAAGTCTAGACTTGGCCATAGGCACCTAGACAGGATTTCTGAAAACACCAGGTGCCTAATTCCTATTGTTCTCTATGGCAAACAGGCCCTTAAGTGCCTCTGGAAATCCTACTGACTACTTACCTGCATTCTTTAACAATTCTGCCTCTAAGTGACTGCTCAAGATCACAGTAGTAGCCTGTGGCTACCACGCTAACCACTGGGATGTTCTTTCTTCTGTGCCAACAAAGATTCATTAGAATGAGCTAAACTGATGCAAGTTCCCAGCAGGAGTAGATATTTTTCCTGACGGGGCACAAATGAGATGAGAACCCTCTGTCAGGAGGGATTTGGGCTTCAGGCAAAACTTAGGTACCAGGGAATGTTTCCAGAACAGGGAATTCGGTACGTTTATAAACCTGGCTCTGTAATACTGTCCTGTCCTGTAAATCCTGACTGGTGTTAAATATATTTTGTGCTGGTTTCACCATAGCAAAATGCTTTCAATTGCTTTGCATACCCACAGTAAAATACTTTCATCGACAAATGCATTACTGTAAATGAAAAGTTATGGGGGAAAAGCAAATGCTTAATTGAGGCAATATGCATTCAATACACACTCTTTATAGTATACATCATCAATATATGTATGTGGATAAGTCTGCAGTTTGTAAGTTTTAAATGTATTAAACTAAGATTAGTTGTGAACAGCAAATAAAAAAATAATTAAAAACAAAACAACAAAAAAAAAACACATTTTTATAAATCTAAAAAATAAATCAGTGGATCTACCTTTTTTTTCTTCTTTTTTTTTTTTTCCTAGGCATAGGCAATTAGAAATTTTGATAAGATTCCATTAGGAAAATTTCACCTCTAGGTAAAGAGAAGCCTTACATCTTGAGATGAATAGAAACATCTCTTCTGCCCGGAGTTCCACAACACATTGACAGTTCATGATTTCCTGGAGATCAGAAATCTTCACCTAGATTTCAGTGCTAGCACCTCTAATGCAGATCACATCCAGGAAGTTTAAGATGCTAAGGTGGTATCTGAAATAGATTTTATTATTCTATTAACTTTGTGTACCAGGACTCAAGCAGGAGTGACTATAGGGCAACCATCAGTGTAGCACAGAGATACCCAAAGTAGAGTTAAACCAGCTGGTTTAAATATGGCAATGATTTTGGCCATAGCACTGCAGGTAAATTCACACCACTTCTTGGCAGGCAAAATTAGTCATCATGAGCTCCATGCTGCTGCAGTTTGTTTGTTTCTGACACTCAATGCATCTTCTTTAACTCTAGCTTAACAACTTTATGCTTAATTACAAACTTTAGATATTGTGCAGTGCTGAAATACAACTTTCATATCATGCTTTGTAGCCTGAAAAGGTTCCTTTGTTCTGTGTGCAAGTTATGTTTTTATGGGGCATTTAATGTTCGTATGTTCCTCTGCAGTACGGTGTGGCTGTCTTGGATGCTGCTTCATTTAGACAGTCAATGTTCAGCTACAAAAATAGTTATGACTGAAATGGCTGCTTTCCTTACTAAATTGAAAACAAAATATTATTTGTACATTATCACACAAATATTGCAGATGACACTGCTTGAAAAGCAAAATATCTGGATTAGTGTCTTTGTGATAATATAACAACTGCCTTTGTGAATGGTAGGAGCCATGTTTCCTACAGATTTGTGCATCATGTTTGGATTCTCAGGCATCTAAGAAGGTGTGACCTGTAATTACCTAAGGGTGAAGTAATTTCTCCCTCACGAGTGGATTCTGGACAGGAATGTAGTAATGGCTGAACTCATGTTCTATTCTTTCACTCAGCAAGTGTATTTTTTTTTCCTGATTTCCTGTTTTCATGAAAAGAAGGTCTTCATTTCCATGAGATCACCCTTCTGATATTTTTGTTTGAAATTAATAATCAGACTCAGAATTTACATGGAGAGGAAGAGATAGATACACACATGCACACATATAAACATGAACCTCTTTCTTTAAGAAACCAGGATAAAAATAGTAATGAATCCCAGAACTACTTAAAGTCTGGTTCATTCAAGGCAGAAAATGACTGCCATTGCTGTGCTGTACAAGTCAAAGCTAAGCATTAACTAAATACTCAGCATAATCTGCATGTCTAATATGTCAATGCCTGAAGTGTTTCACATGGAAATATTTATACCAATATTGAAAATATTAATTTAGTTTTCCTGTGGAAGAATCTTTATCATTTTCTGCGTTCTCATCAGTTTAAATATTAGCTAGAACTCAGTGGCTTTTTAATTACGCCTTTGCAATTGTGATTAGTTTATGCTTAACTGTGGGAGGTCTTTCATTCTCATTTATTCTTTTCTTTCACTTTCTAAGAAATGTCTTTCCATTAATAGCATTCCCAGCTTTCTGTTCACAAAAGAATCACTTCCAGAATTGATATTGACACATCTGCTGGGTAACATCTCTCTCAGAATAGGCTGGAATCTAATCATCTGCCTGAGTTGTGAACCTGAGTGAGAAGCAGCAGAGGTACTGCTTTACCACTCCGGCCATTCCCCCTACCATCCTGCCTTGCTTCAGAGGCAGCTGCCCTGGAAGAAAGCACCAAGGTAGGACACACGGTTGTGCCAGCTCACTTGTCTCAATCAGGGCTAAAGTTTGGCATGTGTTAAAATACTGGTAGCTGATGGGGTTGGTGAAGGCACAGGCAAGCTCCTTTCTGACATAGCACCTTTGGGTGCTATAATTTCTAGCACAAGAAGTGGCGCGGATAGTTAGGAGAGGACACCAGATCACCTTTTCTGTCAAAGCCCATAGCAGGAGGCAGCGGTGTAACTTTTCACCTCATCTCCTGGATTTCCAATATTCTCTCTCTGAGCCTCTCTTTTCTAGTCTTTATCTGTGGCCCGCTCTTTTATGGGCCACAGAGGACTCATATTGAAACAGGAATTCCTAGGACAGCCAAGTCAAATTAACTAAAGGTACATCAATGAACATAAATTAAACTTTACAAAACCCATGTGTGGATAATCTCTGGCAGATTTTATTTTAAGTGGACTTAAAACAAAATTCAACATCAAACTGACTCGATCTAACAGATCCCTGTTCACACCCTTTTGCCCCTCCCTTGTGCTAGCCCTGGCACTCGTGAGATGTGCACTGAACTAATCCTACTCACTAACCCAGAAAACAAAACAAAACAAAAAAACAAAAGCAAACCACCAAAGCAGCAAATGGTATTTTTTTTCCTAAGGCTACTGAGCTACATCAGCTCAGCACAGGGGAGGCGGCATGACAAGATGACTGGAAGCAGGGGCAAGGGAGCTGGACCGCCCTTTTTGGCAGCACTGAACCCCTAGGTTTGCCCAGTCATATTATTTTATTCTTTGATTTGAGGCACTGTGAAAGAGAGAGATTTAGTAGGCAGAGGGAGAGGAAAGACTGATAAACCAACAGATAGTGGAACAGCAGACACAAACAAGGATTTGTTTGTATTTGCGTCTCCAAATTGGACTTGCATGTGCATTCTATTGAGTCTGCTAGGGTTTGTGCTCATCTGTCCTTCAAGGGAGAGATCTATAAGGATCTGCATTTCTCAGCTGGTCAAATATTTTTATAAACTGTAGGAACTTAATATCTGCCAAAATGTGTCTGTCCCTCTGCAAAACCTGATTGAAATAGATCCTCTAAGTTATTACAGAACGCTCATAGACATGAAGCTCTTGTCTGCACATAGGCAGACAGTGCAACAGCACAGGATATACTTTCTTAGAAAAGGAAGTAAAAAATAAGTAAAAGTGCCACATTGTTAATGCTTCTTTTTTTTTTTTTTATGGGAAGTTTTAAAAAAATCACAAAAATGTCAAAATGGGAAAAGAAAAAATATTAGTATTTCATAAATCATTATTCAAAATACATTGTCCAACCTAGTAAAACTACAATCCAATGTATATTTTACACCTTTATGGATCTCAAAGCCTCACAGAGAGCACTAGCACATAATTTACCCATAGATTAAGTGTAAGGAAAAGAAATATTTCATAAAGTGCATACCTTTTCAGGCAAGCAGCTTAGTAAAGACAACCTGAGATTAGAGATACTATTCCACCAAGGACCTGTCACCATATGGGTTGTAATTCTAATTTACAGCTGCAATAGCACACCCTGCATGAGCCTCACTTGATTCAATAACATTCTATTATTTCTAAGAGCTGCACGGTGAACCTTTATCAATCTCCCAATACTAAATATATCAAGATGTGACAATCACTCCTTTCCTTATGGATTAAATAACAATTTGAGATGTCATATTTGGATGTAGTGAGCAATATGCCTGCTGCCAACCATTGACAGCAAACCACAGTAGTTAATTTGACTCTATGGAACATTTGAAAGCAGGCGAGCTTGAAGCATGAGTGTAAAGCATGCTTGAGGTTTCACTTACACATTTCTGCAAATTGATCATATATACCTATTAATATTTCAAGTTATTTTTATTTAAAAATATCTTCACACATGGTGAAAGAGAACAGAAAGGGATGCTTAGAGATCCTCTTGTTAATGAATTACCCTCAATTGAAATTCCTCTCACAAATATCCTTACACAGAGGAAATATTTTTCCCCTCATAAACTTTACTCCCATTAGAGAACGTTTTACATCTTGACTGCAAAATAGAGATTCTCAAACCCTCACAAGCCTTTTCCTGATTAAGGTAAACAGTGTAATTACCTATCTAAATTGTTAGCGTGCTTCAGTAGACTGAGTGACAGTTCTCACTCTTAACAGACTTTTTTTTTTTACCTGTCCACCTGTCCTAGATCATGTGCTATGCTTCAAATTCTTTATAAGCAGAAGCCTAGTAATTTAAATGCAAATTATCTCTGCCCATAAATTAGGAAAGAAGCTCTGAGTTTCTTTCCAAAATTCTATGTTTATATGCCTAGAAGTTGGGATTCTTTTAGAGATCCTTCCTGCCTGGGTGTTTTTCTGAGGACCTCTAAGCACAATCAGAAAGCTGGTATCGACTCCAGACTTTGGGTTTCATCAAAGTTGGACACAGTTAGTGGGGAACTGCATCTATTGCCTGAGGCTAGATGGGAAATGGGTGAGAGCTACAAGGCCTCCTGCTTGGCAGAAATAGCTCAAGGACGTGAAGTGTAGGCTGCTCTCTACCAGAGAATGTCAGGAAAAATTAAAAATAAAAATACAATCCTATTGGCATAGGTTGTTATGGCAGAAGGGGTGGACATACAGAAGTCAGTGGAAAGATGACCTTCCCTCATGCTGACAAAGCCTTCCCTGGCTCCTCTCATGTCTAATTGATTTGCCTTCCTCCAGATGCCCTGCTGTTTAGAGTGGCCAAGCTTCACATTTCTCCACAATCACAACAAAAAAGGCAGCACTGGCTTAAGCTGTGCCAGTTCTCCTCCAGAGGTTAGTGCACTCAGAACAAAGTCAGCAAGAGGGAATGGATTTGCATGTCTCAGCCAATTCTCTACAAAACCAGGGTTGGTAACTTCGAGGAGTGAGGCTGAACAGAGAGCTGGGGGCAGTACTTTCTTAAACTGCAAAAGCAAAAACTAGATTTGCCAGAGCTTGTCTGACCATGCCCTAACTCCCCTTTTTGAAGTGAACAACTAACCTAAGAAGAGCCAGCACTGCCCATTAAAAAAAGTCTTTGAAGATACCTTTAAAAACTAAGCCAGGTTGATTATATGATTATGTATTTGTGTGAGAAAATAGCTGATTTCATCTCTAAAATTACAGGGGTATCTCAACTGTAAATAGTTCTGTATATCAGAAACAAATGCTCATTTGAAAAAAAAATAGCCTGCAAACTGCTAAGAGAACTGGTATTGGGGATTAGATCCTTTGGATTATAGGTCACTGACTGAAATTCATCATAAGGCAGTAATTGGAGCCCTGAGGAACTTCAGTTGATCTGATGGTTCTCTATAACCCAATATGAAATAAGCTAGTCACTCCAATTCAGATACTAAGAGGTAGATATTACCAGTACCAGATCTTTTCCTTCAGCCCCAAATAAACAAAACAGTGCCAGCTGCTATTGTGGCAAGAAGCAAAATAGTATATTTCTCATCTGAACATTTTCTTTTGTTCTTTGTGGAAGCCTGTTCATGGAATCAGATGAAAAGATGTCATCGTTACGGCACAGAAAGTTCTTGTTCTGTGGATGAATAATTCTATTTCCAATGTTGTTAATCCACTCCCTTTCAGAAACATTAAATTAAATTTCAATTAAATATGTCTGAAGTCATTTGACTGTTTATCTTTTTGTTTTCTACTCTGTTAAACCACTCTACCTATGAGAAATGCATAGAAAGAAAAAATCACGGTGCCAAATTCTATTTTGAATTACTGGAGAACCATTGTGCAGTAGTGTGAACAATGTTTTGGTACATCTGTTGTTGTTTTGGTCTTTTTATAGAAGTTTTTTGGTATTTTTTCAGCTTCCTGATGCTATAAATAGGCATCCTTTTTCAAAATCTCTCAAAAGTAGTAGTGTTCTCTACGTAAATGTTAATCAGCTTATGCAATGTATCATCCTCATGTCCCTTTAATGAGATTAAGCTCTTCTTGCTGAGTGCAAGATTTCCTGAAGTGCTCTATTCTTCTTGCTGTTTTTTATCAGAGGAAGACTGACCCTTCCTGTGTCAGGTATTTTCAAACATGTAAAAAAGATAACCCCTGCCCTGACAGAAAAATTCCCTTTACCTGCTCTCTAACATTGCAGGGCAGGGTTCACAGTACACCTTGAAGCAGTGCAGTGACAACTGCTGCCATAATGGGGAAGTCCCCTTCCTGGCCTTCCACTCTTCTTTTGGGACCATGACTGACATTACATGTTTGTAAACTAAGACACAAATGTTAAGTAACGTGGGTGTCCTTGCCCTTTTTGACACATCTCAGGCTATGGTTGACTGCACAATGTGTTTCTCTGGGGCACTGAGACATATTTAGGAGCTCCTATCAGCTTCTCAGTTGCACCACTGTCACTGTTTCTGGAGGTACAAGGTGACAGTCTTGGAATTTATTCAGGTTAAAAACAGCCTTCTTTGCTTCTCCAGTATTTTTTTACCAGGTGGTGTCACCTAGCTCCACCAAGAGTGGTATCAGCACAAGTGAGTGTGTGGCACAAGGATGCAGGGAGAAGTAGGGGATGCTTCTGCTGTTGCTGTAGCTGAAAAAAAGTCAAGTCCCCTGATATTACTCCTTAATACTATCTGTCTGCAAAATAAAGTACAGTATCTGGCTGTGTCTGTGAGAGATAATAAAAAGGGTTTTTTTAGATATGTGAATAGAAAAAGGAGAACTAAAGAATACATAGGGCCGCTCCTTGATAGGGAAGGTCTCCTCACAGACAATGACATAGGCAAAGCCTTCTTTGCCTCTGTCTTCAATGCCGATGATGGGCTTTGGGACCCAGGGTGCCCTGAGCTGGAGGACCGGGACAGTGGGGATGACAAACTCCCAACTGACCCTGAACGTGTGCGGGATTTGCTACTCCACCTGGATCCCTACAAGTCCATGGGTCCGGATGGGATTCATCCCCGGGTGCTGAAAGAGCTGGCGGACGTCATCGCGGAACCTCTCTCAATTATTTTTCAACGATCCTGGGAGTCTGGAGAGGTCCCGGTAGACTGGAAGCTGGCAAATGTTGTGCCGATTTTCAAGAAGGGTCAGAAAGAAGACCCAAGCAATTACAGGCCTGTCAGTCTCACGTCAGTGCCTGGTAAAATCATGGAGAAGATGGTTCTCGAACTTATTGAGGCGCACCTGGGGGACAAAGCAGTCATTGGTCCCAGCCAGCATGGGTTTGTGAAGGGTAGGTCCTGCCTAACTAACCTGATTTCCTTTTATGATAAGATCACCCGTCTGGTGGACCAAGGGAAACCAGCTGATGTGATTTTTTTGGACTTCAGCAAGGTTTTTGACACGGTTTCCCATAGGATCCTACTGGACAAAATGTCCACCATACAGCTAAATAAAAACATCATCCGATGGGTGAGCAATTGGCTAACGGGCAGGGCCCAAAGGGTTATGGTGAATGGGGCTGCGTCAGGCTGGCGGGCGGTCACCAGTGGGGTCCCTCAAGGCTCCATTTTAGGGCCGGTACTTTTCAATATCTTTATAAACGATCTGGATGTAGGAATATAAGGTATTTTGAGCAAGTTTGCTGATGACACCAAACTTGGAGGAGTTGTGGACTCGGATGAGGGTGGAAAGGCCTTGCAGAGGGATCTGGATAGGTTGGAGAGCTGGGCGATCACCAACCGCATGAAGTTCAATAAGAGTAAGTGCCGGGTCCTGCACCTGGGACGAGGAAACCCTGGCTGCACGTACAGACTGGGCGATGAGACGCTGGAGAGCAGCCTAGAAGAGAGGGATCTGGGGGTCGTGGTAGACAGCAAGTTGAATATGAGCCAGCAGTGTGCCCTGGCAGCCAGGAGGGCCAACCGTGTCCTGGGGTGCATCAAGCACGGCATCGCTAGTAGGTCGAGGGAGGTGATTGTCCCGCTCTACTCTGCGCTGGTGCGGCCTCACCTCGAGTACTGTGTGCAGTTCTGGGCACCACAGTATAAAAAGGACATGAAACTGTTGGAGAGTGTCCAGAGGAGGGCTACGAAGATGGTGAAAGGCCTGGAGGGGAAGACGTACGAGGAACGGCTGAGGGCACTGGGCCTGTTCAGCCTGGAGAAGAGGAGGCTGAGGGGAGACCTCATCGCAGTCTACAACTTCCTCGTAAGGGGGTGTCGAGAGGCAGGAGACCTTTTCTCCATTAACACCAGCGACAGGACCCGTGGGAACGGGGTTAAGCTGAGGCAGGGGAAGTTTAGGCTTGACATCAGGAGGGGGTTCTTCACAGAGAGAGTGGTTGCACACTGGAACAGGCTCCCCAGGGAAGTGGTCACTGCACCGAGCCTGACTGAGTTTAAGAAGAGATTGGACTGTGCACTTAGTCACATGGTCTGAACTTTTGGGTAGACCTGTGCGGTGTCAAGAGTTGGACTTGATGATCCTTAAGGGTCCCTTCCAACTCAGGATATTCTATGATTCTATGATTCTATGATCTAGTCTTCAGACTTTAGCTCACTGAGTCTTTGGGTAAAACTGGCACTTAGGTGTGACAATTTTTTGATTATAACAGAAAGATAAATGCATGATGAAACAAATCAATACTAACTTCTCACTGCGTGCATGTATGAAAGTCTGCATACACACATACATATACACACAGAGAGCAGTCTAATTCTTACCGATTAGCTGTACTTTACTGATCACTTTGAAGGACTGATGCAAGCAAGGCTTCACCCTACAGTTTCCTAGTGCCCTCGGGTGTCTTATAGCAGGAATAGGGAAAAGGAACATGGAGAAAATGTTGCTTCTTTGTCTCCCCTGAAGCCAGCTTTAGGCACAAGCAAAACAGTCTGTTCCCAAAGGCTGCATGCAGCCTTGGCTCCACTACCTGCTTTGCCTTTGGAAAGCTGAGCTCTCTGCTGTTGCTGAGAAGACTAGGATGTCCAGGAAGCAGATAGTGTGGTGACCTCTGCCCACAGCAACAGATCTCTCTATCTCCCTCCCCATCTTTAGGCTTGCTGCTCCCACTGCTGCCTCTCAGTAGGATTTCCTCCTCATGCCCCAGCCTGCCCGTCTCCCTCCTCTCCTCAGCTGGGTGTAGCAGAGCTGAATGTTCTTTGCCTCTAAACCATTCCTTTCTAAGTTAATTCTTTCTAACTACTTTAGTCCAGGAAAGGCAGTGATGAAAGGTACTTACAACCTTTGTCTAAGTAACAGTATTCTGAGACCATTTCTTAGAAGCAGATGACATGCAAGCATGTCTCTGCATATGGAAAATATATATATATATATATATATTTGCAAAAAAATCTCACTGTCATATCTTAATTAATTCACAGAAGTTTGACACATGTAAACACTTTCCTCCTTTTTCACAGGTACTGCAGTACCTTGTATTGGAGCAAGGAAGGCACTGAGGCTTGAACTAAAGCTCTAAAGCGCTTTGCTGTGTCATCTATCTTCATTGTCCCTTCTGGGAGCCACAGAAACAGAGGACACACCCGGTATGGGAACAAAAACCACCTAGCAACAGTAGCCTGCACGAGGGCTAGAAATGCTCTGCCATTTCATTTATCTTCTCCGCCCCTCCTGGCAACAGGAGAGACAGCAGCTGAAGGCACAGCCCATCCGGAAACCAGAGACACCCAGCACTGGACTCTGAGTAACAGCCTGAAAGAAAGCCATCCCATCCATCTCCTGCTTCCTGTCTGCAGCGCTGCACCTGGCACAGGAATCAGTTAGGTAAACAAATGCCATCACAGCTCTGAAAAATGACGTCAGCTCCCTGTGCTGATGAGAAATGCAGTCAGCCTCCTGGTACGACAGTGCAGACAGTGCTTCCCACTACCGCGTGAGCCAAGCCCATTAGCTACAACCTCATCTCACTGCAAGCACGCGCCTGTATAAATACACCCCATTCAGAGTGTCAAAAATCAAGACTGGGTGCAATCCTGACATTGGTACCTGAAGATGAGGCAACAAACATCTCATTATGCAGTTTTGGTGGGAGAAGAGAAATGTATTCTCCCCAGACTTCTTATTAAAAGCATCTCTGTCTACTCAGGCATATCAGCAGGTACAAGGTCTAACCACCTGGCACTTCATTTATTATTGGAATGTGCAAACTGGGAGGATGCACCTTCTAGAAATTTTCACAGAGGAAATATAAGGTAAAGAGATCTTTCTCATGCAATAAAAGCAAAGTCTTGGGCTCATCTAGAGAGTGCGCTAAACTATAGATTAAAGGTGTAACTTCACTTTTCCAGACAGTGAATAGAAGTCAATGGATTTCATGCTTAGGTTCCTCACTTCACCAAGACTAATATTTGGAATAGAAGATGAACTCTGTTATGAATACAGGGATAGGTTTCAATCATGTTATTTAGAGTAACTTAGCCTACAGTTCCACTCATTTCACAGACAGTAGTTCTGGGTTTGTTTCATTTCAGAAATTATTTATTTTTATTTAGCTTGCTGTTTAATAAACTTCTGTGTTGGTACTTTCAGAAAATTTATTTTGGCTTTATTTTTACTGTTCATTTCAATTTTCCTTTTCTGTTTTTGTATATTTCTCTAACCTAGTGTTAGACTATGAAAATAAATCACTGTATATTTTTACTGTATGCTTATTAGAGCCCTTTTGCCTTGAGCTGATCACATTATGTAATGCATAAACAAAGGAAGAGGGCATAAAATCAGACATACAGCACTGCTATTTTCCAATATTTAAGATAGCAAACCCTCTTCAATTCCAATGGTCTGCAAGCACTAAAACCAATAATTAATTTGGTGACAGTGAAAACACAATTCATTTTATCATGTACTGAAAAGATCTACCAGTCTACATTGTGTAACTTGCCGATAGGGATCAGAGGTTGTCCATCACACCATCTGCCTTTCATTCAGCAGGCTTCCAATTTCCTACAGACAGTTGAACAGCTGGGAACAAGCCAGCCTGGAGGCACAGAGCTGGGTGCTGTCAGCATATTGCTGGCATTGTAGCTCAGGGCATTGCACATTCTTTCCCAGAAGTCTTGTTGAAGTGCTCTTGAATAGGAGTGGTGAAAGGTCATGAGTAAAAGGAGTAGTTGTAGGTCTGCCAGGAATGATCAAAGCCATCTTAAAGTATAACTCTTCATCCCTGTGAGGTCTCGCAGCCAGGTCTGCAAAACCTCCTCCCTAATCAATGGTATCGAAAGCAGCAAACATGTTGAGTATTATTAGCATGATGATTCTGACTGAATTAATGACAACAGTGGAAAAGCCCTTGTGTGGCTCCCATTACATTAAGATGCTCATTAGAGCATCTAATGGAATAACAAAAAGATTTGTCAAAAACTGCCTTTTCAAGTTTCTCTTATCAATACTGGCAAACAAAACAGTTTCTCACAAAGGCGTTTTTAATTTAATTCCAAAACCATTTTGGAAACATAATAGTTCATTAGAGTTTACCAGACTTGAAAGCTTTTGATAAATCTTTCCAAGAATCTTAATTTGAAATGCTTAGAAAACTGCAAAATGTGAAATAAGTCCATTTCAAATGTTTCCAGTTTGAGAACAGAAATATTTTCAAATTTCTGATAAAAGCAGGTTTCCAGCTTCTGACAAATTCTAATATTGATGTAAAGTTTGGTCTCCCAGAAGGGCCCTGTTCTATGACGGGGCATTTTGCTGACATTTTATCCTTGGGTCAGTGCTTCCATTGTTGCTGCAGCGTAGACAACTGGAAATTGGAAATCCATTCGTCATGTTAAGTTGCTTACTAGAATAAAAATACAAGGAAGCTACTATAGCCAGTCTTTACATCTTCCCAATGAAAGTGAGCTCATTGATTTCTCCATGGAAGTAAATGCTAAAGAAGAGCATTATCCAGTGGTTAGGGTTCCACATCAGAAGTGAAACTGCATGTCGTCTCATGTGTGTCATTAGCTAAGTATTTGGCAAGTATAATGTGTCCATTGCTCATTGTGCCTACCTGCAAAAACTTCACAGTATCAACGTACAGAGCAGTGCTTGGAATATCTGAACACACATTCAAAGATGTTGCAAAGTGTTCCTTTGCCTAATGAAATAATGCTTATGTGGCTGAGATGTCATTCATTCCACACTTGGTTTCTTACTCAATCCACAACTTTAAATTTGACTGAGATGAAGAACATTTGTAGTTATTAAGTTACGGAAATTTCCTGAAAATCGTCAAATAAGCAGAGAGATTCAAACTGGCACTGCCATTCCCTCCTCACTGCCCCTTCAGAGAAGTGCTGCAGCGTAATCTCAAGCATTACTTGTTCTGTTTGTCCTTCCTACCACACAACTGTTGCGTACATCAGAGCGAATCTATCTACATGTATGGAGCTGCAACTCAGTCACTGAATATGCTGTTTCTTCTCACCTTGTAAAGGCATATAGCAGGATGCTATGGATACTATGGGATGAAGGGAAGAACTCGGGGGAGTCATGTAAGGAAGCTGGGGTTTCTGTCCCTGCTTCTGAAAGCAGATGTAGGATGCATCTGCATAATAGACCAGGCTTCACTAGTTCCACTGCTCATCGAATAGTTTATTAGTAGTAATCAGTCATGATCTATCAATAGCTTTAAATTCAGAATCAATTTCTTTATGTTCCCTTGCTCTTATACTGTACAACTATATGAAAGCCTTAATGCAGAAGTCATGTCGTCTTCAAAAATGTGTTTGCATTTAATCTTTCCTAGTTCGTGTTTGTAGTAGAGTATTCACTTCAGTTATCACATTTCAACTAAGCAGGCAGTAACCTCCATTTCAAGGGTGGCAATTCATTAAATTACATAGTTCTATTACTTAATATAGTCAGGCTTACCCTGAGAAAAAAGCAGTGTTTTAGGGACAACCTGCCAAGAAAGTGACTCCAATTTAAATTAAGGTAATGCAACATTTGTGTAAATACTAGTTTAATCTCCTGCTATTTTGTTTTATTTTAAACCACTTGGGACTGGTATACACCTGACTGAAATAAAGTGTCTCTGTGCTAGCTTGCACTCAATTAAATTGGTTTTAAACTGACTTGAGCTAAGCAGTGAAGCATTTTAGTGCATACAAATACATAAGATTTTCTAGCAAGTTAGCTAGAAGGACAAAATACCTTACCTAAAGTTGTCCTTCTTGAAAATGAAAAGCAAATTAACTTCAAAGGAGTTATTTGCTAATCTTTAAACATGAAATGTGTTACATAAGAGATACAACGCTAAAGAAACAAATGTCTCAGTTTGCGTGCTAATTCTGAAGGTGAGGGGAGGGAGGGGAGGAATGACGTTATTTTAGTAGTGATACGTGAGATTTTCTTAATTGTCCTTATTGCCATCCCTTTTATTTTTTTTAATTCCCTATTGCAGTTTTTTCAGCCTTTTATATTTCATAATAATAGCTTAAACATTTTACATGCAATTTTTTGCTGTTGGAAATCATTTAAAAATGCTCTGAAAATACACTAAAAACATAGCAGACAAAAATGTCAAGATGGAAGCACATTTCTTTATATTTCAGCAGGAATCCAAACAATACATTTTAACACTAGAGTCATTTCAACTACATCTTAATCTGATGACAGTGAAATAATATCTCAATTACATTCTCTGCAAAAGCAATTTTCCACGTTGTGTCATAATGCAATAGTAATTGAGTTTAGCAATTGTGATATTACTATTTCTTTTTTTTTATAAATTTATTTTTGTAAGCTAGTGAACATTTAGTACCATGCCAGTCATAAATGAAGTTTCTTTCCTTCTTTCCTTCCTTCCTCCTCCCTTCCTTCCTTCCTTCCTTCCTCCTCCCTTCCTTCCTTCCTTCCTTCCTTCCTTCCTTCCTTCCTTCCTTCCT
>CM021732.1:70556806-70578733 GCA_011075105.1 Heteronetta atricapilla | reverse complement strand
CCTTCCTTCCTTCCTTCCTTCCTTCCTTCCTTCCTTCCTTCCTTCCTTCCTTCCTTCCTTCCTTCTTCCCTTCCTTCCTTCCTACCTTTCTTCCTCTTTCTCTCTCTCTTCTTTCAATTTTTCTTTCTCTCTTTCTCTGTCTTTCTTTTTCTCTCTTTCTATTTTTCTTTCTCTGTCTCTCTTCTCTGTTCTTCTTGTATCACTTGTTGCAATTTATCCTTTCATAACTATGTAGAAATTTTTGTGGTTCTATGTCAGTCAGTCAACTTTCCCCTTGGAATTTACATTGTATGTTTTGTATTTTTTTCGCATCACCACACAAAATGAATGAAACAGATATTTTCACTATTGTGAGTTAAAGAATCTAATTGTTAGGTTGCATTAGGAAGATCTGGATCTAGAGAAATTAAACAATTGAGGTCATCTGCAGACCATAGCAGACCTGGCCAAAATGAAGGTGACTGGAATCTAAATTGTTCTCATTGTAGGCTAGTCCCTTAACTCAGAAACTCTTCTTTCCTTGTCTGAAGTCAGACTCTGATATCAGCAAGGAATCAACCAAACCACCATGCCTCTTTCCCTAAACCTGTTTCCTTATTTGCAAAATGAGATGATACTGCTTACAGTATTTCAGCCGTTACTTCCATTAAGTAAGTAAAACCAAAATATTTAATATCACTGAGGATACAAACCAGTATCTCTCAATCTTTTTAGATCACGACTATCTTTCCTTGAATCCAGTCTTGAAGGTCTGTGGCAACCTAATAAACTATGCTTCTTACTCCCCACTATTAAAAAGTGCTTACATAGCTTCCAGTAAAACACATGCCCCTGTGCAAAATCTTTTTTCAAATGCCACATCTCAGCTTCCAGCAAAACAGTAGTTCAGAAATATCATCCATGTCCTCATCAGCAGAGATACATTTTTTTCTTCATGCTAAAACTTTATCTGTTCATCCCTTATCCTCTTAATAGCCAAGAGCTGAACACCTGCAGATTAACTTGCAGTAAAAGTTCTCCATTTCTGATAATATTTAGCCTCTTATCATTTGCCTTGATGTCTCTGTCTATTGGCATTTCATCTTTTAATTGTCTTCTACTACCTCTCTCCTATGTCTTTCATCAAATAGTTAATATTTCATTCCCCTAATACTTTTTTATTTTTTGTTTGTTTGTTTTTTTAAGGTTGCTAACCATATGCAATTTTATCATCTATTAATCCTCATTATTCTCCACTCTTTCTCCCTCTAGTAAGTTTAGAAATTTTTGTCCAAAGTCAATCATTTTTGACAGTGTGTGTGTGCACAGCTTAGAGCTCACCACCACGTTTTCTTCTGCATGCCAAACTGGTGACTTAGTACTCACAGAAGTGCTATGTGTAGGGAACCGTGTAGGACAAATGAAAAGTATTGCTGGGTCTTTGTGGAATGTAGTGCTTTCTCAGTGGGAGTGTAAAGTAAGGGAGAAGTTTCTCTTAGCTTATTGGATTATTTAGAAATATTTTGTAGAAAAGATACTCAAATAGTTACATAATGGAAATACATCTCTCTATATATGTAATAAACACACATCACAACTGAAATATATTTTCCATGTATTGATGGTGATTTCCCAACACAAACAGGTGATATAAAGCAAACTGGTAAATCAATAGACAATAAGATACAGCAAATTTTTGCTATCAGGATGACCCTGGTTTTTAACAGTGGTGTTTACCAGAGCACAAGTCAGCCTAGCCTCTTTGGATCTTTTGATGATATGGACCAGTAATGCATTACAAGAATTGTATTTGGCATTCTTGACTAAATAAAAACAAGACAGCGCAGAAGTTTACAAAGGAATTTAAGTGCTAAAAATTTGGTGCTAGAATTCTGAAGTGCAGTGGCTCTGCCCTGTCTCATTTTGCTTCTACTTGCACAGGTACAGTAACAACTAAGAGAGAGATTGGAGTGAGCAAATAGAGAAGATAACTTTTCAAACTATATAGCAAGATTTGACAGAACCTATCTGCAAGAGTTTTGTTACACCATCTGACCTAGTAATGTTTGCCCTCCAGTTGCTAACCCAGCGTCTTGCAGTTGTGAATATGTTTACGGGACACAGTTTAGTGCTGTGCACAGTTATTTATCTAGGTCCACTCAAATGGTGGCAATGTGGCTTAATGAGAGCGATGCACAGGGAACTCAAAGGAACAATGTATATAGATACACCCCAACCACTAGAGAGGAGATTATAAAGGCAGCTTGAATATCCTTTCTGCCATGTTACAGATTTGTTATTATTCTAGAATGTGAAATGTATAGAGAAAAAGAGTTGGGAAATTCTAGGTTTGATTTTAAGTGACTACACTGAGATTTTTGTAAGAGTGTCTCTGTGGCAACTTAAGATATGGGTGAACTAAAAATGCCAAGAGCTTGGACATCCTGGAGAATTTCAGCTTCATCCTGCCGAGATAATATCATACAATGTATCTATCAGATTAGTGTGGTCCTCACCTGAATGGGGCTGAATAGCTTGGCTACAACTGTCATATGATACAAGTGAAAACTGGATGGACTGATCCAACTCAGCATTAGCTTTGGTCTGGATGATCTCAGTTAAGAATGATTTCTTCAGCCCTCAGCTAATAGAGACAAGAAGGAGTTTATGCTTCAGTCTTAACAGAGATTCCCGTTCTTGTTTACAAACTTGATACTTACTGTAGGAGGAAGATGTAGCTGAGATTTATCTCCAAGAATAGCATTGACCCATCTAAGACCAAAACTATTAATGCACTGATGATAGTGTGCCAAGGCTTGACACATAGAATGGCTAAAAGTGTAAATACTGATAGATAGGGTAGTTTAGGATAGCCTTATGAATTCCCTCCCTCCAGAAAGACATGTGTAAAGTGAACTAGCTGAATGTTTTTTCTGTTTCAGAACTGTTCTCTTAGGCAACTACAACAAAGTATAAAGTAATATTATTAAAACTGAACAATAACTGTTATGGTTTAGCTGCACTGATAATACCATATTACAAGTGTTGTGAAAACCTGTTTTTATCAGTGAAAGGAGAAAAAAAAAAGAATATGCATGTTGTGAACCCTTCTACCAATGTTTTCAGACACTTCTGCTGCACCTTCTCTTTTTTACATTTCTTCTTTACAGTGATTTTTTTTTTTTTTTTTCACAGTTCTTCCTCAGATCTCCTGGTTGCTTGTTGCTACCTTTTTATCTAGCTGTGGGTGTGTTCACAAGATTAATGAATGGCAAAGATTTCTTATTTTTATTCTTTCAACTTAATCATGGAATTCTAAATATATAACACGAACAGCCTATACTTCAGTAGTTTTGGCTTCACACAAAGCATGGTCAGAAACAAAGCTGAAGTAGGTGCACAGTAAGTATTCAGTTCCAAGCCATAAAAAAAAAACATGCTGCTTTCCAGTTCTGGTTCTCCAGCCCAGATGAGCACAAAGGAATGTGGGTGGAACTCGCCCTCCTGCCAAGGCTATTACCTAAGCCCTATTTTGATTGGGATTTAAGTGGTGCGCAGGCCTTGCGCTGCACGGGATGGAAATGGAAAATCACAGAGGCCTCTGTAGACCTTCCCTCAAAGCCAGGCGGCTGGACAGCATGTGTTTTTTTTCCATGGCTGTGAAGTAAAGCCACCTCTGTCACAGAACGCTGGTCAGCGGTCAGGGGACTGCTTCATACCCCTGTGGCCATAAGGTTGGAGGGAATGGTACAACCACGTCTTGCTCATTCCTATCTGATTGGCACAGAGAGGGACCCTAAGAAAAGGAAATCCCAGGTTTGCTTTTTCTCAGCAGTTGTAGCCTAAAAAGGTGTGTCTGCGTTTTAATATAATTCTTAATGAATGCCAGAAACTGGTTAATACTACTTTGCAAAAGATTAAAAAGGGAATGTCTGAAGGGGATAATGTAAGCATGGGAGGATTATATTTTAATAAAATTAATCCCACCTATAAAGGAGGACTGTAAGAGTGTCCATCTGGACAAATCCAATTTAACCGTCTGAGAAGCAGCGTTAAATTTGCTCAATGCGTTTCATTAAGAGAAAGTGGAAAACCAGTAAAATCCTTCTCTTGTTAGGTGAAAGAAAAGACTTGGAGAGACTAACTGCAAAATGCCTCCGATTTGCTGGAAAAAAAAAAAATATCTTAAATCCTGAGGTTTTCAACAAAAGCTGAAATGCATCATCCTTAGGCCAAGATAGGCTGAGGCAGGCCTATCACATCACCCTGAGGCAGACTGTTTATCTCAGGAACTGGAGATGCAGGGAGGAATGGGAAGGGTGGGCACCCTTGTCGTGCATCTCCTCTAGAAAAGTAATAAAAATGTGGTGAAAACCCACTGCTTAAATAGCTGGTCAAAAGCCTGAAGCTCCTTGATTCCATCACAACAGAAAAATACTCTCATCCAAACAGCTCATTACACACACAGAATTTAGTGCATTCTCCCTGGCTCCAGAATAGATGCTGAGGAAGAAAATAGCTCTGTCTCATGCACTCTCCTCATTTTATTTATTTATTTTAATACAAGGAAATGTTGGTTCTTGCCAAGAAAAAAGGTTAGTCAGCTGAAAACGAAGCTCTCCCGGCTGCACCCTCACATGTTGCTGCTTGTGCAGCTGAAGCACCTGTGCTCCGAGACACCAGAACCTTCCAGAGGGAAGCGGCTGTTGCATCCCCACCCTTTCCCTGGCTCCAGGGTGAGACCCACAGAGCCCCTCACACACTTCTGCTGCTGGTGAGCTCTTCAAGGCAAATGAGTTGTGTGTGGCTGCCAAAAAGGGTCAACGTGCCTGAGAAACAGGGTCCATGGATCTGTACTGCAGGGCCTTGTGGTCTGCCAAAGACATTAGGGTCTGGTTCTGGAAGGGTCTGGAGGTGTAAAGCCCACAGGCCCGACTCAGCTTGGCAAGAAGAGATCTAAAATGTCTGAATGGAGCCACTTTGCATCAGCCAGGTGTGCAGACAGAGCAGAGCCCCTTGTTTAGGTAAAGCTGGAGTCTGCCCAGAGAGCAAATGACATTGCTGCAGCAGTAAGAGGCACTCAGTGTGGGTCTGAGATGTTGCTGAGTCTTGTGTTACAGCTGTAGATGACTGTTGCTGTGCCAGTGAGGAAGAGGTAACCAGTAAGTATGTCACTTGTAGAAACATATATAGGTATTATATGCTAAAGCCCGTAACAGAACCTTCAGCCTACTGAATGAAAACGCTGTCCCAAAGGTGTGCCAATATACCATCTCTCTTTGGCAGATGAGATGTTAGCTCTGTGCGATGAGGATAATGAAATTCATGAGGAGGAAATTCCTTTGACACAACTGGCTAGCCATAACTTGGTAGCCTAATGGCTCCCATTGTGCTGTCCCTCAGAACTGAGACCAACTTTGATGTCCTTAAAAAAAAATGTCATGCAGAAAAAAATCCCTTGGTTCCAATACTTTCATTCAGGAGTCGTGTCTTCCACATGGATAATGAAGCTGAGAATGAGTAAGAGTTAAGATAAATAAATCTGGCTTCAGCCAGTGGTAAGCAGAGACTTTGCATCCTGTTCTATTGTTGACTATATACATTTTTGCTTTAGAGATTACAACTATTTGTCTTCTTATACTAAATGAAAAAAAAAAAAAAAAGTAAACTTACTAGAAGACTGACATCCAACTATTCCTCTTACAATCAGAAATACATTTTTCTGTGTTCTTTTTATCTGTTTTTGAATAACAATTAGCAGGACTGTTTAAGGTAAACACATGTCCTTCAGAGATTAACTGCAGTGATAGACCTGTTTCATCAAAATGGATTAAGCACTGAAGGATTAAGTCCAGAGTCATGTGCTTCTATCACTGATTTTCCTTTCTGATATTCCTTCACATGTAGTAATATGGTGGCTCTTCTGAGAGCATTGGATAGCTTTATCTCTTCATTCTTGCTGGTTTTGCTGGGGACCATGCCTAACATACAATGCATTTGCCTCAGCTTTTCCCCCTATGTGACTGTTAAGATCTTTAGCTGAATGTTAGCATCTGAGTTGGAGAACAGCTTCCAAACCATGTGGATTGGGTGATAAGATTGATGACATACTTCGAGACCAATTAGTGGAGAAGACTGATAATATATGCATTCATGAAAGACTGTTACTTGAACCTAATCTTACATATTAAAGGAGAGCTCTTATTCTAGCAAGCAAAATTGAGTTGGTTATTAATAATGCAAGGATGGTTACTGAGGGAAATACTTAGCTCATATGAGTGAATCTTATTAGGAGAGACTGGAAAAGCAAAATTCAAATGGGATAAGTGCAGCTTAGTGCTTCTGCTTGAAGCATTACTGTTGCAAACAGAAATCTCCCAGATTTATACTTGTGTTTTCTTTTATTTGCCTGTGGCCACACCACTTAGGTCTGAGATCACATCAGCTCTTACAGTCCAGCTGGGATAGTACTACTATAAGAACAGCAAGAAACAATGCTTCTGCTTTTCCTGAGTGGCAGCTTTTCTCTTATGGCAACACTGATCCTATGGATTACTCTGAAAGCAGTGGTGCTGAGCTGCAGGTGATGCCAAATAAGAAAGAATTCCTAATTATGTCTTATTATTGAAAATCCCAAGATGGCTTTTCTTCCTGGTAGACATTGACCTTGGATAAACAGATGAGACTCTGCTAATATAGTTACTTCTGTACAAAGGAGGAGATTATGTCCTTGTGCCCCCCAGGGGGCATAGAGCAGAAGATGCAGCCTTGCAAGAGAAGGCACAAATTTTTGCATTCAGGGCTATGGGGCAAAAACTAAGCAAGGGCCTCAAGAGAAACACCTCTGAATGAAAGCAAACAAAACAAGTGGATAAATGTTTCAGACAGAAATCACAGTAAGCAGCACAACAACCAGTCACATCTGGGGTCCCTATTTCCTTGTCAGCATTGAAAACAGTGTTTCATTTCATAGTCTTTTATACTAGGACCTGTGCCTGAATTCTTTCAGTATGTTCAAAGATACGGGTATGTCATCATATGCTTTCTAGTCAACTGTATGTTGTCCTCTAAAAGTATGATGCACAGATGATTTTCAAAGTATTTTTTATGTGGTTGCCTAAGCCAACGAACATTATTCTATATTGATCAGATATAGTTAATTCAAAGCATGCCTGTCTAAAAGTTTTATTCTATATTTATAAAACTTAATGAGTTTTAACATTGATTTAATCTGTACAGGAGTAGGCCTTAAATCCTGCAGGCACTGGTAGATGTGAAGGACATTTCAGATGAAAGGGGGAGATGTACTAAATTACAAGCCAAAAAAATCAAACCACAGTGGTCTGCCCCAACTATTTTTCTTGACAGACTAAGCGGAACAGATACTTTACTGTAGTTATGCACCAATATGTTCTCCATAACATATTTTGCATGTAAAATGTGACACACAATTCTGAGGAAAATGTATTAAGTTGCTAGAATCTTTTAGACCGAAATTTCATAATGCCTATATAAAAAGATATAATAAGTAGGTTGAGTCAACAAAATTATTTATCTTCTGTCCAACCTACCTCTAAAAACAAATAAACTCCTTCATAGAGTGTTATCAATTGAAAGCTATTTGTTTTTCATTTAATGTAATGTAAAGTACAAAGTGCAATTTTAAATTTAGTTTTTAAAGTTAAGGATGAGAAGTTAAATATATCAGAGGTTCAAAAACATTTTAAAATATAGCTGTCTACAGTTTGTTTGGATTTTTAAATAAACATTAAACTTCTGTGTCCCATTTGTGACACCTTAAAACAGCTTCAATTTTTGAACAGCCAATGCCTCCTGCTTTCTGGATACATAGTCCCTTCAAGCAGATAGAAACTTCAAAAAAGTGAGAGAAAATCCAGTTTATAGTTCCCATATCTCTCCCTTACATTCAGATCCTCAGGATTAATACTCTGAAAATCTTTTAATCAGTAAGGAGCTACCCCATGAGGTTTATCGTTCACAAAGCCAGCCCATATGCTTCTCTGGGAAAGAAGTATTTCTAGCTAGCTTGTGGAAGAATAGACAACTTAGACTGAAAAGAAAGGACACTCTAATGTCAACTGTAAAGACAGATATCCCTTTAAGGGTGATACATACAGGTTTTATTAAAAAAAAAAAAAAAAAAGTGTTTTTTTTAGGTCATTTTTAGTGATATAGAGATAAGCTGTAACAGAATTTGATCTCGCTTTTGCTAGAGAATTACAGAAATAATACCACTGAAATCATTAGGGTTACTCTGCTTTTGTATATACAAAATTGTGCCCTGTCACAAAATATGTTCTTTTTGCTCTTCGTTCAGTCTGGCAGATGGTAATTGATATTGAAGCCTTTACGTTTATAGGCGATAGGATTAAAAAGTAGGAACATTAATATACTAAACAACAGCGAAGGATTCAGCTTGTTTTCATCTTTCTGGCAGTGAAGAGTCCAGAATTAAGTGCTCTGAGGGTCACTTGTACAGCATAATAACCTAAATATACTAGAACTTGCCAATTTTTTAGATGAAAAATACTTCCCATTTCAGTAATGTCTCAATAGTGTCTGTATATGTAACCCAAATTCCAAATAACTTATTTCAATGCTTTTCAGAATTTTGTTCCATGAGTAGGGTAACACAAGGTAAGCTTAGAGTGAGAACTTTATGATAGTGAAAACAGACGTTGTATGTCATTATTGTATATATATCATATATCATAAATGCAGCTTACCTCTATTTCATTGTAGCATAGACAACCTCATGTTTACTACATAGTCCAAATGTGCACCCTGGCAGTTAACACGCAGTAAAATAAACACTTCAAGTTTGTACCCATGCTTCTTCTGTAGTAACTTGCACATTGAACTATACTTTTCACTACAGCTTTCTTGCTAATTTCTTGTACATTCTTTAGGAAATAGTCCTCATATAGACATGTGAAGAAGTCAATATTTCTAATTAATTTCTCATTTCTTTTCTCTTTCCCTCAATGTTGATTTGTATACTATATATTTTTTCTCCAAGACATCAGCATAGGTGTTAAATGACCTAAGAGAAGTAGTAGTCTTTTGCTTTGTTTTTATAAATACAGAATTCAGCAGTCTTGGTTCCTTTGGCTCATGTTAACCAAGTTCTTATCTGTTCTAACTCCTTCATGTTACTGCTTTTCACCTCCTTAAGGCTGTTGGACCAGTGGTGTACCCACATGGTATTTTTCAGGTGCATGGGCCTCACACACCTCTACGTTAGACTGGAGTGTATATAGCACTGTAAGCCTAGTGCTAAGCCCAGTTTGCTACAGCATACTGTTCGGTAGGGCATTTTAGATCAAGCACTGAATTGCAGTAACCACAGCTACACATCTAGCTCATAGCTCAGGCTGTAAGCAAGACTTGTGCAGACTTATCCCGTCAGGATTAAGAGCAGGATGTTCCTTTCGTTTAGGTGAGTATCAATTCAGTGAGCATGTTTTCATTTTTAATCAGTTCTCTAAGATGAAAATCTAACCCAATTTGCATTCACATTGTTGAATCTAAATCCAAGATTGCCTGTCCCCTAGCTCAGGCCCCAGATTTGCCAAACCTTGAAGGGCCATTCAATGAGGTAAGTTAGGATCAAGCTTGCAGATAATAAGTACATGTCTTTTGGGAATTTATTTTGGGGAATGGGCAGAAGTAAAACATCTTTGGAACTAAATAGGCTTATTTTTCCTCCATACCAGCCTCCTGTATCAGCTGAGTGGCAGTTTTGTCTGTTGATTCCAGGGCCTTGCCTCCCCAGGCAAGACAGGGGAACAGCTCATGAGAGACAAATGCAGTTTTCCCTCTCCTCATGCTTCATCTCAGTATCATCCTAGCAATGTGTACACTTAATTCTGCTCAGCTGCCAGAAGTAGTAGGAATTGAATAAATGAGAAGTTCAAGTAGCTCTGGAGTTCTCCATCTCTGTCCGTTGTAGAAGAAATTCCCCAATACCAGCTGGCTAGTTGTGCCTAATAATTGATCCAATCCCTTCTGCCTTATGGAAAGGAAAAAAAGAACTCTTCAGGCAAGCTCCCATATCACCTTAATGGGATCATGGAAACTACTGTTACCTCTGTCCTCACCTTCCCTTGTCTTTCTCCCCTGTAGAGACCAATGCCAGACATGACCAGCGTTCAATAGACTGGCTGTGCCAGAAGGCTGACCTTAAACCCTAGTTTAAAATACAGTGCAAACATCATTGGCCAGGAGTCAAACAGAATACTAAAATCACCTTCACATCCATCATCTGGAAACATTCTCTAGGTAGCTAATTAAAAATCCATTTCCTAGACTCTGAGGAATATCAACCTGTTTGATTCTCAGAGCTGAAAATATTAGAAGTTAAATATACAGCAGATAAATAATCAGGTCACATTTCTTTATACAGTATTTTCCCTGTCATGGAAAAAGTATGTAATTTAAATTTGTCAAGAGCCCGGAAACTGTGGAACAAAGACCTGAAACTGAAATACCTTCTTTCAGACATTGTTCTCACTATACAAACAAAGTCTACAGCAGAAGACGCCTCTCTGGAGGAATCTCAGTCCACTGTTCAGCTGCAAAATGATCAAGTGAAAGTATTCCTCCTCTACTTAGTACATGACTTACCCATTGACTACATGTGTTTTTGTTAGGTTATTTGTTTGTCGTGATTTGTATATCTTCCAGAAGAAAGTGACATTAACAATTTAATAATGTTACCTTAAATAATCTGTGTTCATTAAAAATATTTTGCTTTTATATTCATCTAGCTTTTAATGCCCTGGCTTTTTCCTCTTTCCAAAATTTCTCCTATTCATGTACAACTCAGTTTTCCTTTAACTGACTGAAAATGATCCTTAAATGCCAAGTGTGAGTTTTAAGACACTCTGAAGCATATGATCAAGGGGAAATGAGAAAATGTCTTTTCAAGATCTTTTCAAGTATGGTAGAAGTTTCCTCCTCATCATTCATATAGAGGAAGAAGTAGATTGCATGGAGCTGCCAGTTTAAAGAGGTGGGAGATGGGTCAGTACATGTAGAATGGTGAATACAGGGGATATGTCTACATCAGCAAGAGAAATAGACATGTAGAATGAAAGGGTTAGAGCTGAGAACCCAATATCCATGCCGTACACATTTCAGGGTTTATAGCTCATGATGTAAACAGGACAACATAGCTCTGATGTCTCTGTACCCATTTCTGCAGTCTTTTTCATTCCTCTCATTGTTTTTTAGGTATAACTGCTAAAAGAACCTGCCTAGATGTGCTGTGCAAAAGATGCTGAGGGCAGCTTATTCATTATCAGGTAGGGTGCGTTCACCATCCTTTCTGCAGAGTTCCATGCTTGTAATAACTTAATTGGTCTGAAATTTAGGAATAAAAAGACCTTTTATTTTGTTGCTCTGAGCAGAAGTTTGGGGAGGACCAAAAACTGATGAACAGCGTGGGTTTGCTCTTCAGTTTCTATGTCTAGAATAATGCAACAGGGAGTATGACCTAATGAGATAGACCTGATGATATCTGCTATTTATAATACAGATATTTGGACCATCTCCAAAAAACATCACTTTGACAACTGGACTCCATACATTTTAAGCCGTGAGGAAAATTAAAAATACATCCAATGTTTTCAGCTATTTTTACTAGTTCTAGTAAACTTTTACAAGTCTGTGCTTTATGACATGTTGTTAGCACTTTTGCCACATAATTTCTTCTGTTTGGAGAGGTTCTGATGCTTGTTTTTGATATGCCTCAGCAACCTTACTGATTTGCAGAACAATAAGAAAATAACACAATAATCAAGATAATACAAGTTATCCTATGCGTTTGCTGCATTTGACATGTATTATGCTTTTGGGAGTGATACCAAACCTCCTGCAGCATCACCTTGAATGGAGGAAAGAAAGCAAAAGAATAATCAATCAAGGCTTGATTCAGAAAGTCATGTGTTATACAGATTTTTTTCAGTCTAAGAGCAGTCTTGAAATTGAGCATGGAGCAGCAAAAACAAAAGTTGTTATATAAACTGCAATTTTCCAGAAACTATTTGAAAGCATCACGATGAATCATTCTGAAACATATCTAAATATTCAATATGTCAAAAAAAATTAATGAGTCTTCATATAGGACTCAGTCTAAGGTAGGATCCAGGTGAATACATGTTAAAATGTGTAATGTAGACTGTGTTGAATAGGAAAGTGTTCTTTCATATTTTCTGCAAGCATCGTCATTCATTCATTATGAAAAAAATGAATTGTCTTGCTGTAACACATGCATTGCCTAGTTCAACAACAGTGGATTAGGAGAGTTGGATTTTGCTGACAACATGGCTTTTCTAGGTGATATCTCAATTAGCATCCAAGTAGATAGAAGAACTATTCAGCATCAAGAAGACTGGGTTAAAAAACAATTATGAAAAACACCTAGAAAGAATTTCAGCAGTTCCAAATCAAGTATTATCTTAAAAGGCAGGGGAACAAAAGAAGTATTTCAGTTTGCATATCTGCTCTGGGCAGCAACCCAAGAATATGAGCATGGTTGTACTGGGTCTGTGTAGCCCAGTATCCTGTTTCGGATGGTTGCCAAGCGGGGGTGGAGGTACTAGGCTCAAAGCTATGAGTTTTTCTGCAGCAGATTTCCTGACTGTCTTGAAGAGTCTTGGGTTTATGTCCTACACTTGACATCAGAATTTAACAGACATAACCCCTCCTGCTGGTGGCAATTCTTCAGGTACACACCAAAGGCAGTGATCAAAAGCAGATGTCTGTGGAAGAGTGCAAAAATAGAACAAACATTTTATGATACTTTTTCAAATACTCTCCCACTAGGCAGCAATTTGAGGAAGCATCTGAGAGCCAACATGACTGTGAAGGCTCTCACATTCCCCTTGTGAAATCAGCATAGCTAGGGGCACATCTCAAGTGCCTGTACACAAATGCATACATCCTGGAAGTAAACAAGAAGAGATGGAAGTCGATGTATTTGTAAACTTGTGACTTCATTGGAATTAGAGACATGACAGTACAGCTCACATGACAGGAGTGCTGCAGTGAATGGATACACGCTTTTGAAGAAAAACAGCCTGAGAAGGCAAGGATGAGGGTTTGCACTCTATGCAAAGGAGTGGCTAGAGAGCATGGAGCTTTGCCTTGGAACAGGTGAAGTGGCACCACCTGAGACCTTATGGCTAAGAACCAGAGAACAGGCTGACAGAGGTGGTATTCTGGAGGTGGTAGCATGTGCTACAGACTGCCTGATCAAGAAGACATAGACAAAGCTTTAATTAGACAGTCAGAAGCCTTACAGTCATACAGCCAGATACTCATTGGTACTCAACCACCCAAATATCTGCTGCACAGACAACAAGGCTGGAGACAAGCAACCTAGGTGGTTTCTGGAACATGTCAATGAAGGTTTCTTGACACACTTTATAAGGAAGCTGTTTAGAGAAGATGGTCAACCAGAACTCGTTCTTACTAGGAAGTCACCAATGTAAAGGTCGAGGGCAGTCTTACATGCAGTGACCATGAGATCATGGAGTTAAAAATCCTGAGACAAAATAGACAAAGAGTAGGATCACAACTCGACTTCAGAAGAGCAAGTTTTGGGTTATTCAGGGATTTACTCAGTAGAATCACACTGGAAGTTGCCCTAGACGCCAAAATAAAATACAATAAAGATGTACAAAGAAGGAAAGCTACCCAAGAGGACTATAGAAGCATTTCTTGAGTACAGAGTAAAGAATGTGAAAAACTAAAGCTCATCTGGAATTGAAACTATTGAGGGAAGTGAAGGGCAAGAACAACTTTAGCAGCAAAAGGAAAGCTGGAGAAATTGTGGGCCTGGTGCTCAGTGGGAATGGGGACCTAGTGATAAGTGATATGGAAGAGGCTGAGATATGAGATACTTTTTTTTTTTTTTTTTTTTTTTTTTTTTCATTGTTTTCACTGGCTATGTCTCCTCTCTGGCTGCCTGTTTCCCACTACCTACTAGCTGAGCCAGTGAAAATGCAGAGGGAGTTACAATTAAGGAGCTCTTAAATCAGCCAAGCATATACAAGTCCACTGTACCAGATTAGGTGAATCTAAGAGTACTGAGAAAAGGCAAACATCTTACCCATCTTTAATAAGGGCAAACAGTACAGGGAAGTACAGATTGGTCAGCCTCACTCCAATCCCTCAGAAGGTCAGGGAGCAAATCCTCTTGAGAGCTATTTCCAGCCACAGAAAGGAGAAGGTGGTAACTGGGAACAACCAGAATGTGTTTACCAAGGACAGATCATGTCTAAACAACCGATTTTCTATGATGAGACGTCTAGCTGTGTTTACAATGTTAGAGCAGTAAATATTGCACACCTTGACTTCAGCATGCCTTTGACATGGTCTCCCATAGTATTCATATAGGCAAATGAGTAAGATACGGACTGGTTAAGTGCATGATAGGGTGGATAGAAAATTGGATGGGCTGTGTGGCTTGAGGAGCAGTGATCAGAGGTAAGAAGTCCAACAGGCAGCCATTTACTAGTGATTGTCCCCGGAGGTCAACACCAGTAGCAATACCACTCAACATGTTTATTAGCATCCTGGGTGAGAGAGGGCACTCAGTGAGTTTGGAGATTATACCAAAATATGGGATGGTGAATAAGATACCTGCCTCCTGTGTATTTTTATTGCTAGATAAGCTAGAAAAATGGGTTGTCAGGAACCTCATGAAGTTCAATGAAGGCAAACACATGAATTGAATAACACCTTGCAGCTGTACTTGCTGGGGGGCAACTAGTGAGAAAGCTGTTGAAATGGCAAACAAGGACCAGCTGCTTCCTACAGGATTGGGAGATGAGGGAGAGAACACTGTCAGGAGGGTAGGGGCATCCCCATCCAGAACCCTATTCCCCAGTCCCTGTACAAGGCAGGAGGACAGGCACACAGACGGCATCTGGATTTTGCCAAAAATCCAGATAATCAGCCCACTTTCTGGTGATAAGCCAGGTCTGAGGTCTAGCAGAGAAATCAGACTGCAGGTCAGGCCCAAGACAACAGTGTCCTTTGGCCAGGCGTAGACATAGCTGTGATACAGATGGAGACCAGTTTACCTACAAAATAACTCAGGCAGGGACTCTCATCTTGGAAGTTTAAAAGAGGCAACAGACATGGCATGAAACTTGGGAAATTCTCACTCTATATAGGAAAAATAATTATTGCTGTGAAGGTGGACAGACACTGGTGATGCCCGGAGAGGTTGTGGAATCTCCACCTTGGAGGCATGTGGGACTCAGCCAAACAAAGTCTTGGAAAAGCTGCTTCACCTGGGCTGCTTTGAGGACAGGGTTGGACTAGGTGTCCCCTTCCAACCTACATGACTCTGTTTCTCATTTGCAATTTAGGGACACACTGAGCCCAAGGTACTTTCTTATGTAAACAGTAATCCTCACTGTTTCACAGCTCTGTGGCTTAACTGCATGCTTTGTGAAGAACCACTTCCTCTTCCTTGGTTTGAGTCTGCCACCTTCATTTACTGCCCTTGAATTTTTGTATCAGAAGAGACTGTGAACAATTAATAGTTTCTTACCTTCTCCATGACACTCGGAATTTTATAAGACTGACTTTTCCCCCTTAAACATCTTTATCAGGATGAAGAGTGTAACCTATCTATGTGCTGCTTGCGTAGAAGCTGTTCACATGTTCTTTTAGCTCCTACCTAAAACTTTTCCAGCCTTATGTTTCCCTTTTTGGTATGTGCTGTTGGTGGAAGGGTTTGGCATGTCCTGACACAATATCTAATATACAAGTTCAACATGGATGCATACAATGTTCTCTGTTGTATTCTCTAGTACTTCCCTAATAATTCCTAGTATTTGACTTACTTTTTTCACTTACTAAACATTGAGCTAAAATATCCATGCAAGCAAAAAGACTCAAAATCATAGATTTTAGAATGTTATCATCTTTACTGACAAGCTTAAACAAGATTTGGATATCAAGCACCTAGGGCTTAAGGAACTATCTACCAGTTTCCAGTTGGAAACTTATTCCACCATATATTCCATGCATGTGTGAAAGCTGGAAAGCCAAAATGGAAAAAACAAAAAAACAAACAAACAAAAAAAAAAACCAACCACCGATGTCTAAGCCCCTTCATATCCAAATACCTGAATAATTTGCTAGCTTTATGCCAACTTTCATTAGAAAGTCTAGCAGAACTATCTTTCAAAAGTTATCCAGAAAAATAAAATAGAAATTTTAGAGGCACATTTTAAGAATGAGGCCAAACCATGTGCTGCAGCATAGCTGTCACTGGACAGCTGGAGGCAGCTGGAGGAGCACACACACACACACACAAAGAAAACTAAATAGAAAAAATCCTGCAAATATTACTCATTTATAGCATCAATCAATGCCTAGTAAATATGAAGATCAATCCAGAATACTTAATGGTGGTTTTATGAACATTTGGTGAGTCCTACTTTTACAGGAAGTATTCAAAATCCAACTGGTGACAGAGCAAGCATTACTGTGATAGTAAGGTAATTTACAGAGCAGCCAATGAAACTACTCTTTAAGTTTTGTTATGATCAGGTCCTATGCTAATCTCATGGTTTTATAATCTAAGACTCCATTGCTACAGGTGGTCATTCCTGCAGGTAGTCTGCTGTGTGTGCATATATTAAATTCCAACTGCATCAGGGAAGTGTAACAAATAGAACAGAGAAGATGTGCTTTAAGGTATATAGCAACGTCACCTGGTTACTCTGCTCAAATATTTAGAGAACTTGATAACTTAGAACAGCTGATTTTTGTTGCTGTTGTTGTGTTTTGTTGTGTTTCATTGTTATTGTTGTTTTGCTTTGTTTTGTATTAAATGACTGAATACTTCTGATTTTAAAATAGAATAGAATGGCTTGGGTTGGAAGGAACCTTAAAGATCATCTAGCTCCAACCCCTTGCCATGGGCAGGGATGCCACCCACCATATCAGGTTGCCCAGGACCTCATTCAACCTGGCCCTGAACACCTCCAGTGATGGGGCATCTGCAGCTTCCGCAGCTTCTCTGGGCAACCTGTTACTGGAAACTGTATGTTATGAAGTATGTTATACTTCTTTGTGGAAGCAAATATCAAAATAGGGATTTGACTGAACAGAATCAGCCACTTTGGCTTCTCCAGCTATATATAAAAAAAAATTGTTCATGGATGACAATGGGTTAGATGCCCTCTCTTGATTTGCTATTGGCTAACAATCAGGGCTTATAGTTAGTGAAGTGTTATAAACATGATCAACTGCTTATTTTTTAAAAAAACAAACAAGAGCTAATAAGAAAAAGTTATCTACCTCCTTCATAAGTACATCTTTATGTGCTACCTGCTGTCCTTAAAAACAAACAAAAAAATGGATCTGATTCATTTTTTTAATATAACTACAAATCATTTGCATTGGTTTTACCTTTGTAGTGGCTAGGCAGTCCCCAGTTTCCCAACATGACTGTAGGCACATTTCACATAATGTTCCCTCCTGCTGTGCTATTCTGTTCATTTAGGAGGAAGTAGTAGTAGAATTTGTAAAATGGAAGGAAAAAAAAATCATATTAGAAAGCTAACCTCTTCAATGAAGCCAAAAGGAGAACTGACATGAAAGTGTCTGCAGTTTAACACCCTTGTGACAAGGTTCTTTAAAATCTTCAGGTCCATAGAAAAAACAATGAAAACAAGATTGTCAGAAGAGTCTGGTCTAACAAATTCTAGAACTAGTCATATTTAGTAATACAAAATGAAAACAACTTACAGAAAACATATCTTTAAAAAAAAAAAAAAAATTAGGGGTTACAAACTTCCCTGACAACAATAGTATGATGACACTTTGAGATTTCTACAGTGAATTTAACTTAGTCTTGTATGGCACTCTCATTAGAGTAATTTGAGCTCAAAACAAAAATCCAAAGAAGTGTACATTAAGTAGAATAAACCATGATGAATGATATGTAGTCATAAATGGTGAACTGTCACCCTAATGTGGAAGTCACTTGTATATGCATCAAGGAGTTATGCTGAGCCACATGATGGTCAATATTTGTGATAATAATTGGAAGAAAATACAAAATCTTTCTCAGAAGATGTGAGCTGCTGCAGCATGCCAGCTCCTTGGCCAGACTCATTATCTGTTTCCTCTGTTCATGCTGCATGATATCTTCAGTGGAAAGCTCTGTGAACAGTCTGACTTCCTGTACTAAAAAATTTATTTTCTCCCTTTCAATTTTGCTATCTTCAAATGAAACAGCTCTACTTGTTCAGATTGACAGACTTCCATACTCTAGCTGCTTTCTTTTTACCTGCAGCTTACTTCTTATGCCTTCCTTCCTTCCTACTTTCTTCACTTGCGTCTTTGTAACAGAAGCTACTGATTTAATTACAGAGAAAAATTACGAACTGTGATGTAATCCTTTGCATAATTTGGCTAACCAGTCCTTCCTCTACTTCAACTACATCTTCTTCATGCTAAGACTTCTAGTCTGATGACTTTCTCTGACTCTATTAGTGACTCCCTTGCAGATCAGGAGGTGTTCTTATCCATTCATATTACTTGCCTGCTTTTTTCATTACTTCTCCATTTGCTTGACCTTTCCTTTCCTAATAAAATTGTTTGATTTTCTCCCAAGGTAAAAAAAATTAATCCAGTCTTTTCCCCTTCTTTCCACTCTCTAAGATCATGCTGTCTGCAATTGCTGCCAGGAGTCTCATGCTCTGATTCCAACTTCTTTTCAGTACAGCTGACCTTTCAGAACCTTTCAGTTCACCTTGTCATTCTGTCAGAGTTACAGTCAGTATTACCATATTGACCTACATTGGCTTAAGACTCAAAATCAGTGCCCTCTCCATGATTGTCTCTTGCCCTTAACACAATAGCCATAATCTTCTGTTGAATTGTTTTCCTTCTTTAGCTTCAGTGACTTCAATGACTTTGTCCTTTTGGAGTTCTCTTACGGATCACTCCATTACTATGTATTTTCAAGGATCCTCTGCCTTCATAGATAACTGCAAGAAGTTCTGACTTTTTTTTTCTTTCTGTCTTTGTCTCAGTAGTTTCACCCACAAGCTAAAGTTTAATTACCATCTCTGTGTGGAGATACAAAATTAATACCTCTACTTCATTGGTTTGTCTCTCAGCTTCAGCATCTTCTCTTAGCTATTGCTCAAATGCAGTGTAACTAAAGCATGTCATCTCCTTCTTTATTCACAAGTTAGTCCTTACAACTTCTCTCTTTTAGAACTGCTGTGAATAACGTGATTGCCAGGCTTGTCATGCATGCAGGTGATACAGAATGTTTTTTAGGTTGAAAAATCAGATTAAGTTTCCATTTTACATATTGTTTCTGGAGTTAGTAGATAGACTTAAAATTATAGCTCTTTTACAAGTGTTCATAATCTTTATGTTCAAACACTACAACTTTTTTTTTTCTTCTCCTCTTAAGAAAAACAATATTCATACCACCACTGCAAAGACCTTTTTTTTAGAATTCTTTTCTTTTTGACTGTCTCCACTGCTTCCTTCTTTGCTATCACATCAAGAATACCTTCCTTTTTTTTAAAGACCTTGCAGGCATATTCCCACTTTTCAAGACATTTTCATTAATTCTCAGTATGTTAGCTCCTGTCTAGAACTGAACAATTATTCCAACTTTTTCTTCCATAGCTCTTAAAAAAATGACCTACATGAGTTGGTTTGTTTTTCTTTTTTTTTTTTTTTTTGGTTGGTTGGTTGGTTGGTTTTTTGAATTTTCTTGTATTAAATCATAGATTTGAAAGGCATTCCCTGCAAATGATCACCACAGCAGTGCTAGTGGGTGTGGGATAGTTGGTGCTACTGAGGGGTCGGTGGTGCTACCACAGAGGAAATGGTAATAGTTAATATGTAAAACATGAATTTTAACCTGCAAAATCAAGATCAGATATATAGCATCACTGAACCACAGAACACAGGCTGGAATGGACCACCAGTTGTCTGCAGTGCAGCCCTGTCCTCAAAGCAGGCCCAGGTGAAGCAGCACTTCCAGGACTTTGGCTGGGTCCCACATGCCTCCAATGTGGAGATTCCACAACCTCTCTGGGCATCTGTAGTGTCTATCCACTTTAATAGTTAGAATTCTTTTTTCTATATAGAGTGTGAATTTCCCAAGTTTCATGCTGTATCTGTTGCCTCTCATCCTTACGCTGTGCAACTCCAAGAAGAGTGTAGAGTCACCTTCTGCACAACCTCCAGTCAGGTAATTGTAAACAGCAATCAACTGTTAAGCTTCTCTTCTTAGAAATAAATCTGGAAGGTGAATGGCTAAAATGGGAGGCCATTTTCTGGAATGAATGACTAGGAAGAGGACATAGGAGTCATAACAACTAAATAAATATAATGCTTCCCATGCGATGTTTCAGGTATGCAGGCAGATACCATTCTTCGATGCAGAAGCAAGTGAGCATCAAAGTCTGGTGAAAGGCTATAATGAAATGTAATGTTTGAAGTTGATACTAGATACATGCTGGTTGGAAAGTATGTCTTTTTAAAAATTATTTTTATTTTTAACTGACTGAAAATTGACAGCAAACTAGAAGGACGTGTTTCATTCTTTGGCACTTGTGGTCTGAGTTAGATATCTTTCTACATGATGTCTCAAAGAGATGTTAAGGTGTTGGTGATATTGCAGAACTATATGATTTGTCTTGTGTTATACAGTCAAAGATTAGGTCATTGGAATACTCATGTATTCCTTATAACATTTGCCATGTAACATTTTGAAGAAAGGAAGATAGGACCTTGAAGTGTAAAATGCAGAAGATGATTCCCTACTATTCCTATTCCAGGCTTTTACAGTAGTGAAATTATTCAGTCAATATTATACATAATATACAACTTCAAGTAACTTATTCATTTGTTCCTTTCTGGTCATTTTTTTGTGTGTGTGTAAAAGTAATTCTAATAGTACAGGGACTGGTCCTCATGATCTCATACATACTGTCCAGATTTTAACATAATGTAGAAAAATCACAATTGCTTCTCAAAAATGCACTAAATACACTCCAAGTTACTCCTCTCATATTATTAAGTACCCTTAGTTTTAGTGACTTTTCAAGGAAGTTTCCTGATTGGGTTTGCTTTCAATGTGAATTTAAATTTAAAATAAAACAATCTATTTATTGCCTTTCTTTCTTGATATGCTATCTCATACCCTCAATTCACAGATAGCTCAGTGTCACCAAAATGAATCTAATTAATCTTCTTTGCAACTTCTTAGGCATGCTAAGTTTAAGAAAAATAAATAAAAACATGCAGAGTACTGTTGTCTGTCCTAACTGACCAATGCTTCCATGTCTGTCTATGTAAACACAACAAAATCTGTTTTGTTTTCCATACTACTCTCTGTTTCATGAGTCTCTCTTATTGTCCAGCCTATGATGGACTGCTGCTTCATCATTAACTGACATACCTTTTGAGGTATATGGAGAGGTACAGAGAGAATATGAAAGTTTTGTGGAATACAAGCATGTACTCAGAAACTGGATAGAGCAATTTGGTAGATGTTTTGCCAATCATAAATCTTGCCTTTCTACATATCATCATCCCATCAAAATATTCTGACACAGGTTCTGTGCTCCAGCAAGTCCCCCTTAGCACTAAGTGATTGATTTAGCTTTTCAGAGGATAACAAGACTTAATGTTTCTCCTGTTGCCTTAACACGCACCAGATTCTGTCAAAATCCCACCTTTAATAATGAGACCCTAATTCTTCAGCAGGGTTTATGATCAATCTTACTTAATTCTACAATAAGTGCTTTTATATCTGAGCTAGTTATACTTCTGCCACTCTAGAAAGAAAGGAAGGAAGGAGGGAAGGAAAGAGGGAAGGAAGGAAGGAAGGAAGGAAGGAAGGAAGGAAGGAAGGAAGGA
>CM021732.1:70532700-70556591 GCA_011075105.1 Heteronetta atricapilla | reverse complement strand
AAAGAAAGAAAGAAAGAAAGAAAGAAAGAAAGAAAGAAAGAAAGAAAGAAAGAGAATAATTAATCTGACCTATTTTAGATACATACTTTGTGCTTAAGTAAATCACATCTAGGAGTGTTATTTTCTCTCCCATTCAATGTAAAAGAAGTCTAGACAAAAAGCTCAAAACCAGACACTTGACATCTACTTCCAGTCAGAAAAATCCTAATTCTGATTCCATTTTTATCTTTACAGAGACAACAGTGATAAAACTCTTAACTCTCTCACTCTAACATATTAGCCCCAAGCACAGTTTAGTAGTACAATGGACAATATGTTACTATTCTACAATGTTTTTGACTTATCAATACATGGAATAATAATGCATCCCTGGCAGACCAAAGTTTAGACATCTCTATGTCATCAGTTTATTAGACAAGTGAATCATCTGTGTTGGATAGGCTTCAGATGTACAGAATAGTTAAAAAACATAGATACTGAGGTTAACATTCACAGAGGTTAGTCCCATACATTGCACACATGCACATTCTTTAGTTGAAGCTCTTGAAGGCAACTGGAATCATCACCATCATTTTATATACTTACAAAAACTCATTTTAAAGAATTCAAAATTAACTGGAGGGAACTGAGAATATAAAGGGCTAAAGCAAACAGGATAAGGACTTTTATTATTTGTCTTGCAAAACACATCTGTGAAAGCAGCAAGGCTTCTAGTTATGGATACTTCTATGCTATTTTTATTTTTAAAAATTACCAGCATCAACACAGCTGGAATAATATGCCAATGTGACACCCACAAAAAGATCAGAAGACACTCTGTTAGGAAGCAATAGATTGCTGTCTTTCTTATTCCTGTAAGGATGGGATTCATCTCACTAATATCAATCACGTAAAAGCCAGACTACCTAAGTTGTCAAGGCTCCCTCTATAGTCAACAGAGAGAGACTGGCACTTCTCACGAATAATTAATTGAAATGCAGATTAAATGTCTAAAGGCATTGGCTGAGCCCTTACTGAAGTTCCTAGATCTATTCCTTGATAGTAGGGGAGACCTATGTGACTACCTCAGAGTTAATAACAAACTTTTAAATAACTAAAATGAGATGAAGTGAAGCCAGATATTTTTTTTTTCTTATTCATGTAGTAATTGTTATTTGTATTGGCTACCAGGCCCTGGCCAAAGATAAATATGATGAAAACATTTTGGTAGTATTTCAGAGATAAGATTACAATGACCATCTGGATGTTAGGGAAATCTTCATAGACAAACCATTCACCGCACGTATTGTAGGAAATGTAAATAAAATTTAACTGAGCTGCCTGAAAAATATCCTGAGTTAATTTCTATGAGGCAGAAAATGGAGACTATAATGTTTCTCTTTCACGAATCTCAAATCCTGGTTTCAGAAGAAAAAAATACTTTGGGAGTTTTTGAAGCAATTTCTGTTATCTTTAGCTAAAGATCCTTTATCTAAAATATTAGGGAATTATAAAAGAATAGCTTGTGATCTATTTAGTGCATTTTTAATAAGTAATTTTCCCATTGCTTGTTAGTTAGAGCTTTCTCAAAGGAGTCTTACTCCATAAGCATGCCAATTTAGTTGCAACATGGTATTAAAATCTATTAAATATCTGATAAGAAAAGTTCTTCAAAACACACCTACCTTTGATCCAATGCACTGTTACAACACTGGTCTAATAGTCAGATCAGAACGAAGAACTATTTGCAGCTCTGACATTGGCTCTCTATGACTTTGTATAAGTCACAATTCTGCAAAGTCAGAGAAAATGACTAAGCCAGGCTAGGAGGGAGGAGGCTCATATCCACTTTCAAAAGGACAGTCTCCACTCCCTCTGGGAAGTGAAAAGACTGAGAATAAAATTCAAACTCCACAATGAGTCTAGTTCTCAGTAAAATTGTATTCCCCCTAATTAAAGATTGAAATAGTACAAACACATTTTATCTACCAGCACTACTGAAATGGCACACCCATGACCCATTAGCTTTTTTTACAACTGCATTTCAGTTCATCTCTATAATTATTTGTGATGTCAGTGCTTGTGATTTTATAACTGGCATTAGGAATCAACATGTTCCAGTGAATAGATCAGAATTCTCCAAAGGATGTACAGAGAATTTTATTATGTGTAGGATAATTACATACTTTGTAACTGAAAAATAATTTATTTCAACAATGAGCTTTGCAGCTGACTACAAGGCTGATTCTCTAGGGAAGGTTCTTACACCTGCACAAAATCCCTGTGCTGTTAATGGGGCTTCATGTGTTATCAAGGATCGACCTACCAGATGAGCTTGCAAAATTAGAGCTTTAAAGCAGTCATTTTTAAAGCTCAATGACCTCAAGCAGACTGCCTACAAGTAGATCATAGGAAACAAGCTCTGTTTAATCAATGAAGTCTACTGACTGCCAAGTTCTCACCCTACTTCTCTCCTTTTCTCCTGTAGTCAATAGAGTACTGACCACTACAAAGAATATCCTCCTAATTAATTTCTAGACTCAGTCCTTACCAGACTTGTTAGGAAATCTTAACTGGTATGTGTCCAACAGCCATGTGGATTAACACATATTCCAAGGGGCAAAGACTCACAGTCTCTTAGCTATACATTTAAAAATAGAGGCATTACACTATTTCCACAATGGAAATCCATTGAGGGGACTTGTGATAGAGAACAAAGGTGCTGCTGCTAGTCAGGGATGTTCTCTAGACATGAGATAGCATCACTGGAATAGTCTGAGAAAGTCAAAGAAGGTCATTCACATGGCTGCTGTAGTCTGCTAAGACTGAGAATCCATCTGAAGGCAGGTAATTTTCTTCATACCTGAAAGATACTTACTATCAGAAGAATATTGGAATAAAATGAATACTGAAATAAAATGGTGCTGTACTTACAGACCTGAGTTTGTATCTAATCGTTGTATGCTAAGCAACAAAGACTATTACATTACTCCCCAGGAAAAAAAAAAAAAAAAAAAAAAATGTGAGGTATCATCTCAGTGGGGACCATCCTATCAGACAAGAAGGAGAAAGCTTCTCCTTCTTCCTTCTCCTATTTTCATGTCACATCATGTTATAGGGTATACCTGTGCAATATATTTGCAGTCAGGTAGATGACCTTTGCACTCTGTGGAACTATAGATACTCTTTTTCTCCTTGCTTCTGGAGTAAGTGGTTATGGGATCAAGAAGTGCTTTAATGTTGTGCTGAGGAAATGAGTTTTCAACTCCAAAATGAGAAGGCTGAGGTCCCATTGTGGATAAGACTGAGCATATAAATGAGTGGTTGAAACGGCATGAGATACAAATTATGCTCATTTTCCAAATACCTCAAGTTATAACTACACAAATCACATACTTACGTATTATTATTGTTTCTAATAAGCATATATAACAAAGGTGGATTGTGGTGATTACCTGTATCTGTTACTTTCTCTGTTGCAGTATTACAGTCATATCTTACTAGAGATACACACAAAGTTTATGTTAAAAAACTGAGATGGTTTGATCAAGACACTCTAAAAACACCATTCCTTAAAAATACATATGTGACATCAGTGTCATAATTTTTAATTATTTTTTTTTACATCTTGATCCAAGTTTTAATGCTGAGCCTCCTCATGGATGGTTTTAAATCCATCCACAGGACTCCAAATTGAATAGGAAAAGGAGAGGGGAGTCAAATCCAGGTGATGACCCAAATAAAATAATTTGTAAATATACAACAGGTGTGGAGTCCAGTTACAAGCCAAAGCGTTTGCAGACAGGCTTATACTGGAATAAATATGTGGCTTATGGTAACATGATGAAACTATCAAACCCAAATAGCACTTCGATAGGGTGAATTTGAGTCTAGCCATTTTAAAGAAGTTTTTATGTGTGTTGTTTGCATTCTACAGGAGCTCCTCCAGGAGCATTTGCCCTGAAAGCAATGATTCAGGTTTAAGAGCCAATGTTTCAAAATGCTTTACAATCAGTGTGCATACCCAGATTATTCTAAAAATTGATGTGCCTAGGGAAGGAAAGAATTAAAAGTGCAAGTTTAAGATAATTTGTTTCACTTGCCTTTCTGCTCAAATGAACTTATTTTTATAATCAAGTTGCTTGATTTACATACCTAAATGCATTGTCTTGAAAACAGCATGCAATGTTAGGGACTGAAGCAGAATTAGCTGTAAAAACTTTGAACATTTGACTATGGCACTTCCAATATGCAATGTCTACAGTACATCTTTCAGATTTGAATGTGTTCTGACACAAGGCATTCCTCAGGTGTAGCTCTCCTCAGGAAATAGCTGATTTTATTATTGAGAGTGCTTTAAATTCCATGTTGATAGTGAAACTGTTTAGAAAACTGATAGATTTTGAAGGAGGGTAGGTGAACACACACCAAGGTAGACAAGTTGTCTCAGCCCGCAAGAACTAATGTGAAAATCTTTATTCATTTCCATTGATTTCTCTCAATGCATTGCCTATTGGTATATATGAGCTATTTTGTATTTATTCCAAAGGGACTGAGGTCCCTTTCTCAGCTATTATCCATTTGATATCAAGTAAAGAATCTAGGTCTCTCCCATACAGTCCTCTTACTGCAAATGATTCAGAGTTGTTTGTCTCATAGCCTACTGTGTTCTTTTGTCTCATAGTTACTGTGTTCTTTCCTGTAGTCCTTTTTCAGCTTTACTATACAAACCTTTCTCATGGTGGCCAAACCAGCTTAAAGTGCTTTTATCCGCCCCTGCCCTGGGCGATTTGTTCCTGCTTTTGCATAGGAGTTAGGTGCCCAGTTCACCTGTGCTAATATGACTTTATGTGAGGCTGTGTTATAATCAGGACCAGCAACATGGTCTGAAGTTTAAAAAGAATCTGTGGTATTTTACCTTAATTCAAGTTTCTGGCAACAAGAAGAGTTGAAATATGATTGGAGATCTGAGCAGCAGAACTTGAAGTGATGTTGTACTGGCACAGAAGTCTTCCAGACCTGAAGAGTTACACATTTCACCTTTTCTCAATTAGATGTATGTATGTAGGCCTCTTCTTTTCTTCTTCATTCCTCAGCTCTGTAGTTACTACATTGCAATGAAATAGGTATATATTTTAAAGTACATGAATCTTGACTGGCATTGCATAAATAACATCATTATAGCCTATGTACAAGTAAAACTAATGTTTGGGGATACGCTCTTTATTGGGGTAGCTCTCCTGAACCAATTGCTCAGATAGAAAATTTAACGCACAAAAAATCCTATGCAGTCAGAAAGATAAAGCTGTCTGATTAGAATGCTGGTGTCTCAGATGGCCTTAGTTACAAACCTAACAATGCACTATCTAGCAGGAAGCTTCCTTGTGACATCCCTCAAGTAAATCCCAGTTACGCATCCTCATTGGCAACACTACTAAAAAGAAGGGAAAATGATTGCCACAAAACTTATCTAGTAAACTGCAGCCTAAACAGTGTTTCTTTATAACCTTACTGAATGTGAGATGTACATGATAGTAAGCCCATAAATTTGGATTTGTACCAAAAAATACAGGATTGAAGTTGATGCTAGGGAATCACTGACAGCAAAGAAGGGATTGTTTTCCTACTATGAACATTTCTACATGCAGGGAAATACAATATATACCACAACAAGAAGCAGTAGTTTTAGAAGAAATTGTATTTAGGTTTTCCTGTGACTTTGGGCAAAAATATGCCAAGAAGCTTTGGAGGGTAAGTTACACAAAACTATGAAACAGAAGAGTGTTAGTACAGATAGAGTCTTTATCTTATTTAGCTAGCAACTGTCTCTAGGCTTTTCCAAAGAATGACATTTGGCCTAATAATTACTGAGTGAATTTTCTATGGAAGGGTAACAAACTTGACAAATTTTAAGTCTTTGCTAAAAAATTACTGGAGTTTTAGACCTGGTTAGTTTTATTCTAACACAGAGGAAAAGAAATCACAAAGATTTTTTTTTTTTTTTCCAGAAGAAATTTCCCACAGAAACGCAAACTGAAACAGACCTTTTGGAAAAGGGTAAGTCCAAATTTGAATCTAGATGGATTTTAAGTTTTTCAAAGTAAAAGACAAGTGGGAAAAAAAAAAAAAAAAAAAAAAAAAAAAAAAAAATTTAATGGAGCATGTCATGCCACTACTGTGGCAGCCTACAGCAAAGATAACATTTTAAAATTTAGTTTCTATAACTTGAGATGTTCATTAAGTTATGTAGAAATTCTTTCATGAGCACAGGGAGTACTAAAGAAATTTGCTTCTCTATTGGTTTCAGTCCTTTATTCCTAAAAATCCACACCATAGTAACATTATTTTCTCTCAGCAGTAATATGATGGGATTACCTACCTTGCAGCTGACTTCCACTACATTTTAGTGAGCTCTGAGAACTCTGTCCTTCTGTAAAATTTGTCTTAAATTATTTAACAGGTTTATAGGTCATTAGAGAGACTCTAATAGAAAATAACACATAAGCTATAATTTATCAGGCCACTAAAAATAAGCACTCTTCTGTTTCCCAAGTAAGAAATTTCCTTTTAAGAGTGAGTGTTAAGTTACATGTCTATATAGCAAGTAAAAACATAACTAATTGGTGTAAAAGGTAATTTTCTTCTTTGTAGAAAAACATGATAATCAGGTAATCTCAAGTCAACAAGATCTGAAGAAGCCAGGATGCTTTTTAAGAAACCATCTCAGATGAAATGCAATAAATGACAGTCTGTGTATTCTCAGCTATGCAAATATAAATAAAATAAGTTAGTATTTAACTTGTTGTGACAAACAGCTATACAATATTTCCAAAGAAAATAACCATTATTAGTGACTAAAGGATAGTAACAAGTTTAGATGAATATGGACAAGCTTTTTTTTTTAAAAAAAAAAAAAAACTCATAGAAAAATGTATAATGTATTATTTTCTCAGTTTTATTCAGAGGGACCTAACAAATAGATTACCAGTTGTTAAGTTATGCCTTTTTTTAAATGCATTTTTTATTGTTGTGATCCTACTTAAAATACGAAAATTATTTTTTTGAGAAGCTCATAATTGTTTAATGATGTGGATGAAGGTCTTAAAATTTGGCAAATAAATAAAATTGCATCTGTGTCAGGGATGAACCTTTTGTAATCTCCCCGATGAACTGTGCCAATGATAAGTCTTTCATGAAACCCATTCTTTGCACGTGCTCAGCAGTGCTTGGTCATAATTTGACAGCCACAGTCTCTTAGGAATTTTTCCACACTCATGTGCTGAACTGGAAAATCCCTGCCACTGCCTTTCCAGGTTGCTGTAGAGAACTGTAGGAGCAGGCAACAGAGTTAAATGCAGGAAGACCATTCTTGTGTTCTCGGTGTTTTTATACTGCCAGGTCAGTATTAGGGAAACAATTCATATGAAACATGGAAAGAAAAAGAAATGTCTGAAATGCAATATGTACCAAAAGCTCAGAAATATATTGCTTGGGAACTTTGGGGTAGACTTTTGGGACCAGGGAACAGGTTTTTCTTATCGGCAAATTGAGAAAAGGAATTCAGCTTCAGGAAAGGGAGATTTGAGACTAAAACAGGGAGGGAATAGGAAAGCTGAAACAGAACAGAAAGTAGAAGGAGATCCTGAGACTAACTACATAAAGAAACTGGACCAAGAATTCTGGTTTGGAGGATGAAAGGCTGGGAGATGGCAAGGAAGTAGACAAAAAGCTGGTAGAAATTGATAGTAGGACTGTGGGAAGAGACTGATTTTGTGTATGTTCAAAGAGAGTTAAACAGAAAAGGGTGTGGGGATCAAGAGCAGCCTGGGAATGGCTAAGCACAATCACCAGGGCAGGACACTGGTTGTGAGCCACAGCCAATTAACTGGTTAGAACAGGAGCTGGGGAGTGGGGAGGCTGGATCTGTGAGAAGAATCGTGGAACTGAAGACATATATTAGCTGACAACAAGTCAACAATGGAGAAGACGTCATCCTAAGATTGTAAAGAAAACAAAGACCTGAAAGACAGATTTGATTGGTGGGGACAGTAAACAGCCAACCATGGTGAACAGAGAAAAAAACTCTGCCTAGCAGAGCACACTGTGGCAGTGTTTAAACCTGACCCTATGTTTCTTGACTGTTAACATTCTTCTGCGTCGGCAAGTACTCATGAAAATCACTAACATGCAGGCATCTCAGTATGTGGCTTTACATTTGGCTTAAGTTGATTTAAGACCACACTGCCACTGAAAAGGATGAACATGCGTTCTCTCCTGCCTCTGGTTCCCTTTTTTTGCTTCAGCACTGAGGACTGTGGACCCACAATAAGAGTTGATGCAGTTCACAGATCTAACCAGGCACTAGATAGTATTTTGCAGAGGTAGTTTTCAGTAAGATCGGCAAGCTGGTCTGATTTATAGTGTTGTTACATGATTACTCATACTAACAAAAGTTAAAATGGTGGAAGTTGCAGCAGAGACAGATGGGAATGCAGAGAACACCACCAGTCCCATTTTTTTTTTTTTTTTTTTTTTTTTGACTGTCTGGTCCTAGATCTACTTACACCAACCCTGAAATGATGCCCTCTTTCTGTGCTACTTGTCAACCACATAGAGATGGATAGCTTGCTAGTACTAACTGCTACATACTAACTGAAATTGCAGCCATCTCCTTTCAGTAACTAAAAATTTCAACCCTGATAGTTGTCAATAATACTGCAATATGTATGATGCCACACGAACAGATCTTGGAGTTTTGTTTGCTTGTTTAATTCTCTAGAAAACTGAAAATGGAATGACCTGTGTTAAATAAGCATTCTGAGATGAAGAAATGCTACTGTTAATGTTGCCCTTTAGAAAAAAAAAAAAAAAAAAAAAAAAAAAAAAAGTCATTGTATAACTAAAGACAGTATCATAATGCCTATAAAAGTGTTCAATTAAGGCAACTAAGAGTTCTTGACTTAGCAAACTTTCATAACGTTCTTTTAATGTTTTCTGTGCATGTGAAGTAGTATACAAGCTGTTTTGAGTCTCTGCTTAAATATATTAGAAAGTCTAAGAAAAGAGAGAAAGAGACATGGGTGTTTTGTATGTATAAGCAGGACAACTAAAAGTACCATAGCTGAAAGAGAGTGAAATGAAAGGCACTTACATCATACAGTTTTCCTGTAATAAAACTAAACACAGCAAGGATTCTTGAATATTCCCTTGGGGTTGCTTATTGGCACCTGCAAAGCTAAAAGAACTCTTTGTATTGTATTCATTATAACGTCTCTCTACCACTAAGAATAATGTAGTAGTACTTTCTTTTTCACTCTGAGGGAGAAGGGGAAAAGTCAGTACTAACCAGCTTATTTAAATAACTCTAAATATTAATTACCTGAAATTCCATGCACAGAGTTCATGTAGCTGTGCTGAGAATTTGTGTGAATTCTATAATTTTTTATTTTAATAGTTGACTAGAGAAAATGCCTAATACTTGCAAAAGATGACTGCAAGTAACAATCACTCTGCCTTTATAGGAAGTGGGCTTTGCTTTGGTAATTTAGATCAAAATCAACAAACTCAGGGAGGAAAGATATCCTTTGTACAGGCATGTGTACTTGGAGAGTTTGTACTTGCATAAAGTGAATTTGATTGGAGCAGAATGGCAGCTGCATTTGCAGACCTGACTTCTCTGAGAATTATCTTATCAGGCTGGTAGCATTGGTTGAACTGACCCGATTTCACAAAGTCTGAGAGGTGATGGTACTACTATCTTGTTGGTCACAGCCTGGGTCACATCAGGAAACTGGACCAACTAGTTGCAAAAATAACTGGATCAGTTGCAAGAACTGGTTGCAAAAACAAGTTGGTCCCAACATAAGTGATTTTCTTTAGGTCGACTGGAACAGTCTAAAAGAGACACCTTCCCTTTGCTAAACTTGATATCACCAAAGCCAAGCAGGATTATGAGTATGATGATTTCTATTTGAACCTGCAAAGTTTTGATGGAATGACTTCGAGCTTTTTGTCTGATTTGTTTTTCCCACTTTACTCCCAATAAAAGATAGATGTATTCCTGTTCTCCAAGGATCTTGCAGATGGCAAGAAATAGTTTATCAGGATAATTATGGATTAGTTTCAATTTCTGGAGCCAAAAATCAACTGGATGAACTTGAGGTAGGAGACCTTAGGCTTTAGTGAAATTTCATTCATAAGACAGAACAATGAGACTGATTCCAGCAGAAAAGGCATACCTTTGCACTTTGCCAGGATTGTGGGTTAGCATCCCTTTCTACCAGAGCATTGTGCTAGTGTGCTAATTGAGGAAGATACTCATTTTGTTGTGGTTTTGAAACCAATATATATGATTTATATAATTTATATCAAAGGTATAGGCTTAATAAGCTTGCTTTGTGTCAGTCTACATGTTAGAGGATCACTGCAACTGAATGTGTATCAATCAAAAGAACACCCTGTATGTTGTTATTTCAGAAACCTACAACAAAAACACAGCCTAAACAATTTTGTGGAAGTTGCAAAGTGCTTTGGACTTAGCTGTAGATTGGGAAAAGAGTACTTAACACCAGTCTACACAGGTTGTCAGCATTACTTTATGCCCATTGCAATGATAGTGGAAATACCTGTGAATGTTAGTAGGTTTTAGAAGATGGTTTCTATCACTAGAGTAGTTGCTCCAGGAGAGTGTTTCCATTTAATTAGAAAGGAAAGCAAACAAACAAAACCACTTTGCTTTGACACATTTGAAAGGCTTGTTGATTTCCACTCCAGGCGCACATTATGTGGGTACTGCTCTTTCCCAGAATCAGTTAGTAAAGTCTCTGGTTAAAGGTATCAGAAAAAAAAATGTACAGGCTTTTTTGCCAAGTGTCATTATTTTCTGTGAATGAATTGCATGATCTGGTTTGAATGTGTTACCAAACATGTCTTGCATACCTATACTTGTAGATTATGTCTAAAAAGAAAAGAAAGATCAACAGAAAATCTCTAAAGATAAATTTGAAATTATTGACACTTTGAAAACCAGAAATGCCAAGGCTCTTTGGCATAAGTCTGTAGTAGCTTGATAGTGTGGACACTGCTGGGAATCTCTACTACATGTTTCTCAAGCCACCCTATAGTACAAAAAATCCAGTGTGAAAGGAGCCTTACTAATGATCTATACCAGAATGGATTTGAAAAGGATTTTTCAACTATGAATTCTTAAGTTAGGTTTGAAACAGATATGTTCTCTAACCTACATGCAGTAACTAAATTAAAACATGCTTTCTCAGCAAAAACATCTCCTGTGGTAGCAGAAGGGGTTTGCATGGCGTTGTTGGTGAATCCTGACATGTAACTGAGTAGCTCCAGAATTTAATGGACTGCATTCCTGAGATCAAAATGATGATCACCTCCTATTTAAGATAGGAGGTCTAAATTGAATAAGAAGAAAGTATCTGAACTTGTATCCCCCAAATTGCATTTGCAAAAATAAATAAATATATATATAAGTTTTGTTCTGTGTAGAATCAAAAAAATGGAATTTCACTTAGGAGTGAAAAGATTAAGTGAATTTCATGCTATTTAAAGGAGACTTAACAGCCAGTTGTGAAAGCCAGGAAATAAAAATAGTGCCTTAAGTAGTTGATGAGGTCCTCAAGATTTAGAAGTGCCTGGAAACTATTCATAATGAGATTTGACTGGGACTGTCAATGAATGGAAGCCAAAGTTCACTAATCTTAGTGTTTTTTTTGTTGTTGTTGTTGTTTTTTTTTTTTTTAACTTTGTACTTACTACTGTACACAGGTAAGGAAGCAATACCTGAAAAAATGTAGGGATCCATTCACTTGTTCCTGCAGCATGCAGGAGAAAAGAGATGACAACAAATTTAAACAAAGCCTAAATTTAGATTAGTCTTTATTTCACAAATGGCAGGAATTCATGATTAGTACCAAGGAAGACAAGGTTAGAAAGAAAATTAAAAATAAACACCCCAAGAAAAGACAAGAATTATCATTAAGCAGAGATGCTGATCTTCCAGATTTTATATAAGTTAGTTGAGTGCTTAGGAATAAATCTTACTGTTACTTGATTATCATTCACAGTAAACCAAAGCTTTTAATCTCCTATCAACCTTTACCTTGGTGGACACTTAACAGCCAGAACTAAAAATTCCCTTGAAGAACAGAATTGTTATCTTGTCTCTTCAGGAACGGGGTATGTTTTCAGAAATAACATCCATGTGAAGACTTTTTGTTTGTTTGTTTTTATTTCCCAGAAACATTTATAATTGTCTAATGAGATTTAAATAGAAATTGGATTTCTTCAGGAAGCCTGAATCAGCAGAGCGTTAGTTTACATGTTGAAGACTATTTATAGTGGAGGGGAAAGTCTGTGTATGTGCATAGGTGTCTCGCTTTAACGTTTATGTTTTGCTGAAAACAAAAATTCTTTTCTTTAAAATACTAAAATATGAAAACAAATTCTTACATTAGGCAGCTCTTCAAAACCCAAGGATGTTAGCAGATATACAAAAACTTTTAAATATTTTCCATTTTGCCAGGAATAGCAGAGAGGCTGGATGTTAACTTCACCTTTATAAATTCCCTTCATTCCCTGAGATTCCACATTAGTTGACATGTTTGAAAATTCTCCTCAACCAGTTGGACAGAAAATAAACCTACTTAAAACCAACTTACTTTGTTCACTGCTACATTTTCATCATTAGGAATGCAATTGTCTTTCATGTTACTGAAAAAAATACCCATGATGAAAGCTAGCAAAAGCTTCTATGGAACAGAATAAATATGAAGGTGAAAAGAAGACTTTGAAACTATACATATCTTCAAAAACTATTGCAGTATTTCATCCCTATTATGGACATAGCTAAAGCTATTCTCCTCTTTAACTTTCTATAAGTAGACTAGTATATTTCCTGGCGTCACATTTTCGTGCTAACACCAAGCGCATATTTTAACAGACCTTAGAATACCAGATAAATCTAAAATTATTGGAACCAATTCTGTTTCATTCATGTGCCTCTGTTTATTTTATTTTTGCCAGATATTGTTTTCTTCTTACACAATGTAATAAGAATGTGACTCTGACAAATGTGGGTGTGCCTTTGAATAATTTTTCAAGCTGTATTTAGATCTGTCTTTAATATGATGTTTCTGTACTATATACAAGGCACTGAACACATTTGACTTTCACGTTTTGAGGTACATCATCACTTCCCAGTTCTGTCAGGTGACAGACACATACGTCTAAACACCTGGGTTAACCTTCTGTGGATGAGAGTATTCCCTAAATGAAGTTCCACTTTCATTGATATCCCCACTGGTTTTCAAACTCACTCGTGCAAGTCAGGTTATTTGACCTGAGATACTCTTTCAAAGTTGATTGTGTCAGTTGTTAGAAGTTGCCTGTCCTTGGTGGGGGGGGGGGGCGGGGAAAAATGTGATGACTATAGCCATTTGATGACTATCAGCATGACTATGTTATTCCTGCCTAACCCTATGAAGTGGATTGATTCCAGCTGGACCTTAACCAAAATTAAATAAAATACGCGCTTATGCTCTTTGGTGTTTCTAAAATCCCCTTTTCTCTCATGCTTTATTCCAACTACTAAATAAAGGTGCCTTCTTTTAAGGGAGCAGTTTGTCAATATCAAAAGAGAAACAGGTGCCTGAAACCAGTCAGATCTGCAGGATGATCGGCATTAGTACATACAAGATAGTGCTTGCCTCCTGACTAAAAATAAAAGAAGAACAAGATTGCACACAAACACAAGCCCACGATCAGACAAGTCAGGAGCCAGAGGTGAAGCCAGTCCTGTAACATTGAAAATGCCATGTCAGGTTTCTGGTAAAAGATAACAGTGATTCCACTGTCTGCTCTTAAACTTACAACTTGGATAACAAACAAACAAACAAACAAAAACACTCAAAAAACCACAAAACACAAAGCAACTTTTGAGTTTATTACCCCTTGGATACAATGTATTCTTTATCCAAGAATGAATACTTTCCTTTAGTAAAATTATGTTTGCTGACATTTAGAAACTGCTTTATAAAACTTTGACCCTTTGAAGTCAATGAGAGTTTTATCACCTGACTTATGGAGTTTGTCCTTAAAACATTAAAAAAAAAAAAAAAGATCTGTTTCCTTTTACTATATGAAACTTAGCAATTATTTTCCTTGGTACCTTTTAAGTATACAAAAGAACAACCAACACAAAGAATAGGATCTGGAGTAGGCCCTGAGCCCTCAACTTCTCCTGTTTCATGCAGAAGCAGAAAGATTTCTTCTGCGATACCATCTCCAGTTTCCTTGATGTGTTCCACATGACAGATTCTCTGAATACAGACAGGAAGATGAACAGAGCCTGTTCTCTCCTCTGGACTTAGATACTTTTAATAGAAATACAACCAATTTGTGATACTTGTTGTAATATATTTTTGATGGTTGACGTTTTTTTCCTTGCTGTTCTGCAGAGCTTTGTGTAAGAAGTGTATTCCCTTGGGAAGTGCCAGTGTTCCAGCCTTTGTAGTTGTAGAAAATCCTTTATTGCACTTTAAAACTGCTTCCATATGCAGAAATAATTTTCAGTAGTTCTGTGGTCTTTTACAGGTATTAAGTCTTTGTCTTGCCTGAACCTTAAATTGGTTCATTCAAGCTAATTAGAGTGGCCTCTGTAGGTACAAATGATAGAAACAACTATTATAGTACTCTTCTTCAGATTTTCAAAACTACACTTCACATAGTTCCTCTCTGATATATGTATTATATTGAAAGCACGTAACACTATGAAGTGATATATAAAGATGTTACCTTCTGTATTCACTTGGGATGACCCGTATAACTAACTCATAACTATGCTATTTGTGAGTAATGGAATCATCCCATATTTATTTTATAAAAAATCTTTATACTATGTAGTATTTATGCATGCCTGTGCTGATCTGAGATTGTATCTTTGGGGAGAGCATTACATGCTATGTTATACTGTTTTTATTATGGGCAATACATATAGCAATGCCTACAGTTAATGCTGCTTGACACTTTCTGGAATAAGACACTTTTATGTTGTTATCTTTGCTAAATTTAAGCCATTTGGATTACAGTTTTTCAAGTTGGATACATGCCTCTTGACAACTTCTTTAAAGGAATATTTCACCTAAAAAAATTCAGCTTGGAGCTTTTTGTTTTCCCCATAACAATATTCATAAGTATGTTCTTCTTTGTATAGCTTTTGTAGCTTTTCCTTATTGGGTTGTGCCAACAACACAGTTCAATAACTACTTGACTCCTTGAGGAAGTACTCACTGGAGTGTCCTCATATCTCCTTTGTTCACTCGTTTTACTTACTACTTCATAGTGATCTAAGGGTAAAACAAAATAAAGGTAGATACAGGGAATGGTTAATGGCAAGAGTTCCTTCCAGACTACAGATGTGATCAGTTGTGGAATTTCAGTTAGGACAATGTGACATAAATACACAAACATGGTTGACATTTAATTAGTTTCTCGGATTTATTAGGCATGGCTTTGGACTTTATTCTTTTTTTGAAGAAAAAATAGTATTATGCTGCAACACAAAAGTTATTAATGACAAAATAAAGGATATGCCATGTGCTTGTGTTAATGCTTGACCTTCCAGAAGAAAAGTCATTCCCATTGCATTGTATAAAGACATAGAAATGTATCCATGCTTTGCCAATGCACAGTTTCCTTATGTGAAGACAACGAACACAGCTCAAGATGATACAGAGGCTTGATGCCAAAACCAAATGTTTACTAGTGTATTACCCTTGTCTATTGACAGCAAAACTTGAAAAATGATACCGACAGATCCCCAGCTACCAGCTGATACTAATCAACAGAGCAAATTCAGTAGAACTCAACCTATCCTAACACAGGCAGACTTCCAGAACTAGGCCTTTTGTTCCAGTGCCACCAGTCTAAACAACGAGGCTCCTGACTGCATGCGCCAACCTTTGTTAGTGAGGGCTACCTGAAAAGAGGGAAATTTCATGAGTCTGCAAGTTCAGATTTATTAGTTCTCAGCTGCAAAACCTCCATCTGTAAATTGACCTAAGAAGAGAAGTCAAGTTGAATTAAGCTTCCGTGTTAAAAGATCATATTGTCATAGTCTATCCCTAGGAAATATAATATATTTTATTTCCAGTGCCAATGCTGAATAAGTCTCAAGAAACTATAGCAATAGTTTTGATCTCTAGTATCACTATGATTGTTGCAAAAGGTTATTAACTCATCTATGAACCACCAGTAAGATCAGTAAACCCTCTGGACAACTTCAACAAAAGATAAGGAACAAAATGAAGGGCATTCAGACAACTTCCTCTTCTACTTTGTCACAGTTTTACAAAGCTATGTGCTGACGGGGCCATACTTCCCCCAAAAAGGAACTCTTCAGGAACCACCTCCAAGAAACTACATTAATTCTCCCACTAAAGCTTCCTTACCTTTTGCAGCTCTTCCTTTATGGAAGACAATGTTGTTTTAGTTCAGACTATATTGAATTCACGGTCAAATTTCTAGTCTAAAGCTGATTCAAGTCAGACACTTTACTTTCCCCTTCCTATGCTGAATGGCAGTTTACCTTTTCTTTTTTTTTTTTTTTTCTTTTTTTTTTCTTTTTTTTTTTTTTTGGTAAGAACAGTGTTTCAAACTCCAATCCTAACTGATTAGAATAATATTCTTATATATTAATATAATTTTGGTGAAATATACTGATAGAACTAGGCTACACTAGAGTGGAACAGATAAGTCTACTTTATAATGATCACACAAAATCTGCTGTCTAGAAAGCCTTCCCATAGACAGTCAAGAGAAGTGAAGTAGTAGGTCATTTCTACACCTATATTCCCAGTACGGGGTGGAAGGCAAAGAACCAGATGTAAGAAGCCGATCCTATGGCTGTTTATTTCTTCATCATCATCTTCAGACAATATTTTGCATTTCTATGAGCTGGAGGAAAGAAAGGATCACGATCTCTGCCATTCACAAACTTGAAACATCACAACACTACTTGATATGCTGAGATTACCATGTTAAATTATTCTTCTGGACACAGAAAAATACAGGGTTAAATCTTGAAACTGTAACAAATAAACAAACCAACATACCCATAGATCTTTGACCCATTTCAGATCTGCAAAAACTGTTAGATCAGAAAGTTCATAAGTTTTATTCCTAATGATGCCTTACTATTGCTTTAGGACAGAGCTTTCCTCTACATTTTCCAGTTTTCCTTTTTCCAGTTATTTAAGAAAAAGGGAAAAAAAAAAAAAAAAAAAAAAAAAAAAAAAAAAAGTTTGGTCAAGTCAAGCTTTTGATTTTTCCTTTCTGTTAGGAAAAAAATCAATGTTTGTTAATCTTCCTAAAATTATCAAAAGGAATATCCTGTTCTTTCTCAATATCTAAAAATGCCCTTACCACAGAGAACAGCTAATATTTTGTCACTTGGTCTAAGATTCTTTTCTCTTGTCAGCCCTAGTTATAGGATTTTGAAAATGCATGATATGTCATGCTGAGAAAAAATCTTGAAGATTTTTAAGTTTTGGAAAAATCAACTTGTAAATATCATACTCATAACCTGGGGAAAAAATAGTTCATGAACACATATCAATGTATCCTGCATGAGCTGTATTGGGATATCTACCTCTTAAAGATCTGTAGGGTTCTTTGTATTCACTATGAAAGCACGTAATTTCAGCTGCCTGTACTCTCCACGTATTAATGACTTTAAAAATGTATTTAGTCATGAGAAGGAAAATTAGAGATTCTAGATGAAAGGAAAGAAAGGCTAGCTTTCAGAAACAGAACCCACTTTTACATCAGTTCTCAACCTACTTCTTTCTTAGTTTATGGCATTTCCTTTCAAACATTTAAAAAGACTTTCCCTAATTTAATTTTCAGGTAATGTAGTCTTCATAATGATCATTACTTTGACTATGAGAATAAGCAAACTGTTAGGGCTGATCAGCCATTTAAAGAGTTCTGTAAGGATAAAATCATTCTTCAGCTTCATTCCATGCTTCCATCCCAACACAAGCATTAAGGTAGGATTTTGTTTTCTGAACTGTTTTGTAAACTGGTTCTCACCCTTGCCAAGGCAAGGGAAGCTACATTACAGTCGTAAGATTGCTCCAGTTTGAATAGAACCAAGGCATCAAGGAAGTAGCTAAAACTCTCATGTGGATGTCAACATCTAGGCTCTGATGGTGACCAATGGGGTGAGCTCAAAGAACAGTGTGATTGCACAGGATGTTTTTTCTTTATATTTCCAGTTTGGGGCTTTTAAAGATTAATTTTTTGAAAGTTAGGTAATACATGTACACGTTCGCTGTCTGTGTGCATGCTTGCTCTCCAGTTAGCTCCTCACATCACCATTTCTATGGAGCTTTTGCCTCATTCATGGCACAGAGCACCTTCTAGGAATAAATAAGGGATGTGCAGCAGACAGATTTGCCAGGGATGTAAACAGAGTAATCGGATTTCCATTACTATTGACTGCATGGCTCCCATAGTCAGGGCTAGGTCTGTCCCTGTGTAATGATGGAAGCTGTTGTATTTCAGATTCCAGTGTCATGTGCTGCAAAACTAGAAAGGCTGGTAGTGAAAGAGGTAGGAGAAGGCAGGAAGAGAAATGCAGGTCCTATAAATAAAAGATGCATTTTATCCCTTGAGATTATAATTTAGTCCTACTTTTGTCACGGAGATTTAATTTGATACTAAGCAAGTCATTTAAAGCATAATAGCCAAGGATGTCTTCTCTATATATCTTTGGAGATTCAATTCAAGATGTTGGGCACCCAGATGGAGTTGCACAAGTATTTACACCTGCAACTGGTATCATTAAAAATGCTACTTTTAATGTATAATCTACTATATATAGACGAGGTGAAATGGCCTCAAGTTGCACCAGAGGAGGCTTAGGTTGGATATTAGGAGAAGTTTCTTTACTGAAGGGGTTGTGAGGCATTGGAACAGGTTGCCCAGGCAAGTGTTTGAGTGACCATCCCTGGAGGTCTTCAAGAAACATGCAGATGAAGAACTTAGTAGCATGGTTTAGTGGTGGACTTGTCAGTACTAGGTTAAATGTTGGACTAGATGATCTCAGAGGTCTTTGCCTACCTGAATGATTCTATGATTCTGTGGCTCTATGATATTATGGTAGGTATTTAAATCTAGGCCTTTTCAATGGAGCAGCAAATATCTCTGACAATTTTGACTTTAATTTGTTGTCTCAGTTCTACATGGGTAGAGAATGGATTACAATACAAATTCAATTTATGGGTAGATTGTGAAGAAAAAATAATGTTTGTTAACAAAAATTATTAAAGTCCACAAGAAAACAGTGGAGCATCTGCTAGCGTTTTTGAAAGCAAGAATCTGGGGAAGTAAACTATGCCCTTTTGTATAACAAGCTAGATATGATGATAACAAAATGTACAAAAATTTCCAGTAATCTATTACTATAAGTAATGATTACCATTGTTTTCTTCAGTTATTTACATATGATTATGTTACTGTCTTAATCTAATCCAAAAGTCAATGTTTTTCAGATCAATGCAGATCATGTTTTAGTAGTTTAGAGAATAAGGAGACTCCATCTTCTAGACTTTCACTTTAACAATCTTGTTTAACAGCCATTCCTTTAGGTGATTCCATTTTTCACGTGTCACAGAACAAAAAAAAAAAAAAAAAAAATCTTTCTGCCTGAAACCATCTCTGTTTAAGCCACCCCTACTACAAAATGGGAAACATAATTTCCAGTTCTGTGTTGAAATTATAGATACAGATTTCAATAAATATGCTTTGTTGTTGTTATTTTACCTAGCATTTGTAATCGTTTATTTTAACTTAAATATCCCAAGACACTTAGAAGGCAAGAGAACGAGACAGAGATGAGAAAGAAGTGGGGAAAGGAAGAGAGAGAGAAATTTCAAGAGACTATCAGAGTACAAGGATGAACCATATCCTAGGAGTTCAGATGAGGGCAAATAAGAACAGGATCAAAATATAAAGTGAAAATATTAGGGGCATATAGATATTATTATATACTAAATTTCTAATATTTCAATGTTGTTTGGCTAACATGGATTTTTAAATCATCCAGTTGTCTTTGATGAAAAAGACAAGATCATACAAATGTGAGTAGGATTCATCTTACCTTTCTCTAGGCAGTTGAAGGATAGGTATCATACTTTCAATCAGCAAAAATTCAGCCAACATAGTCAATCAAATTTAGAGTGCAATTCATCTGGCTAGATATAGGCAGCTATCTAAGATGAGATGAAGCATGCCCTGAATTCCATTGACTATGCTGGCTAGCTTTTCAGTGACTGTGAAAAAGTAGCATAGGATGAGAGAGATGTGGACATACTGGAAAAAGTCCAATGGAGGGCCACCAGGAAGATCAAGGGACTGGAGCACCTCTCCTATAAGGAGAGGCTGAGACCGTTGGGACTGTTCAGCCTGGAGGCTCAAGGAAGATCTTATCAGTGTGTATAAAAACCTGAAAGGAGGATGCAATGAAATGGAGCCAGGGTCTTTTCAGTGGTGCCCAGTGCCAGGCCAAGAGGCACAAACCGGAACACAAGAAATTCCATCTGAACATCAGGAAGCACTTCTGTACTGTGAGTGATGGAACAGGATTTCCAGATTGGTCGTGGAGTCTCCCTCTTTAGAGATCTTCAAAAGCCGTCTTGATGTGGTCCTGGGCAACCTGCTCTAAGGTGGCCCTGTTTGAGCAGCAGGTTCGACCAGATGGCCTCTACAGGTCCCTTTCAACCCTAAACATTCTGTAATACTGTGATTCCATATAATTTGATCAGAAGTTAATATCTATAGCATAGACCATCACATTTGACATTATCAGTCATGCCTTTTGAAATCCTTCAGCTAATCACTGACTACATCTCAACTACTAAATGCTTTATTTCCAAGTTTTATTCCCAAATATATATTAAAAAACAACAACAACAAAACTTAAAATGATTGATCAAAAGTTACTGATAGTCACCGTAATGTCACGAGTTATGATCTTGTGGATAAATGTCTGCATATCAAATATGGCTGAGATGCCTTGGTCAGAGCAGATTCTGGAAGTGTAGACCCATTGCCATCTAATACAAACCTCTATGATATTTTCACAAATGCCAACTTTTAGGCAGCTATGGCCTAACACCGTAACTATCTCAAATTCAGCCATTTCACCATCAATGAAGATCTTGATAGACATTTCAGTGGCACACGGTGATATTGAAATGGAGATGACCTTTTTAAATGAGTGTGATTCCATGATCTGTACCTTGTCCATAAATGTAAACATTCTTCAATCTGCTAAACAGAAGAACGATTGTCCCGACATTTGCCAAGACTGCCACTACAGGCAGTTGTCTTCTTCAAACTGGAAGCACTGTTTGCTAAAACTTGCGCGTTTTTTACGTTGTCTGATTCTTACCAAGAGTGGGTTAACCAAGGCTGTTTCACCCACCTCTAAGAACACGTCCTGCTATTCTCAGATTTCAAACAGGCCTGGCTTTTCACTTTTCCTAGACTGCTCAGTAACTGTATTCCATACAACCTCTTTACTAGAAACATTGATACGCATGTAAATAAAGCCTTTTACAAAGTTGCTGTAAAGTTTCATTTTAACAACAAAGACTGTTTAATAAAAAAGGCAGATAAAAAAGATACTTTCTGCCTCAGTGAGGAAAGTGTGAAACACTTCAAAAAATTAGGAGGAAATGCTGATCTAGACAATTTACCACACACAACTTTAAGACAACTCGATTTTTTCTAGAAAGAGCAAGAAGAGATCAAGCTATCGTGAAACTTAATGTAACAAAATCCAAATGCAAAACCTTGACACCAGTCACAAAACTTGGTATCTCTCAGATGCTTGAACCACAGCAGTATCACGTGGTATTTTTGAATAGTATGGCTGATTCACCTGAGAAGTCTTATACAGCAACAAGGACAAAAGGTTAGAATAGGCGGCAAAGAAGAAAAAGAAGCAATGAATACGTGTAAAAGAAGAACGTCCTTCACTGAAGATGAAATGTGGAGGGTGGTTGAAACATTTAAAATTAGTAATAACTCTGAGCTTTTGTTGTTTCCATGAAGTACTAAAAATAGAGCAGTGCTGATGAACTGTATTTCTTTTTAGTCATCCAGAAGAACAAAATGTCTAGGATCTGTTTGACTACAACGTTAAAAAGAAAAAAAAAAAAAAAAAAAAAAAAAAAAAAGAGAGAGAAAAAAAACAACTTTCTGCATTCAATACTTATGCCTCACAAGCAAAGTAACGTCTTCAGCAACCATTGCTGCCAATCCTTTGCCAAAACATGCCTACAGAACACTTTAAAAGGTTGTCCTTCAAAAGATGGCTACAACAACAACGGTATGCTGTGTACAGCTCAAAAAGGATTCAGACCACAGCCCAGAAACTGTGAGTGAATGCTCACCTCAGGGTCAAGAGGAAGGCAGTCACAGAGGTCATAGACCTCAACCATGTCCATGTCTTACACAGACCCATACTTGGGTCAACAATCCTGTCACCGAACAGTTCCCTTTTACACTACCTAGGTTAATCCCAGCTCTTCAAGACCTCAAGAAATGGTTTAAAGACCAATCTTCAAGACCTCAAGAAATGGTTTAAAGACCAATCAGTTCTAGACTCTTCACAGGCCAGTTAGGAAATTACAAAAGTATCGAAGGTGTCAGACATTTTGTCTATGGAAATGGTGTCCATCTGGCAGTCCAGTACCAGATTTTCAGTCCTCTAGAGGAAGAACACTGGCCTGGAGGAAGTGATCTATTGGTCATGAAGAATGGATGGGTAAATCACATCTCCAAAAGGAATTTCCAGTTCTTTCTGTATAAATCATCCAAATCCCATAAGTAGATTGACATTTTCTGAATGGATACTTCCTGGACAGTGGCCCAAAACTCATTTATCAAAGTAGCATATTGAGGGGTGTCTTCGTTTTTGAGAAATGCTTTTGCAAGTCTTTAGCAAAAGAAAAAAAAAAAAAAATAGAAGCAAGAGGTAACTTGATCAAAAATTTGTTGAGTCAGTGTGTGGGTTGACTACACGAATGTGATGAACTCTGCTTTAACTTGTGCTGTTCTGCAGCAGAGCACGGCTTCCTGGTGCGGTGTGGGAAGAGAAACTCACCTGGACGAGTGCCTCGGTGTGATCAAGTGTGACAAGGATGGCTCTCGCCCTGCCCTGTGCCGTGTCCCCCCAGCCCTTGCGAGACCAGCAGGGCCATCTTGCAGAACGTGCCCCTGACGGAGTCACGCTTCGCGTCCACCTTGGCACGGCCGGCCGGCCGCGGGGCACCTTCTCTGCACAGCCTCCTGTGGAAGCGCCCCGGAGGGCACCCACGGGACACCCGGCCATCGGCGGGGCCTTCCCCGCTCTGCAAACTCCGCGGGCACGGCGAGGAGGAGGAGGAGGAGGAGGAAGCACGGCGGCGGGGTGCCGCGTGTGCCCGTGTCCCCCACAAGCCCGCGCCCGTCCCGCGGGCGGCCCCAAGCCCAGCTGGGCAGACAATGGGAGATCAAAGCGGGGGGAGGCGGAGGAGGAGGAGGAAGAGGAGGAGGAGGAGGATGGTGCCGGGCGGCGAGGCGGAGCGGCGGTGCGGCGCTCTCTCTGCGCTCGATTAGTGTTCCTGGGGAGGGAGCGAGCGGGCCGGGCCGGGGACGGAGGGCTTAGGGGGGGGGTGGGGGGCGGGTGCGCGCGCGCGGGGCGCCGCCGCGTGCGCGCGCGCGTGAGCGAGTGCGCGTCCGCGTGCGCGCGCGCCCGCGGGAGGTGGCGGAGGGGGGGGCGGGGGGGGGGTAGAGCGCGAGGGCGCGCTCGCGATCGGGGGGCGAGCCGCGTTGCGCAG
>CM021732.1:70307819-70532600 GCA_011075105.1 Heteronetta atricapilla | reverse complement strand
GAGGAGGAGGAGGAGGAGGAGGAGGAGGAGGAAGAAGAGAGGAGCAGCAGCAGCAGCAAGAGGAGGAGGAGGAGGAGGGAGACGGAGGAGACGGGCGAAGAGGCCACACGGCCACCAACTGAAACAAAGTATTCGCGAACCCGCACCCAACTCCACCTTGTGAGGCTCCCCAGCATGGCTTCCGAGGAACTCTACGAGGTATCAGCCCCCCCGCCGCCGGCCCCGGCCCCGCCGGCCGCCCCGCCGCACCCCGCCCCGCCCGCGGCTCTCCTAGCCCCGTGTCACCCCCACTTGCTGGGCCCCGGCCCGGCTTCCCCCGGGGGGAGGACGGAAGGAGGGCAGGCGCCCGAGTGCTGCCGCCCGTGGCCTGCGCGGCCCCCCGGTCTCCTCCGGTCCCGCCCGGACCCCGCCGGTCCCCCCCCGGTGCCCCCGGTCCCCGGGAGCAGCGCTGACAGCCGCCGCCGCTCGGCCCCGGGGCGAGCGCGCCACAGCGGCGTGCAAAAACGCGTGCAAAGCCGAGTTAGCGCCCGGGTCCGGAACCGGGCTGCGCGCGTGTGTGTGCGTGTGCGTGTGTGAAGGGGGGGTGCGCTTCTCCCTCCTGGCTCCGTCCCCGCACCGAAGTCGTGTGCCACCATCCTGCGCGCCGCGATGGGAGACGCGAAAATCGCAACTCGCCCCGCTCCGGCGGTCCGGGCACGGCTGCCGGAGGAGCCGGGGGGCTCCAAGTTGAGGCTCCCGCACGCCGGCGCTCGGGAGGCGGCCGAAGGGCACGCTGGCACCGGAGGAAGGTTTTGGGGTGGCGGCGGGGGGTGCGGTGACAGCCCAACTTCGAATTTCCTGTCCTGTGTGTGGCAATTTCACATCCTTACCCTTAATTGAAAGGCATCATGGTCCTCTTGGATTTAACTTCCTTGTTTTTATTTTTACGAGAAGTCATCCCTGGGAGGGAAAAGCGGTGGCTGTTTCGGAGCCTTTCTTGTCTTTTGGGTACATGAGTAGTCACCCCAAGACGAAAATGTGTTTATCGCATGGTTAGTAGGCATCCAGGCAGCGATTTATTAAAAAAATAATAATATTTATATCCGGAGGCTGGAATGTTAAGGTCAAAGGAGACGGGTGGCCTTCAGGACACTTGACAGAAGCAGATGCCTTGCTGCGCGCGCTGTTGGTGCACAGGTATCTCCTCGTAGTGGCATTACACCCGTGCCGCCATGGGCGAACAGACCCGTATAAGCCAGTGAAGGGCACCCTGTGTGTGCTTATGTTTTAAGCAAGTTGAAGGCTGAGCAGAGGTGCTGAACTGATGGATGAGAAGACTGAAGGCCTGTGTTCCCAAGGCAGATAAATCATGGCTAATTGCTTTGGCAAGTTTACTGCATCCTCATCGCGTGGCTTAAGCCACTCTTGAAGGGATGATCCCTGGAAGTGGCTGAGAAGTGTAGGGACTACTCTTCATAGGAAAGAATTGCCCCAAACTTGCTTTGACTTTGGGAAAAGTTCTGTTGGGTTTGAAGAGTTGGGCCCATAGACCATGCTGTGGCCAACGCTTGCGTGTTGTGTGTTTCTGGATTTGTCCAATGACCAACAACGGGACATCATTTTTGATAGGCATAAGAATGACGAGAAAAGTTCTGTTTGCTGGATGTTGGGCTGAAGTTAAACAGTGAGCAGTCTTTATTAATCTGCTTGTTTGTCTTACTCTGTGTTCCTGATGTTGACTTGTATGAAAGGCTCAGTAGGCTGTTGACCATGGTCATCCTCACTAGGCAGGCTATGCATCATGTTCATTGGGCAAAAGTGCGTCTCTCAAAATGCTTGAAGTGATAGATTGCTTTCTTTTTTTACTTTTAAAACCAGTCACTTTCGTTCACTGTGTAATTGTAAAGTTTATTTGAAGTGCCAAAATTGTTAATGCTTTTGGACTCAGATGTGGTCAAACTCTTGCTTGTGTTTGCTTTTTTCTAAGTTGCTGTTCTTTTTTGGTAAGTTCTGTCTTTCAATGCAATTTACAGAGTCGTGCCTGAAAAATCAGAAACCAAAAATAATTTAAATGTAGTGAATACTAATTTGAGAGGTATATAACTTGAAGTTGACCTGAAACGTTGAATATTGGATAATTTAAATCCTCCCCAAACTACCACATTATTGACCATTTTGTAGATATTTTATTTGTAATTAATGCAATACAGTATTCTTTGAATCTGGTAGTTGAAATCCAGTGCAATTTGCCATATCTCAATTTTTCCTTGTGAATCTCGATCTTGTGTCTTGAATGAAAGATGTGTAAAATCTATTTGAGATTGTTAGGCTGAGTATGAATGCTCACAGCTCCTGCTGATAGGTGTCATGGTTCTTCCAAAATACAAATAAGAAATCCTCTTATAAGCAATACAAATGAAGGTAAGTTCCTTCTTTAACAAAAAATTATTTGTGGATTTAGTTGTGTATGGGATGATTTTTACTCTGGATATAAACTTGGGAGAGAGGGAGCCCAAGTGTAGGCCAATGACTGGGAATTCAAAGATAGAAACCTTGAAATATGCTAACAGGCTGAAAGGGTGACTTTGTTGGGCTGGCTGTATCCTTCATGTTATTTGTTCCTCTGCTTTCGCAGAGTTGTTTTAATGATGACCAGCTCTTTATTTATTTATTTGTTTGTTTGTTTGTTTGTTTGTTTTCCTTTTTTTCTTTTTTTTCTTTTTTTTTTTTTTTTGGAGGAGGGAGTTGATTTGAAGAAAATACGAAGCATTTATAGAAAAGCATGAAGAGGCTGTCTTTTCTAGATGCAAAATGAAAGACAGTAATCTTGCCAACCTCTATGGGTGAGGCAAAGAGCATAGTTTCTGTGTTTGTTAGTTTGAGTCTTCAAGTGACAACATGTCAGTGAGGTGGACAAACTTGGAAAAATTGGTCAACAAGGCAAGTAAAGGAAAATATAAGCAAAAGTGCTATCTTCTTTTTTTTTTTTTTTTTTTTTTTTTTTTTTTCCAAGTTTGTTTCAACAGGTACATTTTACACTGTCTTTCTTCATCCATGTCTGCTGCCTTCTGCATTGCTGTAGCTTTTGAGAAGCTCTGTGTTCCAGCAAATACTAGAGCTACTTTCTTTTATGTTGTGACAAGTTTGCTTTACTTTATGGGCTCGTTCCCCGCCCTCTGCAAGACTGTTGCTTATTCTCGTCGTCTCTACTGGAGCAGTTGGAAGTTTGGTGCCATACTGCCACGTAGATGGTTCGTTTGGAAAGCAGCTGTGGTTGCTGCCTCTGCAGTCACATCACTTGACCAACTCTGGCAGACCCTTGCCATCATGTCTGGGATTAAAGTCAGCCTGAACTGAGGTTGCTGTGACAAATTTATTTGATGAAATGTAGAAGTGATCCCATAAAGGTACTTCCCTGGACAACTGCATAATCTGACAGGTCAAAAGTACCAAAGGCAGCACTAAAGCTGTGCTCATTTTGGCAGGGTCTCTATCTTCTAAATTTCAGTAACTTCTGTACTAACTGCAGTGGAAATGTACTGAAATTCTCTGCCTGTTGGAGATTTTATCTAATCAAACGACCAAGTGTTTCCATCTTTCCTCTAGGTATAACTGTTACAGTTGATGGTTTACGTGACCCACTGGATCAATACATTTGAGTAACTGTAGTTAGACCTGGGCTGTGATTGCTACTCAGATTAAAACAGTCCTACTGGGGTTTACCAGGAAGTAAGCAGAGCGATTTGTCTGAACATCGCAAGTGCAAGTGTGCATTGGTGTCTTTTCTTCACTGTGTATTTCACCTTGGCATTGCTCATAAACCCAGTATTTTAAGGTGACTTAACCAATTTCCATTAAAATATTAAAGGTTGACATATTTAAAGTGCTGTAGTCCAAAATTATATGTTTATTTATGTTTTATAGATTGGAAAATGTCTTTTTTAAAAATTCTTCAGGTGTCTTGCAAAATACATACACTTTTTTTTTTTTTTTTTTTTTTTTTTTTTTTAATCCTAAAGTCTATTCTTCTGAAGGTGATATTTCACTTCAGATGATGATTTGGTATTTTTGTTTTTATTTTTAGAACTAAAGCCTTTGACATTAAATTTTACAGATATAGTGAAACTACAAACTGAAACCAATATCAGGAGCACCTGACTGAAGTTCTGTGGTCTTGTATTAGTCTATATGTCAACTTTGATCACCTAATATGTAAGCCCCAAAGACATGTATTCTATGAAAATTTAAACTTTGTGTATCCAACAGTGGTCACAAGTTTAAAAAATAAAAAAGCGTCTGATGCCATGGGCTGTTCTTCAACTACTGTGCTAATTTCTGAAATGGTAGAATATAGAAAACTGAAGGAGAAATGCTGTCACTTAGTTGAAAACTGGATCCTGCATGGGAATCATCAACTTAAAAGTAAAGTTTATATCACAGTCCTAGTTATACTGTAGCAATCACGTCTTGATCATGTTTTGTGAGCTTTTACCAGGAAGTTTACATGTTTCTTTCACTCAAGTTAGCTGAAAGGTGAAATCCACTATCTACTGTATGCAACTTGGAATGTATTGTAATTTCTGGTAGCTATTTGATGAAAAACTGATAGCAACATAAAACCGATATTGCCCATTTAAGCAGTAGCTATTGTTTCCCCACTGAAACGGGTTGTTTTTATTCAACCTGTCTCATAGAAAGTCCAAAGTATCTTGGGATATCTCTTCTATTTTTTGTTTCTTATGTGATAATTCCTAAGATGTTGGCCAAATATCAGTGACATTTCTTCATGAAAGGGAGTCTTACAGTCATTGTGTTGTAATGGCTGGATCTTTCTGATTTTATTTTGACAACAAATTGAACTAATATTACTGCTTGTTTCAGAATAGGTGAAAGACTAAGAGAGATTTGCTTAACTAGGCCAAGTGCAAGGTCCTGCACCTGGGTCAGGGCAATCCCAAACATGAGTACAGACTGCAGCATGAACAGATTGAGAGCAGCCCTGATGACTTGTGGATATTGGTGTATGAAAAATTGGACATGAGGCGGCAACATGCACTTGCAGCCCAGAAGGCCAACCATATTCTGGGCTGCACCAAAAGCTGTGAGGGAGGTGATTGTGGCCCTCTGCTCTGCTCTTATGAGACCCCACCTCAGCCCTGCACTCAGCTCTGGGGCCCCCAGCACAAGGACATGGACCTGTTGGAACAGGTCCAGAGGAGGGCCATGAGGATGATCAAGGGGTCGGAGCACCTCTCCCATGAAGAGAGGCTGAGGGATTTGGGGTTGTTCAGCCTGGAGAAGAGAAGGCTCTGGGGAGACCTTACAGTGTACCTACATGGGGCCTACAGGAAAGCTGGGGAGGGACTCTGTGTCAGGGAGTGCAGAGAAAGGACAAGGGGAAATGGTTTTAACCCAAAAGAAGGGAGATTTATACTAGACATTAGGAAGAAATTCTTTACTATGAGGGTGGTGAGGCCCTGGCACAGGTTGCCCAGAGAAGCTGTGGATGCCCCATCCCAGGAGGTGTTCAAGGCCAGACTGGATGGGGCTTTGGGCATCCTGGTCTGGTGGGAAGAGTCCCTGCCCATGGCAGAGGGCTTGGAACTGGATAGTGTTGAAGGTCCCTTCCAACCCAAACTTCTCTATGATTCTTCAGCAAGAGTGGAAGCTGTACATCTAACTTAAAATAGGTTTTAGGATTAGCTGTTGGTCCCCCTTTCGTGACTTTCACTTTTTTTAAATGGAGAACTAATGGAAGAGCACCTTAGGAATGGAACCACCACATTTAGTGCAAGAAACATGATGCTTTTGCACATCCCTTGCCATGTTGTCTTTCACCAGTTTGAGATACTTGTTCTGTCCCAGAGCTCTACACAGAACCCAGGAGGCCTTGATGCTCCCTCTTCTGCTGCTGCCTAGAAACTGCCTCAGCCCCCACTCATACAGTGTGTTCGGCTCTCTGCTGTGATACTAGCCTAGCAAGACTCTGATAACTGCTACTGAAGACCAAATAGCCAAAGGAGTTAAATTCTGCTTGTGTCATCTGTAGGATTGCAAATAATTCACAGAAAATGAGATGGTTAACAGTTTTTTAATGTACAAAACCGCTTTGTACAGGCATGTATATGTAATGTGCCTGTATATTATGAAAACACATATATATATATATATATTTGCTTTGACTTACCCATGTCTGTCAGGGAGGGAGAGGGAGGAGAGGAAGAGAGCAGGGGAAGAGATGCTTCCTCCACAAAGGATACGAGGCTCTGATAATTCTTACCTTCATAGTCTCTCTCTTGCAACAGACTGCAATTTTATTTCTTGAGGTTTTGGGTCAATCAAAGTTGTTGGCTAATGCATTGCCACTCACACTTAGAGTTGCAGAGTAATTACTTCCACCTTACAAGTCTGTACTATCAGAGAAGCCTGCTCCCACTGTTCCTACTTTCAGTACCACTTGAATGAGGATAAATTGTTGGACACACTGAACTTAACTATACATGCCACAGCCTCTTGTTCTTCAGGAAGCTTGATATAGCTGGACAGCATCGGTGATACAGTATCCTTCTTTGACTTCTCAGTAGGTGCAGCTTCATTTACTCCTGACCACTGCAGTGTGCCTGACCTGTGCCAAAGCCATGGAAAAAACAAGTAACTGTTACGGTTTCATCTCTCTCTCATAAATACTCTGTGCTTGCAAAGATTGTACTTCATACAAAGCATTGACAACTAGAATGACTTCTTAAGTATGTCATAACTGGATGTGCAGATGTGTTAGGTAAAACTAATATGCAGGCCAGTGATGCCACTCATAATGTACTATAATGAACTCCAAATCTGGTGTAATGTATTATTTTTGGATATCTGCTGAAAGTGTGAACTCTACAGACTGTATTTGTAAGGTGAAAAGGAATACATAAGTCCTGTTAACTTCTTCTGTGCCGTTGAGGTTTTGGATGGATGTTGTGATGAGGCATGTGATGATCTTAACTTGTCAATAAATAGAGAATTGTTGGGTTTTTGTTCATCTTTGAGTTAGACATTTGTAATTTTCATACTAAGTGTACAGTGTGCTTTCTCTGACAATATATTGTTAGTATAGAAAAAATCTTAAGAATGAGAGCTCTGTATTTTTAATTATCAAATATATTATCCAAAGTCATAACATCTCCCCAAGCAGAGCTTTTATTTTTCCTATTTTTGATGGGCTTTCAATATTTACAAACAAGAATTTTGTGCTCTTTGAAATAATTTCTTTGAACTTCCCTCCATACTACTTGAAAAGAAAAATTAGCATGTTACCGGTTCAGTACATTATAAAGGCAAGAATATTTACTGTTTTAATAAACATCCTCAGAAGATTTCCGTGTGTCCCTTAACAGTGACCTGCTGTAGATCTTTTGCAAGGAATCTACAAACATGTATGAATACATAGATGGATATTAAAAAAAAATAGCTATAGATTTTTGTTTTTGTAATGATTTTAAAGCCACTTCGCTAGCATTAAAATGTGAAGTAAAGTAACTATTAAATAAATAGTTGAAAGATATTTAGTAATTTTACTGAATAGTGAAACAAAGTAATTACTATAACTGGGTTTTGGGTTTTGTGATGGATTTTGGTATTCTTCAGTGAGGTTTCACAGTTTATAATTACACTGCATAAAATAAATTAGTACAACCCTGATCAAATCTTGCTTCTAGGCCATGTTTTTTGTTTGTTTGTTTGTTTGTTTTTTTGTGGAGAAAGATAAAGTAAATGTTTTAAGTGGCCTAGCCATATTTATAGATGTGCTTCTCCAACTCTTCTGCCCCCACAGTTTCTGAAAGTTTCACAGGTTTTCTGTAAATTAAGACTTATGTTCAGTCTTTGCTGATTGTCATAATAGCATCTGAAAAATCAAAGCCTGTTTTTTAAAGTATGCTGGATGTGCTGGATGGATACAGAAGGAAGGAAAAATCCTTCTTCCTTTCTTCCTTTCTGGCTGGGATTTTCATTTTGCAAGTGCTATTGCATACCTCTGTAAGAATCTCTACTTGCCATAAAGCACTAGTTTACAGAAAGTTGTTTGTTTCAAGGAATAATAATAAAAAAATGTTCTCAGTCTAAAGCTATTGGATATACATTTTATGGATATACAAGTGGGAAAACCATTGAGGTACATTTTTAAGACAGTTGAAATATATACAACTTCAAAATACGTCTCTGACACTGTGTTGTGTTGGATGTTGTATTTAGTAGCTGCTCAAAAGTCGCAAGTCAAAAGTGCTTCAAAAGTATTTTTTTGAAGTTCTTTCCATAAAACAGTTATTTGATGAAACATCACCTGCATATTGACAACACTTGAATGTAGGAATATTAAGGGTTCAAAACAATTCAAAGTAACTCCAGGAAAAATAGCTGGATTATAGTTTGGCTAGTTGCTATGTAAGAGTAGTTATGCTTGATTTTAGCACCTGATTTTCCCCAGTTATATGTATAAAATATAGCTTGTGCCAGCACAGTGTGACTCTTCAGTCATATTTTACTGGCCAGGTCATGTACAAGGTTAAAACTAGCAGACCTGGAATTGTGTCTTGAAGAAATAATGAGATTGTAAAACTATATGCATTGTCACAAAAGATCTGCCCAGTTCAGCATCCCAGTTCCTATCGCTGGTCAGTAATACCCTTCTATCAGTAACGGCAGAGGGGAAAAATGGGAAATGTGGCACAGCAGTAATCACTGGGAGCTTTTGTGGTTCATTTTGCTGGGGCCAAGAGAGATTTCAGCTGTGGCTTTAAAACTTGGGTAATGTAACCCAAGCCTTCCAGGTGTTGACACCTGCTGGAGGGCAGCTGACACAGGCTCCAGCAAGGACAGGCACACCCGTAGGAAGAGTGGTGCCTCACACTTCTGTAATTTCTGTTGGTATTGGTAGAGCATGATGTGAGTGGGAATACAGCATGATTGCCAGATCTCTCGCTCTGTGTGTTGAGCTAAACTTTTGCTGCTTCCTTTCAAGACGCTTCTAAACACGCTCTGGTATGTCATTCAAATGGTAGAGTTTAAGGCATTTGTGCAAGTCTTTTCTCAGTCAAAACCACTAAAAGATCGCTGTTACTAAACATGGGTTTAACTTGAACCTAAGTTTTCAAGAAGAGGTTGTTATCATATATGATCAAACAAAACAAAAGCATCAGCTCCAGATAAAATCTAAAATTATCCACATTGTACACTCTAGATAGCCGCAAAGTTTTTGGTGGAGGCTTGATATACTAAAGGTCTACATCTCAAAATAAGGACTAGCTAACTGCTTTGTGTGGGTAGACTCCTAGTTTAGAAAAGTTAGAGAGAGGAATATGGCCATAGAATAAAACAAATTGTAATAAACTCCAGGAATTAATTTCACTATTTGAAATTAATACCATTTTATTAGTGTGACTGTAGACCATAGTAGATTGTGCTGGAGTGTAATCTTCCTAAAACTGGGAAGATGGGTGGATAACTTTTCCTTAAAGAGGAAAAATCAGTTTGTCTGTTTAGCTATGCAGAGTTTTTGCCATACAGTAACACTATGTGGTAGCTCTGAAATGGCTCCTCATGGTTTCAGGGCTGAGATATGCTTGTTTGGGTCACAGATAAGGACCTGAAGTGACCTTTGATTATTAACAGGGCTTTCTAAGAACAAAGAAACACAAAGAAAGACAAAGTGATGGTGTTTTCATCAGACAGAGAATCTTGAGCTTTTGTTCTCTGTATACTTTTCTGGGGAATTACCTCATAAACATAGTTACTCTAAAATAATGTGTTTAAAGCCAATGCTATAGTCAGTTGAGTGAGCATTTCTAGCTAAACGATTTCTAATGCTTTCTGAAGGTGACACTGCAGTCTTCCTCTGGAAGACTGGGCTTCCATAGAAACAACTACCTACTGTCTTTTGCAGCTGAAGAAATAACTAGATGTGCAAACATTCCCAAAGGCAATGGAAGTTTTAAATTAGTGCAGTTTTAGAGGAGTCAATCAATTTTCACTTATGATACAGCAAGGTCAGAAGATTCAAAGTTAAAATTTAAACTTGACATACACCAGATTGTTTATAATGTGTATAAGTAGAGAGGGTTAAAGCCCAACTTACAAAGTTCTTTTCAGATTTCTTCTTTTCTTTGTCTGGTTCATGTGCTTAGTGTTATTCACTTCTTGTTTTGGTTTGATTATACAAAAGGCTATGTGTTGAGCAGGAGACCAAAGGACATTTGATATCTATTTTGCTTTAGTTCAAAAGAAACATACATGAGACAATGTAATAGACAAGTCTAGTGCTTGTTTAATATCATATGATTTTTGAGAGGCATAGCTTCCAGAGAATCAAAGCTGGAAAGCTGTATTTTTACCCAGGTCATTGCTGATCATCAAGGGACGGTGATCAATAACAACAAAGGATTTTTTCCCAGGTGCTGATGGCAAATAAAGTAGCTTCCTGTTTCTAAAGGTCCATAAACGTTTCAGATTCTATTTCACTTATGTTAGAGGCATCTCTCTCAGATCGGGGTAGCTGCTTAATTGATTTGTTTTTCCTCTCTACCACATTATACTCATCAAATCTCCAGAGATTTGTGCTTATTTATTTAAATTGCCCAAGAATAAAATATTACCTTCGGAATTAGATAGAAATAATTTTCTTTAGGGATGCTTCTTTGCAATGTAACATTGTAAGACTGTCAAAACGTGGAAGACAGCATACACCAATCTTAATTGTATGCAAACAGTGCCATGCTTCTCTACTTTCTTATCAGTGAAGGTTGAATAGCAGGGCTGTTTGTCTTTTGGGGATTTATTATTATTATTAGAAATGCTTGTTGAGGTACATCATTATTAAAACACCTAATTTTTACAACCAGTTACTTAAAGGTAGAATGACGAATAAGCATTTTGAATGAGATGGTGTTCTGGAGATGGTCTCTGGTGCCAATAGTGACAAAACATAGATTTAATGAGAAGACAGGATGAGTCTGTCCCATGGCTTGATCCACATCTACTGATAGATGAAACATATTACTCTTACTCACCTGTTCTTAAGTTATTTTGCTATTATCAACCAGATAAAACTGTTTGTTATGTTCTAGTTTTCTTACTTTATGATACTTGTGAAAAGCAATGAATGACACAGAGTTGTCAGTTAAGTTACAGTTAAAATAGTATGAGATAAAATTTCTTTTCAGTGTAAATGAAGATAATTGTTAATTATTCTTTACTGTTATTGGTCTGTAAAATGTGGAGTTCCAGTCTATATTGCTGAGTGTTATTTGAACACTTTCAATATTTATTGAATTATTCAACATTAAAGTTGTTATTCAAGTAATTACAACCTAGTTTATTCTACAAAATGTAATCCGCTGCAGTTGGACGTATATATTTCTAATCAAAACTAATAGATGTAACAAAACTGAGTCATTGCATGTATACAAAATAATTTCTTTTATTATGTCATTATTATTGTCAAGTAAAAAAATGTCCTTTGGCTTCTTGGCTTGTTCTTGACGGACATTTTTATAAATATTGGGAATTAATAACATTTATTATTCTAACTTTATATATATATATATGTCCGTGTGTTTTTATTCTTTCCATTAGTAAAATAATATTTTATTTGGCCCTTTTTTATTTTTCTTCTGTACTATTGTTTATGTTTAAGAAACTTGAATTGAGATGTGATGAGCAGTGATTAATTCTGGGAAAGGGATTTTAGATGTTTATATGCTAAATAAAAATTATACTGAGACATAGTAAATTACAAGAAGAGGAAGAAAAAAGTCATGACTGGCCTGCAGAACCATGTGATAATTCTATGTTCTGCTTTTAACCAAGCAAATGTCCCATTTTCATTGCTTTGTCCCTATTTGTCAAATCTTAGAGCTCCACCTTCCCAGCCTCTTCCCTGTACCTGTCTTTCTCATTTTCAGTCAAACCACCAGAAAAAGCTTTTACCATGTGACTGATTCAGAAAAGGACAATTTCAGAGTAGAATGAGTTCCCTATTGATTGTAAAGTAAATATGATTTTTGTTTTTCTGAGCAAGAAGCTGGAACTTTGCTATGGAGTGGAAGAAAGGCATATCATATCCTACTAGAACTTCCTTACCATTTGTAGAAGTTGGCAAATGAGTAGGCAGGGGCTGTGGGGAGAAGATGTGGGATCTCATCATTAGGACACCTGAATGCTGTCTTGAAAAATGCCGTTCTTCGTTCCCTTCTGTCACGGTTAGTCTAGCACTGAGCAAATCACTCAGTCTGAGTATTTCAGAGATGGTTGCTAATCATTTGCTCATCTCTCTGACAAAGTCTGAATCCCTGAGCCAAAATATAAGCAGAACAGAGCTGTGTCTCCCGTCTCCCTCCCCCCCGCCAAAAAAGTAAATAATGTCACAACATCTTAGAATAAAGTAGAACAATCTAATTGGGTCTTATAGAAGGAAGCTTACAAGTACTATCCACAGATAAAGCTGTCTCTCTTTTATGTCTTTTCTTTCCTTTTCTTTTTTTTCTTTTTTTTTTTTTTTCGGGGGGGAAGGGGGAGGAAAAAGGGGTGCTAACTGCTGAATGAGGTATTTAGCTAGCATGCAATGTCATCTTTGATATCCTCTGTAATCAGTGATAAGAGTCATCCAGAAGGCCATTCAGACCATTCAAATAAATTTCCCTAGAAGGTCACCAGAACAGAAACTTTATGCCCTTTCTCTACAGAGAGGTTTAGAAAGGTTAGTCTGGTTAATTTAGTCAGTTCTGTTAAATATGCTTAAATTGTGACCCTCTAAGCAGTGATCTTTTTTCCCTCCCTATGGTATTCGGAAGCTAATGCAGGATAATACCCAACTTTTCTTTCATTGCAGGCCTTCCCATGGGACTGCAAACTGTGTTAGTAGGTGAATGTTGTTAAGGGATTGTGCTGTTGAAGCATATAAAGGGTGTAGGCACAGCACAGAGCTACCATGGCTTAAATTATTTTTTTAATCTGAGTGACAGTTATCTGAGTGATGGATCAAGTTACATTTTTAAACCATAATTGTTGTACTTTACTTTGTTTTAGCTTAAATCTCAAAAGGGTTTGGGGTGGTAGTGTGTTCAGCAGCTCCTTCCTCAGACCATTCAGCTGTTTCTTCCATTGAGCCACAACAGCAGCTTGGCCACATGCTAGGAGGATTAAAAAGCTGACCTTGCATAATAAATGACAAACAAGAACCCTAGCTCCAAAAATATTTGTTTGGTTGAATCCATTCCTCCGTGCGGTTCAGTGCATTGCTGTACACGTATTTGCCAGTATGACAAAGCAGGTGTCGAAGGTTGAGCTCTACAGCCAGCAAGTAATGTACACAGAAATGCCCTGAGACTAGAGGAAGAAATTTACCCATTCTGATAGCACTTGTGTTGGTTTTCCTCTCTTTCCCTTAATGTTTCCTTGTTTGGCATAATGATTAAAAGTCAGTTTAAAAGCATACTAAATATTAAGGAGGGAGACTAATTATTCCTTGTCTGGTTCCAGCGTGCAGTCTGAGTGCTCTGTTCTCTATGGCTTAAGCAAATTTCAGTGCTGCAGGCTTTGCTTTGCACTACTGCCTTTTTCTCTGGCAAACCACCCATTCTTGCCCCCTTCCTTTGCACCAACACTGATTTGTGTCACTGGATCAGGAGAACATCACAGAAGGAAGTCTACCTAACTGAAAGCTGTCCGCTTCTTTCAGAGTTTTCTGCCTGCTCTCTGACTGACTAAGGTTGAAGTCAAAGAAGTGCCATTTCGAGTAAAGGAGCAGGAATACATGGCATGGTTGAAGGGAGATGTGTGGGGAGGGAGGGTTGCAGCAATGCCTTGGATCAGTTGAAAAAAGAATCCGTCAAATGGCAGATGTAATTTTCAGCTGGGTCAAGTCACTGGACTGACTTGCAGTGTGGCTGTGCAGCTTCTTGCCCTTGAGTTGTGTTGGCTCTAGAGGAGGGTCAGTGTCCCTGGACGGCACCTTAAGGTCAGGGAGCTGTGTGCAGGGATGGGGCAAACAGCGTGAGAAAGATGCTGCATGGACTGACAAGGCAATCATCTTCGGAGTAAAGGACAAAGCTGTTCTGGGATGTATAGTTTTAGTGGCCAGTGAAACTCCCACTTTGGCAAATAGAAAATTCATGCTTGCAACAATTTGCAATGCCAGTTAATTCTCACTGCTGCATGACTATTACTTATTATTAACATTTTCCAGAATTTTACACTAGCATAGTAGTTGCAACATTTGATGAAAGTGTTCATTATTTTTAGAGTGCAGTAAGTAATAAAAGTCCTGCAGCCATGTAAGGTTGTTTTTTACCTCTCCACCCTGACTGTACTATAATTTTGCTGAAGTGCTGTTATGCAAACCAAATCTGAAGCCATAAGTGGCATACAAGCATAATTAAGAGTATCATTTGCTTTTAAGTATTTTAGTTGTACAGTGACTGGGCAGTGGGCAGGCACTGGGATGGGACAGGCTGCCTGTTAGTAGCTGAGCTCACTTTAGGCTTTATTTCATTTAAAATGCTGACTTTAACAAATATTATTTTTTAGCCTCTCCAAGGGAATTAAAGTTCCAAGTATAAGTACTGTCTATATCTTCTGAGTAGAAAAACTTTTGCTTTTATGACTTTTGGTTTCGGTTTCACACGCAGGAACAAATTATTTTCACTTTGAATGTGTTTATGTGAGGGTGGGAAAACTGATAAGGAAAGTAAGCCATGTTGCTCTTTAACTCCTTCCAATATATAAATAAAAACTGGTAGGAAAGAGTAATATCAACTAATACTAAGGACTACAAGGCTCGTGCTGTATTGTTGAAGCATTTGGTAACTGAGTGAGAGTTTATAAAGCAGCCAAGTAGTTTAAGTGCCCCAGATCCAGTCTTCTCATTTGTGTGTGTGTGTGTAGACCCTGTAGTTTGGTTATATTAAGTAAAAATATTCTGACAATTACTTTAGTGTAGCTAATAATTAATTAAGAAATGTACTATTTCTTAATTTTAAATATGATCATAAAAAGACTAGATTATGCATTCAGCATTTTAAAGACAATTTTATTAAAATAAATTTAGGTACTTATTACAAATCTAGTCTGCATTTGTATGCAATTTGAAAACATCATAAAATAAACTGGTTAAAATATTTGTTATTTCAGAGGTGTAGCACACAAAAAATAAGATTGTATGAATGTATATTCAGATGACTCACTGTTTTAACAGGTGCATGTAGCAATAAGTTTAAAACCTATATTTTGGTTTTAAACCAGAACAAGTTAATATCATTGCCAACCACTGGCATTGATCCTTCATTTAATAAAATAAATAAATAAATAAAATGAAAGTACAGAACAAGATTACACTCAGTTTTTTGTTTGTTTGTTTGTTTGTTTTTTAAATGCTGTTGATCACCATCTGGAAACTTAATCCAATATATTCAAATTTATTTACTTGCCATCAAAGTATAGAAAAAACACCCAAAATTTTAGACTAGTTATGTGAAAATTACCAAGTCCAACAGACCTTCACTGTGCCAGCTTTTATTGAGTGTCACACTTTTATATTAAGAGTAGGATCAAATTATAAAGTTGGGCTATTTTTATTGCCCCTTCCATTTTTTCCTCTGTGGTTCAATTCTGACATTGTATCTAACAGCCAATGTGTCCTGGGAGCTGTTTTTTCTTTGTTTGTTTTTTACATGTTCCCAGAAAGCAAGGATGAAGCCATTGCATACTATCTAATTATTTGCAAGATAAAAACAACTAAACCAATTGGCTTCTTAAGAAAGTAGCCTCAGAAAGTTCTTTAAGTTCTGAACTTTCTTTTTATAGAGATAACATCAAGTGTTCCTGGGATTCATAACAGCCAGTGTTTTTCTTATCTGTTGTTTTGGGCAAGGTTTGGAAGTCGTCACTGATCCTTTGGTGTTCTTTTTTTTTTGATATATTTTTTTCAGTCTTTCCAAATTACAATTTGAATCAAAGGTATTCTTATTAAGAAGGACCATGAGCACAAGAAAGAATTGTGATTATTTTCTTAATAAATAATAACCCACTTCTGTACTTTGTGAATATTTGTGAAATATGTTAGGGTGATGTGTGCTATTGCTAAAGTAACATCAGCACATATATCATATATATAATCATAAAATCACAGAATGGTTTGGGTTGGAAGGGACCTTAAAGCCTATCCAGTTCTACCCCCTCTGCCATGGGCAGAGACCTCCCACCAGACCAGGCTGCCCAAAGCCCCATCCAGCCTGGCCTCGAACACCTCTAACAGGAAGGCTGCTGTAAGGTCTCTCCAGAGCCTTCTCTTCTCCAGGCTGAAGGACCCCAAGTCCCTCAGCCTCTCTTCATAGGAGAGGTGCTCCAGCCCCTTGATCATCCTCATGGCCCTCCTCTGGACTCGCTGTTAATAGGTGCATGTCCTTCCTGTGACAGAGCAGAAAAGCAGTAGTAGAGGTATTGTTTGCTTAGAAATAACTGATGATGCAGAAATGAAAGAAATATTCTTTATTGAATCAGTACTCTGTCAAGATGACTAACCTGTTTTAAGGTTTTGATTTGGAGCGCTTATGTGAAAGAGGAATCTTTCTTTAAATGTCTAAATACACAGAAAATATGCATTGTTATTTCAGAGTCAGTATGTTAGGTGATCATATAAAACGTTCCTGGAATTTCTAATGTCTGTAGGTCATCCATCATACTTTCCTGAGAATAAGAAATTGGTTTCGGTTCAATTTTACTTTTCTGACAAAAACTAAATAAGATACAAGATCACTTAGCTTTCACCAAGACAATCAGCACTGACAGTTTTTGCTGCATGTTTGAACTATCCCTATCTGTTCTATCCCATTCAGGCCTTACCAATAACACGTGCTTACTTTTTCCAAAAGGATGATTTCCGAAAAATAATTTAGCAGAGATTTTACTGAAAATATAACAAAATCAATTTTGTCTGAAAGTTACATTATTAAAAAATAAATAAAAAGTTACCCAGCAGGTCTATAGTTCTAACAATGAAATTTCATTACAGATAGGTACGAAATTGTCATGGCACGGTAAGGTAGAGGTGAAGATTCAAATATTCAGGTGAATGAAGACAGAGAAAATGCAGGGAACAATAGTGATTATTAGCTGTCACAAAGAAAAGAATATTTGTAAGAGATTATATGGACAATAGTAACAAACCTTCTGTAAATGGGGTTAAAGACAATATGAAAATTTTCTTTTTAATTGAGAAAAAAAAAAAGTGTTAGTAATGACATTGGCCTACTATATAAGGATAATAATAGCAAAGAAGACAGAAATAATGCAAAAATACTCAGCGATTCTTTACAAATGCTGCTTTAAGTCTAATCACTGTTCTTTGGCCAACATGTGGATGTTGTGTTCATAGTTTACAATGATTTATCCAAAAAAAAAAAAAAAGTCTTTATTCTGGTAGGAATATATTTTGTTGTTGTTGTTACTCTTAGCAGTCAAGATTTTCACATGCACAAAATTAACCACCTGAAGACATCTAAGATATTGGGTTTTGTCTCTTATTTTTCCTTAATTTTAATTTTTGTAGAGGTGTAAATGAGATCGGAAAGGACAGGATGCAACATAAATACTGGACTGGATTAGCTGATAATGATCACAGGAAGAACTGCAGAAAGCCTGAGATGAGAGCTGGTTAGCAGAAAATTGAAGAAAGACAGCAGTCAGTGCTTGCCCATCTGAACAGAGTTCAGATCTACATTTATTTCTTCATGCTGAAGCTGAAAGTTTGGTTGACAAAGACATTCATGTAGATATAATAATACTGTGAGGTATTCAGATTTTCAAAACCTATCTCTTGCTAAGTCAACATGGTCCATATTAAATATATTTCAAACTGGTTAACCAACAGATCATAAAGCAGTAATAGATGAAGGACACTCATGTTAGATTTTATAGAGATTTTTCACAGCCCATTGCTTTGAGGACTTGGATAATAATCTGGAGGAAAATAGAATATAATCTCTGATAAAATACATACATGCAAAAATTGATGGACTGATAATTGTGAAGGATGGTCTCTAGTTAGTTAATGGAGATCATTTCAACTTAGGTTAATATAGCCAAATTTATCTGTCTAGACAGTAAGATCATGCATGTAGTTGGAGAGTAGTATTTGGAAAACATTAGTTCTTCACAGATAACAATACTGGAGCTAAAATGCACTGTACAGTCCCTTGGTATCGATATAGGGATTTCAAGATGAATGAGGTGTGCTTTTATTTTGCTGTATAGTTCTAGTGTGGTAATGTTAGAAAGCTATATCCTATTTGAGGCTGAGATGCAAAAACACCCTTGATAAACTTAAAAAGATTCAGAAAAATACATCAAGGACAATTTAAAACCTCAATAGAAGTAAGTGAACAAAACCTGACGTACTTTAGTAAAAGCCTAGAGCTGAGTCTATTAAGTTTGCAAATGCAAGTTTAGGAGGTGACTGATGGCCTGTCCTGTATGGACCTATATGGGGCAAAGATTTCAGAAGGAGCCATTCTTTCAGTGTAGTAGACAATGGTAATTAGAAAATACAGTAGCTGAAATCTGGATTCAGGTGTATTTCTTCTACAAATATAATAAACTTTAAACTGAAGGCAGTTATATATCAGAAGAGTTTATTTAAGGATGTTCTGGAAATGCCAGTGACAAAAAGCTGTGGATCTTTCCAAAAAGATGTCTCTAGTTCAAGCTGAATATGATGGACTGCTGCAGGAATACACAGAGTGAAATTCTGTGTTGTACAGGAAGGCAAGCTAAATGATCATAGCTCAGTAAAATCTGTGAGTTTGGATAATACACAGGTCACCTGCAAAATCTGGCAAAGTTGTTTTCAACATCAAATGTGCCCTGTACTCAGTTGTAATGTCTGTCCATGTATTTTTGAAGGGATGGCTGAAAAAAAGAAGGAAAAGCTGAGGGGCTGAGGGAGTTGAGGTGAGGGTACTATAGACATCAATTTAAATTATATTTTATATATACTGGTGAATTAAGTGTGAGATTTATTAAATCAAAAAATACATAATAATCCCAGCAATATATAGTTCTACCTACCATTTTGAAGGATTTCTACATGATAATGGTGTGAATTAGCAATGGACTGGGAACAATACCCTGCTATTTGTTAAAGGAGAGGACAATAAAGTTCTTCTAGACAGGAAAGAATCTACATTGTTAACAGATGACCTGAAAGTTCAGCTCATTGAAAAGGCAAATATTTTGACCAGGAGAATAATTCTTCCTGTGGAGCAGTATGAGTTGCAATGCTTAAGCTGTACAGCTATTTTTAACCGTGTCACAGCTATTGAGCTTAGTCTTCAATTTACTTCATAAACAATGTAAAAAAGACTAAATAGATCTTTCTCCTTGATGAACATAGAGGTGAATATGTCAGAACCCTTTTAGGTTGCAGTTTTCATTTCTTTTGTGTAATTTCTCTAATTTTTTAACAGTTCACATATGGATTTTTGTCTCTTGTTCACACTATCTGCCACGTTCTGGTTTGTTAAACTCCAGAAATATTGCATCAGAGTAACCGAGGGCAAAATCTGGACTTGTATGTGGAATGAAGGCTGTTACGATCAAGGAATAAAACATTAAGTCTGTATATAATCCTATTTTCCTTGGGTGGCACAGCTATGGTTTTCCAGAATTTTGTTCTTGAACACTTCTGTGGCTTAAAATGCAGTTTTAAGTAGAATTGAGTTCAATGCGTAGCTTTTCAGTGTGTCTAGATTCTTTCAGATATTTCACTTGAGCACCTACAATCTTTAACAGAAAATCTTTAATCTGATTTACTGAATTCTGGATTTAATATTTTTAAGTATCTCTAACTTGGAAAGATAAGTTTTGTTTTGTTTTTCTCTGTTTTGGATAGTAGTTTTGCTTACTTTAGTGCTTTCTAAGACTAAAGTTATGCCTGAATTATATTTTGCACATTAAGATTCTTCCATTCACAAGATTTGTTGATAATATAGTTAAGATCTTACTGAAAAATATTTGAAGGGATGAAATGCTGTTTTCAGGATCTGCATTTATCATAGTTTTAGTATAGCTCAGTTTTCAAGGATGGTATGATGGAAAATCTATTTTAACCGTAAAACTGTGCATCATTTAGTAAACAGGCATATATGTATGTTTACGTAGTTCTTTGTTGCAGTCTCTGAATGTTGCTTTGTGATTTGCCTCCTGAGAGTGTGTATTGTTTATATAAGTTCTATATGATCTATTTGGACCATGCCATAAAGTTTATGCTTACTCTGTGTGTGTACGTAGGTGTGTAATGCATCCTTTGGGAAGAAAATAAGCCTCTTACCTCTTTAATTACCATTCTCTTCCTTGTAATGTGGTTTTAGCTTTTCACCCGTTTCAGGAAAGCATGACCTAAATAGGAGAGACTGCAAACTGCACATAGTGCAATGCTCTGAGAATTTGGTTTCCTTTCCACTGTTGAAATTAGTGAGTATAGTCACTGTGTGTTTCTAAATGGTGAAATTTGGTCGGGCCCAATCTTTTCATTCCCTCCACCACTTTGCTGTGCCCATGCTAATGCAGATGTGGAAAAATGGAAGGAAGGTATGATGTACTAAATTTCATGGTAACTTGCTTGGCTGTTCAGGAGCAGGTTAAGAACAAACCAGAGTACCTTTGAATATTATTCATGGAAATGAACTAGAAAGCATTTCTAGATCATACAGAACATACAGAATATTTTTAATATTTTAATATTTAATATTTAATATTTTTAATATTCTTTATGTCAGGTTACATTTTGGTAGCTTACTGTAATTTTAAAAATAATTTGTTTGACACTTTTAGAAAGCTTATATTAATGCAATTGAAACTATATTCAAACTGCTCTCTGATACAGATAACTTGCAATGTTTTCATGTTACTACACACACATAAAAAGATATTTCAAATTCAGTTCCCACCAAGTTATGAGATAGTTATTTTGCTTGTGTGACAAATACATGTACATATAAACAAACCATGTTTAGATTAGCCCCTTGTTCATATATACTTGAAAAATCTGATAAAACTCTTGCACCCTTGGAAGAAGGAGCTTTCTAGGGCAAAGGCTGTGTCTGAGCATCTTTTTTTTTTCTTTTTTTTTTTTTTTTTCTTTTTTTTTTTTCTTTAGAGATTTTATACCACCTTATAAAAAGACTGTTATTTACATCACAAATTCAAACATTCTAGATTGAGGAAATGCCAGATTTACAGTTGCCTGTGAGTTCTTAATTCTCTTTCTTTGTGTCTAATTTTTGCACAGAGTAGAACACAGGTCCTGCAGTCAGGGAAGAAAACTGCTTGCAGCTGCAATTAAAAGAGAACTAGAAGGTGCACAGCAAATCTACCCTTTCTGATGAATAAAGTAGAAAGGAGTGCTTTTCCCCTTAGTGCTCCCAGGCAGGAAGCATAAGCTATCAACAAAAACCATGTTAGTGGCGTGTTTAGCTTCTCCTGTTTGTCCTTATTCTCAGGCACTAGAGATTCCCAGATACTGCAAATGCAAAGTGTGTTGATAACCTGCCTTCCCAACGCCTCCTCAGCTGGGTGTTCCCTCTGCCAATGCTGGTGCTCATAGCACTTGACAAAGAGTCAATTTAGGTTGCTTCTCCTCTCTCCACCCCACCCCACATTTTTTTTTACTTTTTTTTTTTTCTTCTTTTGCCTAATAGTTTTAAGCTGGATTTGTTCCTGGAGCAAGTTCAGTTTAAATCTGGCCAACCCCATAAGGACTGCTTTAAGCAGCTGGGGAAGAGCATCCTTGGACTGTTCAATCTGCTGAGTTTCAGTGCCCGCTGGCAGTTTTGGAGGTGATATAATTTCTCAAAAAGATGGCCATTATTAGGTAGCTTTAAATAGAGTATCATTTCACTACCAGCTCCCCAGTAATGGAATGTCTTTAAAGTAGCATACAAAATTATGTTAAAGGTATAATAACTTTGTAGTTGAAATACCAGCATTGTTGTGTTTCTAGGTGTAAGCATCTTGAATGAATTAGTTCATTAAAAACTTGAGTTACATCTACTTAAAAAGGTAAAGTCCATTTGCTAGATCTGGAAGCTAAAAAACAAACTTTAAGGAATTTTATATACTAAGACTGCCTGTTGCCATCTTACAAAAGAGAGCAGGGTCAAAATTTGGTTTTCTTCTAGAATTTGCTCCTTATTCTTTGTTCAATAATTTTCTTAACTTGGAATGTAGATAAGGATTTGATGATTTTTTTGTCAATGTTTTTTGTCCTTTGGAAAATGAGGAAAATACAGAGTAGGGGGAGTACCTAATGAGCTTTCCTCTGTTCCCATTATCATCATTACAAACCTTGTATCCAGTTGTATAGATAATGAGTTGGTAGTTGTTTCCATACCAACAGACCTATCACTCATAATAATGATTTTATTTTTCTTTGACTGTCTGCACAGATTCCAGTTAGTCTGCTTGACTCCATGTGCAGGGCATCAATCTTCTGAGTAGGAAGGCCCAGCGGGATCTTGCCTGCTTCCTACAAGCCATTGCCCCCCTGCCTTTCCCACCTTTCCCCACCTGAGCTTAAGAGTACCTGTTTTTAAAAGATCAACAAATTTCCTACCCATATAGCATATCTTCCTGTCTCTTACCTGGCTTAATAAAGCATCCCACCTACTATAGAGTTACAACCCTGTAGTTATGCCCTGGAAGAACAAGTCCACCCCACACCATTCATCACTGCCTTCTACCTAGGATTACTTCTCTCTGGTCTGCTAGCTGAGCTACTCATGGGAGCTCTCCCTAATCCAATTCAGTCAAATTGAACCATGTTAGGAAAGATATGTTATTTAAATTGCTTAAGCTGATCTAGCTTATTTTGACTGACATGTTTAGGTTGCTCTTATGTATGCAGCTCAGACAGAAGATTTAAGAAGTGGTAACTGTCAGCAGGATGTGATGATAAGCTGGAGGTATGGGTGGCAAAGAGCAGATCTTTCCAAGGTATAGCTGAACTGGCTGAGGTGTGCTTGTGTACAGCCTGGGAACCTGAATTTCTTCATGGAGTACTCTTAAGTCTATTGGTTCATTTAAAAAGAGAAAACTGCCTCATACCAGTCCCTCTTTGAGTGCTCCTGTTAGCCACAGCTTCACCCAGCACCACCTAGGGTATATTGGCCAAGAGGCTTTGATAGTCCACTTTTGAACGACTCCTGCCAGCATTATTTCATAGTTGAACTAAAGTGCAGGTCTCCCTCTGGTGCCTACTTTGTAAAAGCACAAGATTTTATAATTGGGCTGAGCAATTGAAAACCAACTGTATGAAGAGAGAAAGGTCTCTTTGTTGTCCTGGTAATAACAGTTCTGAGAGTGCTGACAGTAACATTAGACAGTAGACTACTTTTTTTCTCAAGTTACATAGTGCTAATCTGTGCATAAATTCAGAACTACGTATTCACTGTCAGCTGCAGCAGCGCTTGTCCTCCGCACCTCTTCTAACAGAAAAATCTTCTGTTTGGGAGTTATTTTTCTTAATAGATATAGAAATATAACAGGATTTTTGTCAATTTCTTACCTATTCCACTTCCTTACCAATTCCTTGTAGCTGTTCATTTTGGAAATTACTTGACCGCTGGTTTGTCTTATATAACTGTAAGAGTTTTCTGCTTTGGTGCATTTCAAGGTGTCATGATCAGTATCTAATATAAAGCCCTTTCCCCAGTGATGGAAAGGCTTAAACATGAAGCATTGATGGGAGCACACCACCACACATCTTCCCTACAAAATGCTATAAACCGATGCCATCCCTGTTTCATTTGAATCATCTTCTACCCCAGGGCATCTGACCCCTTTAGAGAACCCAGCTTTTTGAACAGTCCTATAGTTCACAGCTATCTATGTGTTTTTTTCCATAATCTCAAGAGCACAAATTTCAAATATTTCTCAAAAATATCCTGGTTATGCCAAACATCAAAAAACTGCATGCATTTGGGGCTTTGAGAATACCTTGGCAACTTCTGATAACAGCAGGCAGTTCTCATACAACCCCAAATGATGTGTGTGACTTAGTCCTGCGTGTGGGTATTTCCACAAATAAGTCTGTTTTATAAATGCCCCCAAACAGTTGTTTAGAAATACAGACTTAGAGGAATACTGGTTAATGTTTCAGACACAAGCTTTTCTCATCCTTTGTTGTGAACCAACATGTTCAAAAATGTCCCTGGTACAAGTAACAAAGCAGCAAAAAGGCCTGATTTGGACTGCCCCAGCATGAGCAAGGTCGGGTTGATTCTTAGGAATGACAAACTGATGGCAGCCTCCTCTCAGTATGTCTACTTGATGCACTCTTACAAAACAGCAGTCTGAACCTTCGTTTGAAGGCAGCCTCAGGGCATCTCTGTGGACGATGTCCAGCACAGAAAAGTGCTCTGCTGAGGTACAGAAAGCCTGTCTATGGGGATACAAGCTGCTGGCCTTGAAGAGAAGCCACAAGGTCTTTTGACTGCCTTTGTGCTTTGCCAGTCTTTAGAAAACTGCAGAGGAGAATGATCGTCGTGCTCTTTTGGGGATGGGGGTGGTGTTGGCCTTTATTCTTCCTCTATTTCTCTACCCTCTTGAGATAAAACTAGTGTTTCCCCATTGGAGTGTTAGGCTGTAGTTAGGCAGTACTGCAGCAGGAATGATGTGTAGGGACGAGACATTTGGTTTTTGTTGTTGTTGTTGTTGTTTTCCAGTGTGCTCTCTGCATTTTGCTGGCTCATCTGTTTTTATAGCTGAATGTTAACCAGGTCCAGAAATTCAGCTAAAATGTAAATATTATCCTCATCTGCTTCTTAGCAGAATTAGTTCCCTGAATGGGTACAATATGCAGCTGCACAGCAACTATGCCAGCACAATAGTGGGGGAGTGGAAGAGAACACAAAGAACAATGTGGCTTTTAAATTTTCATAAAGATTCTTTAAAGGAAGGAAGCAAGGATGAGCAGGTAGCAAGTCACCCAATGGGTAATACTTTCCTGCAAGTTGCCATTAAATGGCTTCTGTTCATTTCAGTGAAATGAATTCTCAGCTTGAACATCTGTCTGTAACCAGTCTTTGTGTTGTCCTCTTCCCATATTTTTCTAACGTTTTCATAGGAAACAAAGCAAAGTGTTGAAGAAGCTCTTTCATGCTCTTATTCGGCTTTCAAAAGAAATAAATTGGGCTCTAAATGCTTTGTAATTGTGGTGCTGTCCAAGGCAGGTCAGCGACCTCATCTAAGAGCAAATATTAGTAGCCGATTACTTTTTCGCTGCTAGCATTTAGTACCTCCTTAAATTCTGCCCTTGAGTTTAGACATCCTCGCAAAAAAAGGCAATCTAGGTCCCAGTGGTAACAGATGTATGTGGAGAGGTGGTGAAAGATTGCTTGCAAGAGTCTCCTATTTTTTCAGTGGTATAAAAAATTGTTTTGTCCTGGAGGCTCTGTCAGATGCTTTACAAGGCTTCTGAATCTTAACTCCTCCATTTCTTTCCCAAGGTAACTGCCTTTCTTTGTGTAATTGTTTTGTCTTTAACAATTTGTTTGCTTATAATCTTCTTAAGTGTCTTTGAATCAGAGAAACCTTCTTAAAAATACGGTGTTCTCAAAATGCACTTGGTGCTGTGAAAGAATATTGATCAAGAGCGCTTGCCATTTTTCCTCACTGTGATTTTCATTATAAAATAAAGAAGGCACTAAAGATTAATGGAAGCTCCCCAAATCTCTGTCGGCACCAGATTATGGGATAGTTTGGTGAAATATATTTTGGAATCTACCTGTTCACGTATGCACAATGTTGCACTACATCCGTAAGCTGGGAATCACAGTAAGGATTGTACTGCAAGGCAAGTTAACATAAAGCAATGTTCTCCAATAAGTCCAGACATTGGACTGGCTGCTAGAGGGAGGAGGTGTTCAGAAGTGTTTAATGCACCTCCATAAAGATACCCCCACAATTTCCAACTGTGTTTCTTTGGCTAAACAACGTCTTTCTGGAAGACAGTTCTTAAATAAGGTGTTACTTTCAACACTATCTAGTTCCACTTCAGGAATAATTCTTGTTTAGACTGAGTTAAAAACTAGGTGATGGCATAGTACTCTTTCTCAAAATTACCTTTTCCCTCATTTAATTTGTTCAGACTTAATTCCTTCTACACGTATCTTGAACAATTGAGTTTTGTATTGACTTCAGTGGATTCTGAGTGTTACTTCTAGTGTGAGCATTTCTACTAGAGCACGATCTTCACTGGGGCTTAAGAGCATCCTAGCCCCCCTCTTTGAGACCTGACTGAGTTTAGCCAGGAGCTAGCATCTGGTTTCGCAAATCAGGGTACTTCTAAGCATCAGTCTTAGCTATGCTTGCAGTACTGCAGCCCTGACATATAATAATAAGTATTAATTCATAGCGTGCTTCCTCCTTTTCCACTTGGCCATTTTACTCCCACCTTCTACTCCAAGTCACTTTCAAATTTGTTTTTGCATACAGTGCTAAAAACACCTTGTCTTTCTGATGAAACTACCATTGTACAGTATTTTCTACGTGCAACCTTTGTATCTGTTGTTCTAACCTAATCCTCACTTTCTTTTTATTTGGCTTACTGCACAGTGTTCCTTCTTCCCTTCTGCTCAAATAATTTCTCTCAAACATTATTTCCATAAACGCTTATTAAAAAATTACCATCTACTCTGCCATGTTGAGAACTGAACACAGGGAGGGATGGTGAGTTGTCTTTCAAAAAATGCTCTGTCTCAGAATGTACTGTTTCATTACTCCCTTCTGTTCTCTTGTCTTCCCTACCTTTCTCCTTCCTTCTCTTACTGTATTCTAAGATTCTGAAGATCAACTATATAACTAAGCACTCAGCAGCAAGATTTCAAGTTGTTTGGCAGGTGCCAAGCTGAGCATTTTTATTTATTTATTAAGAATTCCTCTGCTATCAGAGTAAGATCTGGTTTTGCTGATTTTGATTCATTAGTGGTTGTTGGCAGTCAAATATCTTGTTAACTGTGTTAGTGTGATTCAGCCACACCACTAAATGTAATATCTGGTAGTTAGAAGTCAGTATATTTACCTTTGACCTTTGGTCTCACACTAATCTCCATTGTACCTGTGTCTACCACTAAGGAGAATGTTTTGGAAACTGTTCAGAATAAAGCAAATGCTGGTGCCTTGCTAAGTAGTAGGATATTCACTTGTTTTCTAAAAGAATTCAAAGCTAATCCTGCAACTTTTGCTTGTGTGGGAAATGTGTACTGAAACAAACAGACCTTAGACTGAAATATTTTTTTTCAAAGAATTTTAAGATATATTCAAAAAAATTGTTTATTTTTTCACATCTGAAATACATATATGGAGAGAGATTGTAAGGATAGAAGCAGTTACAGAGATCTACATATGTTGGACACACTCCATCAGAACATGTGAAAGGCAGCATATTGATTCCCAAGTCTGAAAATGGCTATCCAAGTGAATCCACACATACTGTACTTGGGGCTCCTCATGTTCCTTAACATACTTCCTTAATTAGGCTGTTCATTTCCTAGATTTAAATAACTGTCCCCAGCTGTTGTGCATTAGCAGATCCCCACTGCTGGTCTAAAAAAATTTGGCTGAAACTTTTTTTAAATTTAGAATTTGGTCTGAGTTTAATTTAGTCAGTGTTTACTACTATAACTTCTCGTTCTTCTTTCTCTGGAGAGAGAGAATTAGGTGGTGAAGTAATAACGTGTAACATATACAGTAACATTTAAGTAGCAGTAAGAAAGCTGAATCTGAGGAATTTTTTAAAAAAATCTCTTTTCACAATAGAACAAGGAAGTGACAGTATTCTACTAGATAAGCAATTAAGATGCAGATTAATGTAAAATTCTGAATATGTGATGACATGGCTAGGTGTATTTCTAAATAAACAATTACATTTATTAAAAATCATATTTCATATTAGACATCATTTAAAGTCTGAACTTTCTATAACTTACTAGGTACAGAAAATTATAGAAAAGTGTAAAAGACTGTATTTTTGCTGCTGGAGAATTACATCAGTGAATCGGTCACTAGCTGAGCTTAAGTAAACTTGAGCTTTATGTACATAATCCATTCCTGCTAGCAAATGTTTTTATAAAAGCAGAGAGATAATTTCTTTGTTTTAGCTTATTCAGCTGTCTGAATTATTTAATTTATTATGAGCTAATGAAACAATTTGGACTTCAGAATTCAATGTCATGTATTCCTGTCTAAATAATAGATATGAGCTAAGATATTTTACTTCTAAAATCTTGATTTATCCAAGTATATTGTACTAAAATAATCAGAATGATTTCTCTCTCAGCTGAATACAAAATCAAGTAAACATTTTCACACATTTTTCATCACACTAATAAATCTGAGTGATGTGTTGTCCTATTTGGCAAAACTTACCAAGTTTGGTTAAAAGATAGTTTTTATCATCCTGATTTAACAATACCAGTCAATGAAAATGAGCCTTTCATTAAAATGGATGATTCAGGCAAGTAGAAAACCTTGTTTTAAATCAGGATTCAAATCTGTGGTGGTTTTGGTTGTTTGTTTTTTTTGTTGTTGTTGTTGTTTGTGTTCCCTGGTGAGTCCATTCTACTGCTCCCATGTCTTCGCATTTATTCGCTGTTGTTACAGCACCTATCTGGTACAACAGGGAATGGTATACCCTGAAGGAAGAACAGAGCAAGTTGAATCATAAAGGATTTATTCCCGAAATGTAATGAAGGAGAGAAACAGAACAGGACACTGTTTCCTTGGAAGCTGCAGAAATGGTTGAGGAGAATAAGTGAAAAGATGATTGAACAGAGAAAGCAACTCTCACTGAATTGATCTGATTCATTTCCATTTGGGGGTAGAGGCAGTTAAAAAGGGCAGGAAAGAGAGTGGGAACAAATCTGAGTTAAAATAAATTTCACTGTTGGTCAAGAAAAGGAGAGTGGGAAAAGGAAATTTAAAAAACAAATTGAGCAATACCTCTGTTTTAGCCCACTTTTAATAGCTGAATTATTGTATTTTCTATAAATTTGGCTTTTTTAACCACCATGTTTGGTGGTTAGTCTTTTTTCTGATACCAATGCTTGGGGGAAAAAACAGAACCCTCTTTCAGATGATTTGAGAAAGCAAGGGTGGAGTTAACTACCCAGCAAAGAGCAGGATGATTCATGAGTCAGGAGACTCCAGGTTTGAAAAGGTCCTCAATTACTAGGGGCTGGACCAGTGTATCCAAACAATAGGAGATGGGGATTCAAGGCGCATTTCCATTGCAGCTTTTAAGCTGACTGAGTGCAGACTGCTTGTGGTTTCCCTTTCCAGCCATCTCAAACTACAGTTTCCTGCCTTGCACGAGTGCTGCTGGATCTCTTGGTGAGGGAGTTCAGAGACCTGGTGAGTTTTTGACCAAGTGGTGGGACAGGGGTAAAAGGTCACTGAATTCTCTCTGAGGTCAGATGAACTGGACTAAGGGAAGGGTTGGGGACAACTCAGGGTGGGAAGAGTGACTCTGTGGCATGAGTTACTGTTATAAATCTTCCCTAGTGGAAATGCAGAAAATGGCTACGTGGTTTGATGAAATGGCTTTTCTAAGGTTTTGCTGAATGGGTAGGAATATTGTGGTATGTAAGTTTAGCTCATCTTCCGTAGGCTCAGCTAGTAGAGAACACTTGATTGTGGAGAAGAAGAGAAAAGGAAAGATAACAACAGGCTGTAAGAAAAAAGATATGTATCGTGATAGTGGGACAAAATGTTTGATGATCCACTACAAGAAGTCTTTAGATATTTTGGCAACTGCACAAGCGTGGTTGTGATTGATTAGCACTGAGTGATGGCATTTCTTCTTATAGTCATTGGGTTTGTCAAATCATATCAAGAAAGAATTTGCAGTTCCAGGGAAGAACCGTGTTTAGTGGAAATTGTCTGATGCTAGCAAAGGCCATCAAACCTAGCACCAAAGTCTATGAGCTGGACCTAGCTATCCTTCCTGAGGGTAGCTAGGTTTCTTACCTCTGTTTTGTAATACAAAAAGCCTTCCTGCTTTCAGCTGATGCCTGCTGTCAGCTGATAAAAAGGAGAAAGAATAAAAGAAAAAATTACCCAGTTATTCCCCAGAAAGACTAGGTTTCTGTTGAATAAGGGATGGGGAAGAGTAATAGTGAAACTATGCCTGTTTCAGTAGTCATAGAATATCCCTAGTTGGAAGGACACAAGGATTATTGAATCCAGTTCCTGGCTCCACACAGGATTACCTAAAAACCAAACCATGTGTCTGAGAGCATTGTCCAAACACTTGAACTCTGGCAAGCTCAGTGCCATCACTGCTTCCCTGAAGAGCCTGTCCCAGTGCCTGACCACCCTCTTGGTGAAGAACCTTTTCCTAACACCCAGCCTGACCCTCCCCTGTTGCATGCCATTCCCTTGAATCCTATCACTGGTCACCAGACAGCAGAGATCAGCACCTGCCACTCCGCTCCCCTCATAAGGAAGTTTGTTATTTATCTGTGACCATCTGTAGACCTTCATTCTATTCCACCATACGCAGCTAAAATTAATTGCATTGGCATAAGTTAGCACAACTGCCGCAAAACGTAGAAAAGACCTCTTCCACTGCCTGGCTCCTCCTTCCTGCCCCCATATATAGCAAAACATTTGGACAATAGTGCTGAAAAATGATAACAGAAACAAATCTAAGTTGCTTTTTTTTTTTCTTTGTTGGGACATCCTTGAGCTGGATCCGTTTCCCAAGATAGTTCATCGTGTAGCACAAAAAAAATGTGCTAAAGCTCTAAGGAAGAAGAGGGTTATTAGCACATGGCCAGATAGCAGAGTCTACTTGTCCTAGATGCTGGTGCCCATGCTGAAAGAAGAGTACATGGTAGTTTTTAGTCACAACCATATCAGTTATTCTTGTGTTGTTGAACATTTTTGTAAAAATATTTTCAGTTGTTGTTTTAATTTTGAAGTCAAGGCTCTTGCATTATCATTTGTCTCTGACGCTGTCGTCCTAGCTATTTGCCTGAATATCACCTTGCTGTAGGGCATGGAAATTCTCACAAAAAGAATTTGCTTGGGCTTGGGGCGGGGAAGAGAACAACAGAAGATGGTGGGAAGTAAAATGGAGCGAACTTTTTGACAATGCAAGGGTGTTGGTTGGTTAGGTTTTTTGTTCGTTTGTTTGTTTGTTTTTTTCTCCTTGTTGGGAATGTTGATCTGATTTTTAATACTTCAACATCTGTTTCGCTACTGTGGCATATCATTTTTGGGGTAATTTAGGAACCTCAGTATGTTATTCATCCAAATGAACCAGGAACTTTGATCAAGTTATTTCTCCCAGAATACACTGAGAGTTGTGTTTCTCTTGTGCTTTCTGCAAGGATAGGGAGGAGAGATGTCTGTATAGTATGAGCTATTTCTTATCTTCTGAGGAAGGGCTTGGTATGCTCTAAAAAAGAGTGGGGGCCCTGGGGGTTGGAGAAGAGGTCATCATGTCAACTCTTATAGGAAAACAAAGTTAAGTAGGATTTGAATCACATTAAAGCAAAGTGCATTGAGCTTTAAATAACATGTTGAGATATTCCAACTGAGATCAGACAAAAGAATGAAAAAAGTTCCTAATGTTTTTGTTGTTGTTCACTGGGGGAAAATAAAACTTTCAGAAGAACTGAAATTTCCAGTGGAAACTTTGATTTAATGAAAACTGCCCTACTGGGAAGAAAATGTGTCATTTGAAATATTCTTGACAACATTTAAATGTCATAGGTAGTTACCTTTGTGTTGGTTATACTTTCAAAACTACCTCTGTAATCATGACTCAGAAGTGTCAGTGGTCTGAATTAAATAGAACATAAGGGCTACTATACCAGTTCAAGCACCTGATTTGCTGGTTGCCTTGGCTTTTCCACAAAGCTTCATACACTGTTGTCAATGAAATATTAGTCCTCACCTTTCTACTTCTTCAAAGTACTGAATGACTTTTGATGTAAAAAGAGTTCCTTTGGACAAAGGTCCACCTAAGCAGTGTTGTGTCTTGAAATAACAGTAGTGCATGAATAAAGAATAATAAGACAGCACAGAGTGATTCTTGCTTTCACATACCCTTTTCCTAACAGTAATTAGGAAATAGTAATTTAAGAATTTCTTGAGCTATAATTTGCATTCAGTAATTAGTAATCTATAATGGATTTATTGTTCATAAATTTGCCTAATCCTTCCATGGTGCAATGTCATAACTCTATAACTTGGTTTTACTTAAAGATGAAGCACAACTTATTTTTGTTTTTAATTTTTTCACCAGGTGTGTCTCCTGCTTTTTTTTAATATATATTACATTACGGGAAATACAGGAAATATTTCCTGTTCATTTTCTTATTCATCATTTCACATACCTCTTAATCTTATTCATTTCTTTCCCAGACTTAAGTGTCAGTCTGTTTAGTTTTTCCTTCTTTGGAAACAGTTACCATTACGACCATTCTTGTCACTTCTGATCATGTGATCTTAAAGGGGTGGGGAAAGGGAGAGACTGAGAACTGCACATGATACCTAGTCTTTAGGTTTATATCATGCAGTGCTTGAGGAGCTCAAATAAACCTCAAAATGTCCATTAATTGTGTTTTGGAGATTTCCACTTTGAATTCTGGGGAGTCAACTTTTTTTTCCAAAGCTTTCATGTTTTGATGGGATAATAAAACAAGATGGACCTGATGGCATTGGGAGGTATCAAAAAGCTGGTGCTTTAGATGTTTAAGAGGGGATGGGTGGGAGGAGGTAGTCATGGAGAGGAGGTGCTTGGGAGGGCTAAAATAATTGGGAAAAAAAAAGATGAGACAAAAGCAAACTCAGAAGGTCACCTGTACCCATAAAGATCTAGATAGAGACTTTGAGATGCAAAGCCTATTTCAGCACAGGATTCAGTTTTACACATAATGTGGCTCAGTATAGTAATCCTGGCAAATAGGAGTTCAGAAAAGAAGCCCCTCAGAGTACAGCCTTGTTCTAGGAAGTTGGACTGCAAAGCTTTTTGTCCTTTCTGTCTACATCCACCCATAAAAAGCCATGTTCACCCATGAGCATTTTTGTCCCATATATACAAAGTTTATGAAACTTTAAAAACATTCAGCAAAACCTTAATTTCTGCAGTTAGTTTAGGAAAGCCTTGAAGGATTTTCCATTAATTCCAGTTATTCCCGTTTTCATTCTTTAGAACTGGTTTCAAGCTCCTTGGTTAAATTTAAATTGCCGTGTTTATCTTTCTATTTATACTACTGTTACATAGTACAAAGTAAATCCTCTCCACCAATACGTACCAACAGTTAAATTCTTATTTATCCTGATTTTATCTAAACATGGCTGCAGCTTTTAATAGCTTTTATCGGCTTACCATTTTTTTCAAGTGAAAACTTTTTCCACTTTGTTAGAATAATTTCCCTACTTTTTGACAGTATTTTGAATTCTCAGTTTCCTTCCCTTCTTATATAAACATGTATATTACTTTCCTTCAAATTGTAGTCTATTTGTGACTGTTAGACCCATGTATTAATAAGTCTATTTGATAATGTGAGTAGACTATCCATCATATTATCAAAACACAAACCCCTATCCAAATTTATGGTCTCATCTAAAAAAAAAACGTAGTAAACACTCCATTGTAAACATAAGCTGCCTCGGAAAAAAGCCTCTAAAGAAAAATGAAACACTGGTGAATCTGATTTCTTTTATTTTTTTTTCAGGGGAGGAATGGTGATGTAGACTGCAAACTGGATACCTTGATCTAGACAGGATACTGGCACTTGGAAAGCTGTGAAGGTGTAAGAGTCAACCTGCACAACTTATGCAGCAATGTTTTAGGATGTAAGGAGGTAGATTAAAACAGTTATATTAAGGTTAATGGAGGAAGAAGGGTTACATTTTCTCTAATACACATTTTACACTTAACAGAAGAGCTGGCACTCACGTCTGGTTAAACTCAAAAATAAAATAAAAAATAAAGTGGGTGGTGGTGGTGCAAAATACATGTGTGCACTAGCAGTAGTTCATCTGTGGAAGTATACTTTTTCATAACTTGTGACAGAGTTGTAGGCAGGAAAAAATACTCTGTCAAAAGTTAAGATACTGTTAGCAAAATGTCTCTTAAGATGCATCACACAGATGCATATAAAATCCTTTAGAAGGAATAAACCATTTTTTCCCCAGATTTCCTTTTGAAAATGATACTTGCTGTGTATGTATAATGGGAATTGATACGAAATTTCACATTTATTAGTAAATTTATCCTTTAGGATTAAAGATGATTCTGTTTCTCTTCTCACTTTGCTCTAGTGAGATGTGACAGAGTTCTGGAAGTGTCAGTGAGAATCAATTGAGTCAGGAATTGGCATTTGAATATCACTTTTAAGAATGCTTGACTTAAATGCTCTTCTAGTTTCAAAGCAGTCATGCATTGTTTGTATTTTAGCAGAGAACTCTGAATGAATATTCTAATCTGGCCCTTGAATAATTATTTGTAAATGTGAGGTGATAAATTAAAATAACAGTATAGTTGCAGAACAAAACTAAAAACTTCTATGTAATATTTTTGTGTTTATGCAGAGTACTGATATATGTTCCCTAGAAAAGTGTTTTCTTTTTTCCAAATTTTACTTTCTACATTGGAATAGTTTCATTTCTATTTACTCTCTGGTTCAGTTGTTAGAAAGCAAGACCTCTTCAAACATGCAGTGCAGTTAGGTAAGGAATACATGGAAGAAGAGACCAAGTCCTAATCCTTTGTTTTGACACCACATTGTAGTTGTTACTGTGTAAAGATTCATGTCATAAAACAAAGGATTAAAGACTTCAGGCAGAAAAGCTTTTGAAGGAGGTAGACTTTTCAAAAACATGACAATGTCCTCATGCAGTTTAAGGCAATTCATAAACAAAGAGTAAAAGACAAATGTAAGTAAGAAAACAAAAGTTTTGATTCATATGCTTTCCAATGTTCTATAAAGTGTAGTTTAATTAGTCTAAAATTATTGATTCCACATATAATAATACTTAATACTTACATACAATTTGTAATTATTTTCACGTATATAAATTCAGCATACAGTCTCTAAAGTAATCTCAAAAAATAACACATTCTTTCAGGTAACTTCCTCAACCTAAAAAAATGGAGATATGGCACTATGGGTTAAATTTACTTTGTACTCATGACAAACCCATGTAATCAGTGCTGCTAGTGAACTGCAGCTGTAACTGCTCTTTCTCTTTATTCCAAAAAAACCCTCACCACTGCTGTATCTCTGCTTACTTTTTTTCCTGCCTTATCTCCCTTCCATCATGAAGGCATGTTATTCCACCGTAAACTAGATAAGCTGAAAACCAAAACATTTTTTAGATAGATCCATTTGTAGTTTAATTTATAACATTGCTACTTTCTGGAAAAGGAAAGGCCCAGGTATGTTCTTCTTAAGACCTGGTATGTTAAGGGGTATATGTGGGAAATTAACGGCATGCATTTTTTAAAATGCATATTAAAAGAAAATAACTTTTTAAAAGAAAAATATTCAAGAAATTACTAAAGAGTACTTTACTTGTTTGAACCTTTTCAGGTCAAAAAAAAAAAAAATCTTTCTCACATGGACGGTATGACTGATTTCTCTTAGTAAAGTGGAAAATGTAGCCTTAAAGTCAAAGCCCCAAATAATCAGGGAATATATCTGTTCTCATGTAGCATGATCTGGTATATGCAGGCTTATGAGCTACATGACAAAGTACAGCAGTGTGGACACAGTTTCCTGGAAATCCCTTTAAAAACTCATTAGTGCTTTGGATTGCATGTAAACTTCTGCATTTGTTTGGGAGATTTAATTCTGTTCTGTGTAGCGCTACTGTAATGGTTACAGGATCAATTCATTTAGGCTAATTTTTGAGTAACTCTAGATACAAGATTAAGTTCTGTTCCAAGTACTAATTGTACTTTACTGTGTTAAGGTATTTAAAATGCTATCAAAAGCTATCACAAAAAACCTTTAATATGCAAACATCCTTTTTTAAAGGTATGTTTTAACATGTATTCAAGTTAGCCACTAGCTATTTTGAATAGTAAAGTGATACTGGACATTACCAACAGATGACTAAACTCATTATCAGCAACTGAAAGAGGAAAATATCTATTTATAAAGAAAATTTTGAGATCAAAAGATTTTCAAAAATGTTACTATTTATAGAAACAGATGGGCTCAATTTGCAAGGAGTTCACAGCATAAAATGTTTGGATGGAATATAGTTATACACTAATGGTAGGAATTGAGACAAATGTGTAGGGAGAAAGCAAATCTCATCTGTCCTTCCAGTTAAAATTGAAAGAACCTGAAATATGCTTCTGTATTCCAAAGTTACTGTAACTGTACCATGACAAAATAAGTATAATGCCATATTCGCGGAAGTGGTTGATTTGCTGTTAAATGAATTATTTCTATTTTATACAGGCAGGGATTACCAAGTTTAGAAGACCAACAAGCTAAATCTAGCCTAAGCATTCCCTGAATTTGAGTACTTGTTTATGCAACGAAACTGACAGGAATTACTTCTGCAGAAAAAGTGTTTTGTGAGTTAGTAACTATTATGGAAGGGTAACTCCCCACTGTTGATGGGTATGATGACTGTTTCTCAGCATAGGCAATCTGTAAATAACATTTATGTTGAAAAGTAAAGATTTTTTATGTATTTTTTCCTTTTTTTTGTGGCATTAGTTTAGATATATTTTTTCCACTGCAGAAAGGCAAATAGTGCTAAGGTGTTATGTATTTTAAAAGAGTTCTTAAGTGAAAAAGCATTTATACTTAAAATGCATATTTAAACTCACTTTAGATATGAAAAATTGTAGTGAAGGGGAAAACAGATACCAGTTTGTATTACATACTTAATTATTATTTTCCAAACACCCATTAGTGAATTTCTCTATTTCATAATCAGAGATGAGACAGCCATATCTTCTGTTTAGCCTACATGGTATAAAAAGAATGATTTGAGATGTTTGTGATATACATGTAACCAAGGGAAAAAAGAAAGGTTTGGGGATAACTTTAGATATTTTCTATGTAATAAAAAGCCTGTTTGCAAACAGTCACTGTAACACAAACTGTTGCATGGATAAAAGTAAACACAGTGATTTGTATTTTTTTTTTTTTTTTATAGAGACAGCATTATTTTTCACAGTACTTCATTTCAGCATGGAAACTAGAGAAATGAATAAGGGTTTAATATGCTCTTACAGTGTAAAATGATGAAGAAAATGATCCGATCCTCAAGGCATTATTTGGAGAGCAAACTGTGATGTGGGATTAGGTAAAGCACTGAAAAATAACAGTATCAGATTCAGACAGGGACAAAAACAGGGAAAGAAATAAAAAGTAACTGAGATTTAAGGAGATGGCATGAGAAAAGAGAGAAACGTTAACTTTTTTTTTTTTTTTTTTTTTTTTTCCCCTCCAAGAACTACTCTTTTAAACAGATCGAGCGCTATTTTAGAAGCGAGTAGAATGGGTGAGTGTGGAGGCATCAAAAGCCAATATAGTATCTGTACTTGGTGGAAAATATACCAAAATATCTTCTTCCTCTGCAACACAGCACATAGTAGTTAACTTGCAACTATTTTTGTAGTAATAGCAGAAAACTGACAGGTTGTTTTTATGTGACATGTCAGGGAGAGAGAGGGGAGGAATTTGAATATAAGTAGAGAAGGAATTTTTTGCTAGAAGCTAACTCTCGATTTTCTTTATTTCTGAGACTGGACTTTTGAAGTTGTAGTGCCTTGTCATTTCTGGCTGAATGAAAATTTTTAGCCATGGTTCAGGTTAGAAGTCTCAGGCTTTCCACAGACTTTAAAGAGCATTGGCAAAATCTCCAGAACAAATAGTTCATGTTTCCTTAATATCTGTATAGTGACCTTTAAAAAGTAGAGTTTTTACATGTTTTATCAATAGTACAATGGTTACTTTATGCTAGGACCAATTTTGAGACAGTGTGCTCTGGGCAAAATATATCTGGGCAAGAAGAAATGTTTTGAGTGACAATAACTTTCTTTATTACCTGTTTCTGGAAGCTAAATATATTTTTGCTTCTCTTACTTCAGCTGAGAGGATAGTAAATAAAAGATTCTTCAGAATATTTTCTGAATATAAGATATTCAGTAATATCAAAATATTACTTCAGAAATTCTTGTTAATTGTGTAATAGAGAGGTTGTGTCTACTCAGCTTTATTTTTCTTATTATTGAACACTTGAATTGTTGGAAAATGAGCAGAACATAAGCTGCTGTTGCTTGAGCTGTCATTATCCAAGCCCAAAGCACTTTCCCCACTATGTCTGTTGTTATCAAAGCATGAGGAAATTTGAGATGGGACAGCATGTTTAATTAACCAATGTCAGTATAATCAGTTTAATTTCTACTGCATATGATTTTTTTTGCTTGTATATATTAACCAGCAGTTGATAGAATTGATCAATAATGGAGCCTAAAACAGTGCATTTTGTCAAAACCTTATAGACATCAGTCCTTCTGATTCAGGACCTCAATGTGCTACTTTGAATGAGTAGTGATATGATGTTAAAGAGTATGCATTGTGCCTAAAGTGTTAGATACGTTTCAGGAAAATCATAATTAGAAATATAATTCCATATAAACAAAGTTAACAGGAGGTGTGTATGTGTGTGTTAAAAACAGTAATGCAATGTATGTCAGTTTTATATCTGATTGGGGTATTTGAAGGATGAAAAGCTTAGACTTAAGAATTCCTTAAAGTTATAAATACAAGTGAAATAAGAGTCATTTGAACACGCATCTGATTGAAAAGTTTGAACTACTAATGTGCTATGTGCAAGTTTAGTAAGAAGTTAATTATGTGCCTAAGATCATGAACTTAAAAAAATAATTAATGTACACATTGTAAGAATATTTTAAAACTTCCTTGTGGTTACAAATAAACATTAAGACCTTGTAGGCTGGAAGAATCTTTGCCAAGCAGAGTTACCAGCAATCCCACAGCTTTATTAATATCCCATGGGTAGAGGGGATACTGTTCCAGAAAACAGTGGAAATGGGAGAGTGGAGTTGTAGAAGCTGCAGTGGTATTAAATAAGAAACCAGAATTCAGGTTTAGACCAGAAGCTGTGCAGATATGGAGAGAGCTAAGACCTTAAACAGAGAAGTGCCTTTTTCCAACTGATTGTCCATGCAAAAATAGATCATCCACTAATAAATCCCACAGAGAAACAAAATGTAAGGACTAAGGCAGCTGTGCAGCATTGAGGTTGATTAATTAGGGAAAATTTCCATATCACTGTCTTTTCTAGATGGGATTAGATCAAGTATTATGAAAAGTGGTTTTACAGGCAGACAGACTGGGGAACTGTGCTCATACAGTGCATTCATCCAGGAGATGCTGGAACTGAGGCAAGGAATACAGAAGAAGCCAGTAAAGAATGTTGATCTTAAATATGACCTGGAATTGTTTAATGTGTTTTTCTGTATTTAAAAACAAAAATGCACTTATGATCTTGTATCTAGATGCTTAAATTATGTCTTGCTGAAATAAACTTTTGCTCCTTGTTTATCATTAATTTTACATGGCAAAGCTAAGAAAAGTCTGGTGGTACAAGTAAGGTATGTGAGTATTCTGTGTTATCAAATCCAGTGATTCCAGGGAAAACTGTCTCTAGACATCTTTATTTCACATAACCACCTTAGTACCTCTAAGAGCAATAATTAAATAATAATAAAGTGAAAAAGCAGTACCAAAAAGAGCCCCACTGAGTAAGGGATCTACAGTAGCAGACTCCTTGATCTCCCTTCTGCAGGCAGTAGGCTGCTGAAAAGTCCCATTTGGTGTATAAAAGTATTATTGTAGAATTATGAATTTGATAAAATCAAGTACAGTATACCAAGTTCCCTCTTAACTATCCTTTGTTGTTGTTGTTTTTTTCCTTGTTCCTTTTCCTTGCTATAGTTCCCACTGCTGAAGATCATTTGTGCTGTGACCTATAATCTCCTTAAGACAACCTATTTAGATAAAATATTTTGAATCTTTGTCAGTCATTTGCCTTTATAGAGTCTTTCTAACTGAGTACTGTTGAAGATTCAGTTTCTCCTGCTTTGAAAGCAAATGTCTGCTGTCTTGATGCTTAATGATAATGAATTCTTCATCTGCTACTCTCTATTATTCTAGCTGCAGGATAAAGTGACAATATTTCTATTGGCATTATCATTTAAGTAAATAGCAGTCAAGCTGTTGAAGCTCTTACTGTGAGGTAGCTTGAATTTATTACTATGCTTTTTCAAATTATCACATCCCAAAACGTAATCATCTTTAAGTGAAAGAGGGTTTACAGATTTTTTTTTCATGTTGTCAGAGTTGCCAGTAATGTATATATGCTTCAGTTGTCTGTATTCTTGAGGAGGAAATAATACCAGCTTTGCCAGGTTTGAGACTGTCACTATTCATGGCTGTAGTGGGGAGATACCAGCAGCAGAATTTGACTAGTCTAGATGGAATTTTTACCTCTGGGGAAAAAGACATAGGGTTTGCTTCCTGCATCATAGCTATTACTAATGATTTGGAGATGGGAAGAACATCTTTTGGAATTCCATGTGCGGATGATGCTGAGATCTTTTGGTAACTAGTGATGAGAAGATTATTGATAACATCATGAGAAAAACAAAACAATGGTTATGAAATAGCCTTGACTGTCCAGAATGCTTATCTTAGATCAAATCCTACTAGTTTTTAATGGTTTCTTCTGATTAGGGCCTTGACATTTGAGAAGATAGGCCTATTTCAAGTTATTTGCTCTCATTTGAAAAGGAAGAAAACAGTGTATGTTTGGCAAGAATACATTGTTGCAGGAGATTTTTTCATATTATTATTATTTATATCCAGTACTGGGCATATGTTAACAACTTATCTTGCATTTCTTTCTGCTTCTGTATAAAACAGGAAATTTGTGTCACATCACTTTGTAAGTAAAAGAACAGTAATGAAAATTGAGTTGAAACGTAAGATTTTTCTAACCATTTTTGCAGTAGCTGGATAACTAAGGCAGGTAGCTGATGATAGTTCTTCAGCAGGATGTACCTTGCATCACAGACACTTGTTGTGATTATTTCTATGTACGATTTAACTGGAAAGATCTGTGATGTTGACATTTTAACATCAATTATCAGTGGTGATTTGTCAGGAAGTAAATCTCAGGCAAGCTGCTTCTCCAGTAACTTCATTCTCTAAAGCAAAGCAAACTCCTCCCCACCCATTTCTCTGGTGTCCTGTATGGAAAAGGCTTCCTAAGATCTTTTTTCTGACCATAAACTGTATTTTTCAATAGATTGTAAAGGAGTCACATGTACAGTGATCCTCAGTTTGTTGAATGCAAAGGCATAAAATTTCATAATGTGCTGTTCAAGGAATTTACTGTACAGCCTGGGCATAGCATATGTCATGACCACGATTCTCTGAAACCATTTGTGTTGATAAGAATGCAGTAATTGTTTTGTTTCTTGTCTTTATTATTGATATTCATCCATAATCTTCACAAAAATGATGGTAAATTATGAGCTTGACCAGGATGCTTGTATTTTTATAGGCAACTTGATTAGAAATTTATGCAGCAGGTGAACTAAAACTTTAATTATGACCCGTAGGGCAGAAAAACAATTGAGTGGTGCAGATATTTGTGAAGTTGGCTCTTGCATGACTTGTGTCCAGGAATCCCAAAACAATGGACAGCCCTTGATCCAAGTAAAGCTTGGAAAAAGGAAAAATCTCAGTGTTTGTATTAACACAGTTATTTAATTTTTAGAAAGAAGGTTGAGATTACAGAGTTGTTTCTGTTGCAGTGCCAGTATGAATACCACAGGAGGTGTATTAGCCCTTTGCCTGACTCTTGTTTGTTTGTCTGGAACTCGACTGCACAAAGTGCCTCCTCAAAAGGAGGCTGGGGGAATGAGGCTCTAAGACCCCCCCAGCACTGAATTGCAAGCACAACCGCTGCAGATTGTAAAGCATTGGTCCTGTGTAAACTCATCCTGCTGGTCCTGACTGCCAGAAGACAATCTTGTGTGTTAACTCTGTGTTGGCAGGCCTCATCTTTCACCTCAGAACTGTCGTAAAAGTCACACACGAGCTTAATCATTTGCTGTAGCTCATTTGACAGGAAGGCAATAGTTGGCCCACATCTGATCTCTATAGATTTTGTACACCTCTGGCTTCCAGAACAATATACGTGTAATACAGATGACACCATAGCCAGAGGTTCCTGTACTGTATGGACACTCCAGCTAGTCATGCCATAAGGATGCAGCAGCTCAGTGTACAACAGTGCATCTGCTGCTAATGCAATCACTCTGTTCTGCTAATCAAATCAGTCAGCTTCAGGGGTATGTTGCAGCAGGGTTGCATTCGCTCCCAGGTTAAGGCAAATTGTGTAAGTTGGAGCTGCAATGAAGACGAACTTTAGGGTTTGTATGCTATTTTAGGATATCTTTTAATGGTGTCAGTTTGAAGTTAAATCATACAATACCATGTGTGATTTTGTTGTTCTGAGCATACATTTGTTAAGCTGTTTCTAAAATCCATCTGCTGGTGCTAACGGCAGTGAGTAGTGCTCAGAACTGGCATTAGGTCATAGTATTGGAAATAATGTATTTTCTAATTAAATGTGTACATTAAAGATTTTAGTTCTCATTTTGCAAACCTTTGGGTGTATTTTGACTTCCTTATCAAATTAGTTTTTGAATAACTATTTTCCCCAAACTGGTTCCTCCTTTTACTTTAAGCAAAATTTGGCACATCAATTTTTTCAGCTGTTGTGTGCTGCTACGTATTAGTTGCTTTTTTTAAAAAAAAAGTGCAGAATGCATTTATCTTACTTACAATATGAAGTATTTGAAAACTGTTTTTTGTTGATTTCTGGAAGATTTTAATAAATGGAGGGTATAGTCATTCATAAACATTGCTGATTGCTTACGGATGGCTTAAGTGCGCAAAACTTGCACTTGTTCTAGGTTCAGTCACTCAATTGGAGAATGTCTACATCAGTGATTTGGCTTAATAGCAAATCAGTAGAGTGAAAGAGTTGGTACTGTCCCCCCTACCTCTATGCATTATGCTGTGCCTCAATTTTCTTTTGGACTAGATTTAGTTGAGCCTCTCAGGATCAAATATCCATGCCACAACATGTGTTGAAACTGATCAGAGTGGTTATTTATTTGGACCCATATTCTCCTGTAGTGGCCAAAGCATGTTTTGTGTAGTGGGAGCACCATTTTCAGTTTATATTTCTCCAGAAAATATCCATGTCACATACATGAAACCATTGCACAGTAAGTGGGAATAGTGGGTAGCGGAAAAGGATTTGCTTCTCAATTGCACTTTTGCTCTGAACCAAACATAGCCTTAAGCTAACAGAACAAGGTTGTCTTCTATATTTTACAGGCAACAGACTATGAAGTCAAATAGATTCTATTCTGTTTACCTTTAAGTTAATTTAGTCTGACACAAATGTGAGGACAGAGAGAAACACCATGGGAATGGAAAATGGATTTATCATAAACAAGGCAATGCTCCCTGAATATTTACTTGCCTACTTATATGTTTATTTTGCTCATTCTGTTTATTTTTTTCTCTTCACTGCGAACAGCTGTACCTTTACTTTAATCTCTTCAAATCTTCCATTAAATAAAAATATGATTTAAAAAAAATATATACATAAACATATGCATACACAGTATGCCTTATGTAGAGTTTACAAACATGCCCAAATTACAATGCTTTGGATGGAGAACATCCTTTTGGATTTCATCCTTAATTTGATTGAGCTGAACTGAAGACCTTTCATCTTGGATAAAGATTGTATAGAATAAATCATAGAACATCCCAAGTTGGAAGGAACCCACAACAATCACTGAGACCAAGACATGCATGTTTTATTTCTGACTGAAGCAGAATGAAGAGGTTACTGTACCCATCCCGCTCACAGGTATTTATTGTCCTCTGCAGTCCTCTTAGATGTGTCAGAAGTACTGCATATGTGGCTGCTCTCCAAACCAGTTATTTCAGGGTGCCTACATTAGCTCAGGTATTCTTAATATCTAAACCAGGTCACTTTGACAGAGCTACATAAGGGAACAATTACACAAGAAGTTATGCGGGCTGACAGATGGGGAGGAGCTGTTGCCTCTGAGCATGGGACAGGGAGGAGCAGTTGCAGATGTGCTATAAGTGTGATCATTTTCACCTGGCACAGCTGCAGCCAGACACAGCTTTGACTGCAACCATATCTTATTCTTATCTGTTTTATTTGAAAGTGTAAATGCTGTATATTCTATTAATAAAAGCATTTAAAATCAAAGTAGTTGCTTCTTCAAAGAGAGAGAAAGCAAACACTAACCAATTCTCACCACATTTGTGGAAGGAAGGGAAATTTATCGTCTTACAGATGGGAAGTCTCAAATACAATTATCATGTGTGGGATTGTAATTTGCATATTCCAGTGTTGGTTTATACCTCTGAGCAGTATGTTAATTTTTCTGACAGTTTTTCTTCTGGCTGAGTTTTGAGTGTCATTGACCAGTACCACATGTAGAGAAAGCAATAGCTTAGCATGTTAAAATAAACTGGGAAATGTTATCTTTTGCCACCCAGATAGTTTGCGTGATAACTTTCCTTCATACTCATTTTATTTTTCCTTTTTGTATCATTTTCCTTTTTATTCTTCTGCAACACTTGAAAACTAGATGTTAACATCAAATCCTGGCAGCATGGAACTTTTAACAACTAAAAATAAATATTACCCTGTGGCAGAAGGCATTGGATGCTGTAGAAATGGTAGCTGGCAAGAACTAGTTGTCACCAGCATTTCTGGCATGATCTTGGCCTAGGATGTGATCTTGCTCTTACCCTGGTGCTTTGCCGTACTCTGCCAGTTTTTAACTCTCTGAACTTCACTCATCATAGCATCAGAAAAGCACCAGCTCAGCTCTATAACAACAGGGGGGAGAAACAATACTGCATGTTTTGATGTTACCTAAGTCTATCAGTTTAGCTGTATCATCAAACTGCACCTTAACTGGAAGTAGGAACGTAGACCTTTTGTTTTTCTTTTTCCTGCCCCACTCAGTTATATTCTTTTTAATTTTATTATTTGAATGTAAGTTATTAGTATCTTCTAAAATAAGACCTTGAGGTGTTTTGCATTGTATTTCATGTCATATCACCGCTGCATAATGAAGTAGAAGTGTATAACATGGCCAAGCCTTCTTTTTCATTAGCAAAATAGGAAAAGTACAAGCTTGTAGTCCCTGTTTTCACTCTGAAATTGAGTTTAAATGTTTCTATTCTATTGTGACCCTATGTCACCTTATTTAATGACCCTGTGTACATTGTGGAAATATTCCAATCTTCTCTCTCCGAATCTGGATGAGAAACACTTTTGTAGCTGTTCTTATCAGCAAGAGGTCCTAGCGCAGTTAGACTAATTAAGTGGAGGCAATTCAGAAAGTCCTTCACTAAATCTCTGAAGGCACATGATAAATTGTGTGTTGCTGGTTAATTGATGTATTTTTTATTTTTTTTCACATTGTAAATAAAACAGATATAAGATGTCTTCAGGAAGAATTAAACAGTGTTAGAGAAAAACTTTGAATCAAAAAGAGCAATGTCAAAATAGGTTTTGATGCAGAGTTGGACAATACAGCTAAATATATGTTTTCTGTATGTATTCCCATTTGCTCAATAAATCATCATGTTAGGAATGGATTTTTGTGTCTCCTGTTCTAGAGTTCATCTGTTATCTCTGCAAGGTGTCTGTTTTTTTTGAAAGAGAAGAATGGCTTCCTACTTTAAAAGGGGATGTCCTTAAAGGGTGGCCTTTCTGCATCTAAAGATTTTAGTAGAAGTTTGTGCCCAGTAATCAATGTAGTTTGTTATGAAGATTTCCTGATAGGGGAAGAAAACAAAACAAAACAACAACAAAAAACTAAAAACCTTGTTAGTAGCAGAGATCTTTCTCTGAGAATCATATTTTTAAAATTAACTCTAGAAGGTCAAGAGGAGAAATGATATGCAAAACTAATGCAGGATCTAATTTTTTGATGACATGGTATCATGTTTGTGATTCATAAGTTTGTTTTTATGTTTTAGTTTAATATTTCTGACTTACTACTGAATATCTTTTTACTTTGTGTCTACTTTGGAAAAATAAGCCATCTTTTTTTTATTATTATTATGGCTTCTTTATTTGGGATAGCATTTTAGTTAAGATGTTAAGTATAGTGTCATAGAAAAATAATAGTTTCAATACTTTGAGGTTTTTAAGTCGAGTGACTCTACTAAAAAGTGCAATAACCAGAATAAAAACTGTTTTAATATTTCCAAATATTAAAATATTTAATATTTGGACAATTTTTATTGCATTGCACTTTAAAATGTACTGAATTGCCAATACCATACAACCGAGTAACAAAGTAAAACTGAGGCTAGTCTGACAGTTTGTGTTTCTTTTATTTGGAGTGGATTTTTTTGTTTGATTTTCTAGGTCTTAAACAGAACGATGCAACATCCGAATTACAAGACAGCATAGTACAACACCTGCAAGATACGTCAAGTTCTAGGATATATAGTTAGTTTGCTACTGAGATTATAATAATAGTAATCAGTAAAGAGTAATCATTTAACCTCACTGTTGAAAACAATGCAGTACATTATGATAACATGCTACACAAAAATTCAAAGCTAAGGTACACTATCTAGGGAAACTGTTGTCAACGGTAATGTGATTCAGCAAAGGAGTATATACTTGTATTTTTCCTCAGTCCTTCCAAATTATTTTGTAGATCCTCCATTCTTTTTAATGCCACTCCAGTAAGTGTTATTAGTTTTCAGAGGTTATCCGAAGTATGTATGATCCTTGCTTATGTACATGGTCTTTGCTCATGAGTGGCTAAGCAGCAGGGCTAGGAGTTAAATTAATAAGTAGTTTCATCCCATTTCCCCTCCCCCATTTTTTTCCGCCTTTTTTTTTAACCTAATAACCAAAAGGGAGATAGAGATGGGGAAGAAAGTTGTAATGGTTCCATAACTGAAATGACTTGGGCCGAAGGATTTACCAGAAGGAACAGCTTTTTCTGGAAAAGGGGAATCGTGAGACTAGCTTTACATTTGCATCTTTTCTTTTTCTTTTTTTTTTCTTTTTTTTTTTTCCTGTGAAAGAATTTGTTTCTGAGGTGCCACATGACTGGCAGTAGTTCTGGTACAAGGCATGAGCCTCTGTCCCTGCAGCTGCTGCTGTCTGCCCTGTTGTACTTTACTCCAGAGCCTGAATTCCTCTAGCCTGTGGCTCCCACATGCAGTTGTAGCATGTGCATGCTTAATACTTGTGACATAAATACCATCTCTATTTGCAGATAAGTAAGGCATGGTAATTGGTTCAAGTATGTGTATCAAAGACTCTGGCCAAAACAAGTTCTCTGTTTTCACAAGACAAAACAAACTCTAAAAATTCTTCCATATTTGCTCCAATTTCTGAGCTGTACCATATTGTCCCTGGTAGCTAAAGGATATCTCACCATAAGTAAAAGATTCTCAAGTATGCCTTATGCTAAGTAAGCAAATTATTTAAACAATACTAAACTGATAAATTTTGTAAAGTAAACAAACTGTTTTTGCAGCATATTTGAACATGGTCTCTATATTCAGAGAAGCATTAAGACGTTGAAGCTGGTATTAAAACTTTCCTGGGGCCTGTGCCGATCATTAACAATATATGTGTTTTAATCAGGTTCTTGTGTATACAAAATGTGTGTTGAAGAATAACTTTGGTATTTTAGAACATCTTCTATCAGAAATAACAATCTGAAGTTTAAAGAGGGGTGTTTTCATTCAGTAATGAAAGACTGAGATATAGAGCTACAATACAGAAGTACAGAACTACAGGAGTAATTTTAAATCCATCTACACTTAAAAAATAATTGTTTGCATGAAAGTTGCTCACTTGACTTGCATATCTGCCCGTATCTAATGTTTAATTTTCCTTTTCAACAGGTAGAGAGAATTGTTGACAAGAGGAAAAACAAGAAGGGAAAAACAGAATATTTGGTGCGATGGAAAGGATATGACAGTGAAGATGATACCTGGGAGCCAGAACAGCACCTTGTTAATTGTGAGGAATATATACATGAATTTAACAGACGCCACAATGAAAAGCAGAAAGAAAGCACATTAACCAGGACAAACAGGACCTCTCCTAATAATGCCAGAAAACAAATTTCTAGATCTACCAATAGTTCTTTTTCAAAGACATCCACTAAATCTTTAGTTATGGGTAAAGACCATGAGTCAAAAAATAATCAACTCTTTACTGCCACACAGAAATTCCGGAAAAACAATTCACCATCTCTTTCTGGAAGGAAAAATATGGACCTTGCAAAATCAGGTATTAAAATTCTAGTGCCCAAAAGTCCAATTAAGAGCCGGACAACCGTTGATGGCTTCCAGAATGAAAGCCCTGATAAAATGGACCACATAGAGCAGGATCAAGAAGACTCTGTAGCACCAGAAGTAGCAGCAGAAAAACCAGTGGGAGCTTTATTAGGACCTGGTGCAGAGCGTGCCAGGATGGGGAGCAGACCAAGGATACATCCATTAGTGCCACAATTGCCAGTGCCAGTAACAGCCACAATTGCATCAGCATTAACAATAAATGGAAAAGGTAAGTGTGCAAGTCAATCTTTTTATGTAGATTTTTCATTTGACTGATCTTTTTAGCTGTTCAGATGTAGACAAATTACTGCCTCTGTTTCAGCCATGTTAAATCAAGTCTGGAGAACTTCACAATTTTATTTTTACATAACTCTATGACTATAAAGCCATTTTGAATTTTACCAGCCTTTGGTTTCCTCACAGAGATTCATTGATATTTGTGTTTTCAGAATCACCAAAGATACATCTGTGTTTGCTTTGACATTGTGTGGTACACATATTCAGTGTACCATTTTCAGAGATAGCATCATTGCTTTAAGTTTCTTTAAATATGTCAGACTAATTTTGTTATGAATATTAGAAGCATACATTATCCAAATAGACAAGTGATATGAGCAGGGATTCTTCATAGTGGTTTATGTACCTATTTTGCTATAAACTTTGCCTGGAAAAAAAAAAAAAAAAGAGAGAGAATGATGGTACTTAAAAAGTGAAGTTGATAAGTTTTACTTTGGTGAGAATTTGAGCCAGTTGTGCAGGTACATATGCCTTCTGTCTGGATTGAATTCTGTCTTCATTATATTTTATCAATATTTTGTTGTTTATACCTCATTTCATATTGAGATCTTATTTAGATTTAATGTCTGACATGGTAATATCTCAGTAGATTTATAATACGCATCGAATAAACTGTACATTTTTAACACCAAATAAACCCAAAGTGCTTTTGTATGTGAGAAAAAGCTGTTCATTCCCTGCACCCTGCTGAGAGACTGGATTAAGACAGTCATCGTGCTGATGTAGCAAACTTTTGTTCTTCCGTGACGGACCTAGGTTGTTGCTGTAAGCATGCTTCCAAGGCTAAATTTTCAAGTATAATGTTTTCTTCACATAGAGGGTAAAAACTGCAGGTATTCTTTTGATGACAGCTTGCTGGAAAAAAAATCTTGAAAACCAAGGACTGGGCCTGCAAAAAAATATGCTTAGAGACAAGCTATAGGCATAAAAATATGTTGAAGATTTTGTGGGAGTTTGTGTTGCATGCCCCATTATTGCTTACATATAGATTGGGGCGGGGTGGTGAGGGGGAAAGGCTGCTGTAGCAGGAGAGGTTGAAAAGCAGTGGATAAGGGAGGAATGCTCTTCTGGAGCTGTGGTGTCAGGTCATGGACCAACCCGTTTTGCTGCAGTTGAACTAGGTAACCATGGTAATGAACACACTGATGCCAGGAATATCTCGTCCTTTGCATGGGCTAAAGAAGGAATGTAAATCTCATAGGATGTAAACAAAACTGGAGGGGAAATGCAAGAGATGCATGCCAGCATGCAAGTTTTCTGAGTAGGTGAGGCAGATGAGTGTGTTCACACATGTGATGGTTTCATGATAATTTAATACCTGTTTTGTAGTATGATGGTGTTCCTAGTGAAGTGGCTGATAAGCACTGCCTCCAGCATCCTGGATTTTCCTCATGGTGTTCACACATACAAACAAAAAGCAACATAAAAAACTTATTGGGTAGGTCACTAACCACAAATGATTACATCATTCCCAGCAACCTTTCACTCTGGTAATACTGCTATCTCAAAGGCCTGTTACAGGGCATCAAGTCGAAGTGGAAAGGCCTGCACAGGAATGATAGTGACATAAGATACTAGATGATGTGCATTAATGCATTTCACTGAGGTGTTACATGTCCCTCAACTATCACCACCTCCTTCAGCTCTTCTGAGGCATTTGTCTGGCCATCTAATATTGAAAGCTCTCCTTGGGATAATGGGAATATGAGATTTTTCTTACACTTACATTTTTAAAGATCTTAAGGCATAGATCAAAAACGGGGGAACCAAGTAGATAGCCACAATACATGGTAGCACAAAAATCTGCAGTGTATTTGTCTTCTATCTGCTGCTGAAGGTATATTAATTCAAGTACATTATCTGAGGCTTTCCTTCTCTGACCACACTGCCCCTGAGCTGAGGTGTGCAGTTTGCTCTAACACAGAAGCAACTGTTCTAATTTATTATAGTTTTACAGATGCTTATGCTTATCTACAACTTTTGGGGAGTAACATCCAAATCGAGCAGTAACTTTATGATTACAAACATGGAACCAAGTTACAAGAGAATACTTTGCAGACCATGGTTATATCTGACACTAGTCTCTTTTCCTAGAATCTTTAGATTTCCATGACAGTTATCTTTTTCACAGAAGCCCAGGGTCCAACTCAGCCATTCTGCAACACCTGGGTGGACCTCTGCTTAGAGGGAAGCCCAGAGGGGCTGCCCCACCTCCTAGAGCTAGCCTGGCCTTGGAGCTTCCTGCGCTGACACATTCTTCATCTCTTTGTTAAAGCTGCACTTTTTTTTGCTGTTTTTATTTTTAATGTCATGCTGCTATTCATTAAAATGTAGTAAATAGATGCTCCCCTTCCTCCCCCGTGCCGGGTTCTGGCAGTTCAGAATCCTCTTTCGTCCCTTACTCAGGACATTCCTCCTGCCTTGAATGGACACATTTTCATCACATTTTCATCGCTGTCAACACCTCAGGAACCATGCCTCACAAGAACTGATTGTTGTGCAGAAACGTCTTCAAATTTATACCCTCAATGCTAGCTCTACGTATGCACCAGATCTGACATATTAATAATACAGATGATAGATCTGGCATTTGAAGCACTTGTTCCAAACATCCCACCTCCTCCGCGTATACCTTCTGTTTAATTTTAAGAGTTCCATCTTCCACATGGAGGATGCTGTCAGGAAGACAAAAGCATATTTTGAAAAATAACTTTGTACTTGATCTGGTTTAGGAAATTTTTATCAAAACATTTTTGTTGGAAAATCCCAGTTAGTCAAAACAGAAATCATTAATTGGAAGGTGTAATTTTGAAACATTCTAGAAAAATACAAATTACACTTCAAATATATTTTAGACAACTTTTATAATCACACCTGTTTTAGCTGTTGATTTTTTTTAAAAAGCAATTTTGGAAAAAAAAAACATTAAAAATTTTAATCTGAATTTGGGGATTATTGTTATGAATGCTTGTGAAACTCTTCACAATTTAGTTAGTTCTTTGTGTGTTTTTCCCTAGCCTCAATTTATTATTATTTTTTAATCATAAGAGCACAAACAAGAAAAAACCTTCTATACACAGGAAAATCCCGATTTTATTACTGCATTTACTAGGAAATGTTAGTATTGTTGTAGCACCTAGTTATGCTTTTCACAAGAGCAACAGCCATGATGCAGTTCTTGTTCCGAAGAACAGTCTCTGAAAAGGTAACCAGCAAATATTTACACAAATATGCAGGGGTGCCAAGGGAATGAAGTAAGTGTAGTGTTTGCTCTGGGAGTTGGTGGTTTCAGCACACTAAAATCTAGCTGCTGTCTGAAGTATATATTTTAACAAACCAAATTATTGTATTGAATATTTATATTTTAAAGGCTTGGCCTTGAAAGCAAAGCCAATGGTGTAGCAAAGTGCATACAAGTTTAAGAAGGGTAATATGGAAGAACTGGAATTGTTCATTAATGAACATTGCTGTGGCAATCAACAGCTGTTACTAAGAGTTAATTGAAGTCATTCTTAAAAGGATCGGTGAAAGAGAAAAACAACACCAAAAAACTGAAATGTTGTGGAAAAACATTTAGTGGTGCCTACAAGCAATACGTATTACTCAAAACTAGGCAAGACAGAAAATGGCCTCCTATTTGGCAGTAGGTTTTGATATATCTCAAGTTTTTGATAGCTTCCTTCCTTCATCAAAATTGAACTAAAAAATTATCTTTGTAATTTTTAGACACAGTACACTGCAGGGAATTTCTGTTGAATAGAGCACACAAGATCTGAAACTCTAAAGGGAGTAACTCTGTGAGTTACACAAGGCTAGAGAGTAGTCTTGGAGTTTTAGAAAGGACTATAATACTGGATAGATTGTTCACACTCTACAAAATTTTACCATAAACCAGGTGAATTCAGATTCCTTTTTACCATTCTGGAAAGATAGAAGCTGCTCTGAGTGCTCCTTCTATTTGTTTTTCTTTCGTCTTGGTAGTAAAATATAATTCCAAAAAAAAAGACTTGAGACAGGACCTTCCTTTTTCAGTGTGTTTGTAGATTGCACTTGAATGGTGGCTTGATCTCTACTGAGTGATCTGGAAAGCAACCAAGTATTTTATTAGTGGAAACAAAAGCCAATGAAATGGGTTAAAGTCCTTTGTAAAGCCTGCCTAACTTCTGAAATTACTGGTTCAGTCTCTTTGTTGAATGCAGCAGAGTGTAATTTTTTATCTTTTCTATTGTGTATGCATTTTGCAAATCACTAATTCAGAGTAAAAGTTTTCATTTAGTCAACCTTGGAGACACCTTTGTTTTTTCTTCAGAAGTTGCATTTCATTTAGAATCTGCTTTTCAAGAGTTCACATTATTTCCATTATGCACTATACTGCAACATTTTAACCTACTACCAAATTTTCCATCTGTATTACTGCTAAGTCATTTTCAGTTTCTTCAACTTCTCTACTTTTAACTAAAATAATATTCCAAATTGTTGCTGATTTCTTGTTTATCTGTATTTTCTGGTTTAATATAAATGCAAGAGTTTTACATAATATGTTAAGAGTGGACAGTCCGTATTATGTGTAAAATCAATCTGTTATCCCAAATTGTTCTGGTTTTTGTACACCCCTCCCATCACTTGTGCAGTTTCTGTTACTTTAGGTGGTGCTTCAGGACTGAGAACTTCCTGTGAAAATCTTTTGTCTTGTGTCAACATATTACCATAATGACAAAGCAGGATTTAAGCGCAGGGCTTGCTTGAGGTTTAAGGCTGTTTTTCAGTGAACTTAGGGTGTGAATGACCAGTTTCTTGCTTTTTCTGCCTTCTGTCATCTTCCACTTACTTGAACAGAAATCCTAGTTTTGGCCATTTGAAGACTGATGGTGTGGACTTTTGATACAGCTGAACTGCTATAGATGGTATCTCTTGGAAAGAGTGGTTCCATTGCTTTCACTCACTTCCCCAACCCCAGGTAACAATATAGCCTAACTGCTCCTTCAAGGACAAACTCATTTATATCAGCATTCTGGAAGTGACAGCAGGGAACAGTGTACATCCCTGGAGACAGAGACAGTCAGACACCCACACCTGGGGATACAGATGCACATTATGTCCCTGAAAAACCTTTAATGGGAACTCTGAGTATAATATGTATGTGTGTGTCTATGTCCATATATATATGCATATATATAAAGGGTAAGAAATTTCTCAAAAAATAAGCAGTTTGGACATAAAGTCCTCAGCCTCAGTTGATATGAATGTTCCTGTTATTTTCACCAAAAGTTATTACATCTGCAGGCCCAATTGGAAACGTCATGCTGTTAGCCGTGCTTTTCTTCGAGTGTTCCATCAATTTACGCTGACTGAGGGTCTGGGGTCTAAATCTCTCTTGAACACTCAGAAGGGGTAATGATCATTAATGATCAGCCATCACATCCTCCTACAGTACTTGTATCAATATGAGACAAAAGTAATATCTGAGGGCATGTTTGTTATACCACTTACATCAAATGCTGGAAAAGCTTGGAAAAGATGAAGCAGAGTGAGCAGAGGCTCTGTTTGTAAGGCTCACTTTCAACCTACTTTACTTTTGTTGATGCAGAGAAAATGCAGTGAAGATCAGACTTGAATGATAGAACAGAAGTATTGAACTAGATTTTTTTTTCTTCTACATTGTCAAAATTGTGCAATATTAGAACAGCTTTTGATAATACAGCAGAAATGGGAAGTGCAATCAGAAGTATTCTTATGGTGTCTTTTACAGTTTTATGTCTGGCATAGTAACCATCAACTCTTTTTTGTCTCTTGCTGTTTCAACTTTTAAAGAAGTTACGTCTCCCATCTTTCTTAAGACTGTGAAGTAGATTGAATATAACTTCCCTGAGGAAACTGTCAATATGAATCTGTGTTCTGTTGACAAGAAGATTATTCTTTATATGTTGATACAAAAATCCATAAAAACTGAGGAAAAATAATCTTAGCATGGTTTAGGGAAGATTTGTCTACATCGCATTATCTACTTAAAAGGGGAAAACATGAGCGTACAGGTAAATTTTCAGTCAACAAGAAGTCCTTATAGGGAAGCTGTGCTAGGTAGGGAAACATAGCATAAAATTATTAAATTAACTATTTCATTTTTTCCATTGATCTTTGTAAAAGATAGCAAACTGTTCGATCCAAAAAAAATGCAAACTCAAGACTTCCTTTTTTTCTTTTAGTGTTGGTTGGTTGGTTGTTTTTATTTTCTTTTTTTGCTTGTTTTGTTATCTGCTTGATTGACAGCTGGTAACAGTCTTGCATTTTACAGCTATTGCAAATATACTTTGTTGTTTTTTAGTGATACCTAATGAAATAGCCAGATCCTATATTGTCTTGGGATACCTCTACTTTAAATACAAGTTGCTTTACTCAAACTGGTTTAATCATGATCCAAAACTACTGCCACTGTTATTTATAACAACAAAGTACTATTCTTTTAAATAAAAGAAAATAAATTCAGAAGCTGTACATTTGTGAAACTGTATGCAGATTTTCAAATCAAGCATAATGTCTACATTATCTGCTGTACTTGCCATTTATACTGTAAACATATTAAAGAACACACACTAAAATGCATTAGGCCACGAATTATTAAACAGTTAATTCTCCTCCAGTAATTGTTTCCTTAATTTTCAGTATTAGATTGCATAAAAATAAGCTGTTTTAAGAAATATTTTTAATTTTAAATGGTTTAAAGTTTATATTTTAAATGTCTTTAAGAAATAAAGGTGAGTATAAACACTTGTACTTTCAACTAGAATATTCTATGCCTGAACGTATTTGAAAACTGGAACGTTCTAAGATTTAACTTGGAAAAAAGAGAAAGAGAGCACTAGTCTATTGTATTAAGAGTTCTCTGAACGTGTCTGTGAAACAGGGGATGAAGAAGTACAGATTGTAATTTATCTTCTTTGAAAGTATTCCTTGAAAGAGGCAACTAAAGAAAGTAAGTGATTATGCTTCAAAAGGCTGCTAAGAAACTGGCTGGGAAGATGGAAAGCAGAGGAGACTTAATAGCTCATTTTAGTTGTGTCAGAAGCTTGGCAGTGGGATGTCATAAGAAGGCTCTCTAATAGGATCTGTGCTTATTTATATTTATTAGAGATCTTTAAAAAAATGCAGTGGTCAGCAAAGGTGCAAAAACTTGCAGAGAAACACATAGTTATTAAGATACAAGAAAATAGAAACTTCGGAGGGACATATCTAAAGCTGGAACATTAGCAATGTGATGAACAGCAGGAAGATAACTGGTACCAATCATTTTCCTTGCTGGCTTCTAAATAGAGTTTATAGCCAGAGTACAGATAAAAATGCTTAAACACTGCAGAGGACAACTCCAAGAAGCCTTGAATTAATATTGGGCTAAAGAAGCTCTCAAGGTTTCTCACACATTTGTCATTACTCTTCAATCAAGCTTGGTGTGTAAAAAATCTGTGAATGATATGTATTGGTTGGCATAGTGTCTTCCATGTATTAGTGTTGTTGTCCCTCAGATTGCTGTATTGTTTTTAAGATGGGCTAGAATGAGGGAGAGGGAGTTGAAAAACTGTCTAGCTGCCTTCTCAGGCTAGTTCCACGTAAGAGGTTTCAAAGTGGATTTTCAAAGTATATACAGTTGGAGAATCTAGGACAAGCCACTGGTGAAAGCTTGGTACAATAGGAACAAAGAGCATATTAATATGCATCTGAAGGGAATACTGAAAATGTTGCATCTAATTATTTTAGAGAAGAATTAGAGATGAGATGAAATAATTACTGTTGTAGTTGGAAATTTCTGCGCTGGAATGAATGACTAAGACATGGAGATATCTAAAGAAATTGAAAGGTGTAAAATTCTAAATAGAAGAGTAATACGTTTTGATGAAGTTTCCATTTAGGTAAGAGCAACAGGAATAAGCCCTGTTTACAGGAAAGGTATAATGTTAGAGAGAATGTAAGTCCTCTTGCCATAAGAGGAAGGAAATTTTCTGTGACATACCTGGAAATTGTAATACAGGGATTTTTATTCCTCTTTCTGCATTGCTAGCCATTAGTAATTACAAAATAATTAACTTTTATTCACGAAATTACTTTTGTACTGTACAGACATTTAGAGATTCTATTCATTTTCCTCTTAGGCTATTAGGAGAGGTTCCTACTGGGATCTTTACAGGGAAGAATCTCCAGCAGTGCCAACCCCTTGGAATTCAGAGCTAGGTGTTTGTATGTCCACAGGTAGCAATGTATTGTAACTTTCTGGGTTATCTTTTTCTCATTTCTATTCCATGTTTGCATCTCTTCAGTGTCAATAAGCACACCCACATCCCGAACCATTTTGCACATCAAATCAGTAGGTAGTAGCTAGAGAATGTCCTATTGTTATTAGTGGGGGTTAGCATGCATATTTTAAGAGTACCTCTGGAAGTGTTTTAGGTTCTGTGGTTTCACAGGGAACATCTAGCAGTTGTGCTCTTGAGTGGCAAATAAATAACATATATTTAAGTCGTAAGATGCAGTTTAGTTTGTGGGGTTTTACTTGTTTTTTTCTGGGGGTTTTTTTGGCTGCTTGGTTGTTTTTGGAAATTGGAAGTTGGAAGCATCATCCGTCATAACTGTGGGAAATTGAAAGCCTTGTCTTGTTTCTAACAAATTCCAGCAGGCAAGCTGTGAACTGGGACACTACCCTTTCTCTACTCCAGTTCCATATCCTTTCCATGCGTTAAAGAATTCCATCGTTTAAAAAATTCCATCCGTATTCATATTCGTACTTTAAAAAATGCTTAGAAAACTGTATAAAACAATTATTTTGAAAAAATAACCCAACCACAAAATGTAGATGTTTTCAGTAAACAATACTGATTTTCATTCATCCTTTTTGGTTTTGGGACAGTCATCTCAAAAAACCCTCAAGTGTAAACAGATTTGTTGTGTTGCATTCTCCCCTCATCCCTTGCTTTTCTGGACAAATTTCAAAGTCAGTGGGCGCTTTTTAGAAATAGGAATGAGTTGAAACCAACTATAAATGCAAAGCTAATTCTTATTTTAAGAGACATTAAATTGTATTGACATGGATAATTTAAAATTAATTTTCAGCATAAGGAAAGAATATCCTGATAGGGCTTCTCTTAAAGTCGATGATTGTGTGAAGATGTATTTGTGGCAGTGCAAGAAAATACCTCAAAGATAGGTTTTATTTCTAACAAGAGTACAAGTAGGGAAACAATGTGGTAATAATGGGTATTTCAAACAAAGTACTGTGTGTTTTGTGATTTTTTTTTTGTTTTGTTTTCATTTCTGAATACAAAGGATGACTGATTATCCTATGTTCTTTAGTTTAGAGAATCATCTATTTTTACTTTATGTGCATATGTAGGCAATTAGCTTGAAAACCTGTTTTAAATATTTAAAAGTTTATACAAAACACAAGTTACATCTTTGATTAGTATTATTGAAAGCTAGTGAGATCTTTTGTTTTCTTCTTTCTTTGCCTTGTACATTGACAATGCTTTATGTTCTGTCAGCTTTAGTGGTTCCTGTATAGTCAAGGCTAAGCTAAGTCAAAGGAGTGTGTTATTTTTTTGATTTTTTTTTTTTTTTGAAATGACCTTTCTAATCACAAACAATGATTACAGCAAAAATAAAATAAAAATATTTTTTTAAAAGAGTGAAAAGAGAAATTTAGACATATTGCTTATCTCATGTCCCTGTAGGAAGTGGAAAGTTTTCCATTAAATATCCATCTATCTAACTAACTCACTATATATATATATACATATATATATATACACATATATATACACACATATATATATACATACATATACGCTTATAAACAAATGAAATATAGTTCTTATAATTGAATATGATACATTTGCAGAGTCTTTTTTGTTTGTTTTTTAAAGGCAAAGAATTTTTATAAGAAAATTTGGATCTAGTCCCTGTTTCTTTATATTTCTTTGCTTCCCATTTTTGAATTCCTGGTATGAAGTCTGATATTGAATTAATTTATATCATATTTATTTAGATTGCAGCAGGTGAAATTTAGGCCCCAGTGTAATTAATAGCTCCCTCTAGTTTCTTTGCAGTTAAAGTGTAATATTTGTTTAGTGCCTATCTGAAGAAACTATTACTGCATTGTTGTGTATTACAAATTACAAACTCAGTAGGGTAATGTAATACAAATAGGCCATATACATCCATATGTTCAGGTTAAAGGTATGGAGGGGAAATACTAGATAAAAAATTTCTTTCCTGATAAACCTGTATAAAAGTCATTCGGTCATTCTGTAGCTGACCTGTCATTAGTATCTCGGTACAGTTTGTGTAATTTTGTCTTAATAGTTTAGTGTTTAGCCAGCACAAGGAAAAGCTATGCTGTGTTCCTTCAACAACTTAGTAAAACTTGAAGAGCAAATTCCCAGATGTTTCACGTCTGGTGGTGGTTTGGCGGGGGCAGATACTTAAATATTCACCTGTGTTCCTATTATGAGTATTGCATATAATTCTTTGGATGAGCCTTAAACACACTAAAAAGAAAAATCCATTATTGCAAGTCATTTTTTAAGAATTATAATTATACTTTGACTGCTTATTTTTCTCTCTACAATACTTTTCCGGTTCTATGCACTAATTGGTTTCTCTGACTTCTCACTGAGATGTGCTATAATCCCAGCACATTTGCTCACACAATTTACCTGCTCCCCCTGTCCCCAGGAAGGAAGGACCTGCACAGGGGCTGGTTTGGCAGCACTGTTTTGGGGTCAGGAAGGCCCTTCAGAAGGCTGTTGGAGTCTTTGGATGAAAACTTAAGTACTCCAGCATCCCTGGCAATCCTCAGAAGTCAAGGAGGATTTGTGTTTGTTGTATAGGGATACTTATGCAATCGTTGTGTGTTTTGACAGTGCTTGTTTATAAGTCAGTAACTTCCTTGGTATGTGTCCAGTATTCACAGATACTTCTTCAAGCCTGCAGAATTGTGTTACTGCTTTACTTAGAAGGAATAAGAACTTTTTTGTAGGAGCTGAGGTTAGGCTGTTAAATTGGTTTGGTGTTATTACATTTAGATTTTGCAGAAAACTTCAGAAATTGCTATGAGATCCTGGAAGCACTTTGCCCAGTGTCTGCTGTGCCTCAAATCAGTCTCGTTTGCCTCAGTCAGACACTGTAAAATGGCTGTTCCGATCAAACAAACAAATTAAATACCATACTGTTGCAGTGATAAAGCTTTCAATGCTCAGGTATTTAGAGGATTTATGTAAAATGAGTTCATATATTCCGAAAATATGGTGTAATAAGATGACAAATTAAGAAGAAAACTATACAATTGAAATTTTGTTCACCTTTTATCTGCATTAATGGAAAGCAACTTTTATCTAGGGTTAGCTAGTGTAAAGCCCATCAAAGGAAGTGATGCAAATGGGAGTGTTGTATTCCCCTCTTAACAGTGGAGCAAAGCCTTCCTTCAGTTCTGAATTTTCATAATAACACAGAATTGTAAGCAGTTTGCACAGGGATCCCAACTGTCTTTTGTTCTCAGGGAGCAACTAAAAGACTAAAGCCAAAAACTGACTACCTTGACGACGTCAATATTTTTCAGTTGTAGGAGATGAGGGGGGTAAGTGCTTTTTTTTTTTTTTTTTAAATACAGCACTGAATAGGGCAGCATCATTCCAGTTGCCTGAAATAATTTTCTCATTTATTACATTCTTATATATGCTTCCAAGTTGCTTAGTTTGCTGTGTCCGTTTTTTCCTCTCTACAAACAGTAACAGGTTAATCTTTGAAAAGCTAGGAAAGCTCTGACACAGCAGGTAAGTTGGTTTTACTACTAACCTCCAAATTCTTCATTATCTTTTTATCATTTTGTTATTATTTTAACTCAGAGTTCCTTTTTCGGGGAAAAAAGGTAGGAGAGGTGCAAAGATGTCTGAATAGCTCTTGCTTGCCAAGTAATCTTCTTGGTTTTCCCTTGTGCAAAGCTGCTAGCTGGCTGGACTTCTAGCTGGCTTGTTAATTGTGGGAGAGCCAGACCAAGGGGGAAGAGTTAGGCCTGGCAGCTGCCTTCTATGGAGTTACTACAATTTAGGATTCTGAGTCATCACCTCAGCTATACATTCCCAAAAGGAGAGAGAGAACGTGAAATCAGACTGGCTGGCGGTGCTTGGAAATAGTCTGGACATCTACTTGAACAGGAAAAATTAAACAGGAAAAAACTACACAATTATGAAAAACTGAAGCATCATTTTTGATCAGCAGCCTCCAAAGCTATTTGCATACCTGTTAAGATTTTTCAGCATTCTTGATGTTGCAGAGAAAGGAAAAATAATTATGCAGGCTAATCTTCTCAAAGGCACTTTGAGTCAGGCAAGATCACCTAAATAGTAAAGGTCTCAGACTCTTCTAAAAATAAGAGTTACATATTTAAACAAAATCAAAGTTTTTCTTTCTTTCTCTTAAAAGCATGTTTAGGCGTGGCTCCTAGTGTATGTACTGCATTGTGCTGTTGTGTGGTAGATGAACCTTGGTGTATCAACACACATGGATATATATGATTCTTCCTCGTTAAAAGGAAACATATTTTTCTATTAAAGGTGGCACTAAGCAGTGTAAGAGGTGTGGAGTGGGAGGGATAAAGAGAGGGGAATATTTGATAGTATTTAGCTTCCTTTAAATTATGTCCTGTCTGTATGTAGTGATGATTTTCTTTGACATGATAGCCTGCTATAAGTCTTGGTCATGGTTGCTTAGGCTTCACAGTGAATAGAGAGATTAATGGTCATGACTCAGGAGGAATTGCATAAAACACAATATGAAAGCTATCTGCAATATCATACAGAATCATACAATTCAGTGATTGCATTACAGTATTACTAATATACTTCATGATAGGATGTTTTGCTTCCATTTCCCTTTGTATAAAGACAAAAAGTTGCATTAGACACTTCTGACTAACCATAGGTCATGGGTTTTGTTCATCAAATGTGCTCATCAGCATGGAGACTGCGATTGCTGATTGCTCTTTTTTTCTCTTACAGTTGGAATTCTTTTTTTTCTTTTTCTTTTCTTTTTTTTTTTTAATGTAACGTTTAAGTCAAAACACTCTGAGGTCATCTAGTCTGCACCTCAGTGTATTACAAGTCATTACATTTCATCACTTACTGCTATATCCTGAGTTAGTTTGAGTTAGCCTAGAGTATTACCAGACTCTGGAGACAAAATTTTTGTTTGTCATTTAATGCTGAATAGCAGGGAGTTGATTAGAAAAAATATGCTCAGATGAAAATAGTTGTTTTGTGTGTCATGTTCTGCATAACATCTTGAGAGGATGCCATCTGCTTCTGAATAAATAAATAAACAGGATTCCTATTAAAAGAGCTTCCTTTCAGAAAAGCAGCTTATGTTTCAGCCATGTACACATAGCCTAGCCCTGGTAGTGTGCCCTCCAAACACTTCCTTCTGGCAACCTCCGCTCTTCTCACCAAGATCCATGCAGATTGTTCTGCCTCCCTGAATGTCTGAGTATGCTGACAATGTAAAAATGTGCAGGCTGGCTATTAAAACGGCTGTTGAGGTCATGCTGTTAAAGGGCTGTCTTTCACTGTTAGCAATTTCTACCTTCAGCGTCCTTTTCAACTGAGGAAGAGAATAGAGGTGGGCTCAGATGATCCCCTGCTAAACCTCTGCAGCAAGATCTGTGGACTTTCTGCTGCATGTAAAAGTTGATTTGGCATAAGCAGCTTTATGAGTACAAGAGATGTATGGAGTTTCCTTTTTTTTAAAAAAAAAAAAAAATACTTCATGAAAAATGGTTAGGGGTGTTTTGTTTTCTTGTGGTATTTTTGTGTTTTGGTTTGGTTTTGCTGCAATTGCCTATGCGTATATGCAGAGACATTTTAAAATTTTACATGTGTCAAGCTAGATTGTAGCCTGGAACAACTCTTGTAAGAGCTCCAGGCCAGGGAGATGCAGTGTGAATAGATTTAAAGATAGAAGAAATCACAAACACATGCTGCATTTTTGCTTGCATCAACTAGGCTCTGGAAATTCTGCAAAACTAAAGAAAATATTGTAGGCTTCAAATGATTGGAAGCTGGTTTCAGGAATATCCTCAACTTCCCTATGCTGAACACTCGCAAAGGTGGGAAAGGCCCTGACAAAAAGAATGGATTTTTCTTTAAAAAACATCTAGGTTATTTTTCCTGTTACTGAAGTGTATTCACTAAGCTCATTCTGTCTGTTGAATGCAGCTTCTTCAAAATCTTCTGTTTACATGAGGGGAAGAAGAAATGCAGCCATAGATTTCTGTTAGGCAACCCATCCATACTTTCCCCTCATTTAGCACTACAGTTAAACATTAAGTAGAAGTGCTTGAGCCAGTTTGAACAATGGCTTTTTTCCTTCTACCTGTTCCACTTTGTGGTTTTGGCTGCTTATTTCTGTCCATAGTCTTAATTCATGCCAGTTCCTTAAAGGGAACAAGGAGAGGCTGGGCACAGGAGGGGCTGTAAACTGGCCCTACTGCTTACAGAAGCATGACCTCGATGTTTTTTGAAAAGACTTTTATTTTGCTCTTTATCCACTAAAAACATCTGATAAAGTGGTGGAGAGTGGTTAAAAAAAAAAAAAAAAATGGTTTCCACTAATTAATAATCCCTTAGATGCTTCTTCTAACTCATGCACAGGATACCAATCTGCTCCCTCTTTCATAAAAGCATGTAGTATCGCCAAGCAGTATCTTCAAATGCAGGCAGTATGTAATCCATGAACATAGTAACCTCTGAACAGAGTTTTACACCAGTGGAAAGAATGCTTCATATCTCAACGAAGCTAAGACAGCATCTTTTTAATAAAGATTTCCCAATTCCATCCACACTCTTTTCATTGGCAGCTTTATCTCTGTGTGTGAAGAGAACAGAAGTAACTGATGTGAAACTTTGCTTCAGCCAAGAATTTTATAATTCAGATGCAGCAAAATATAGGGTCATTGGTAAATACGATGTTTTGGAACTAGCTGAAGAGGAAAGAAGTCTTTTGATGCATTAGACTAATGTGATAGCAGGTCACAGAAAGAAGCTAAACAAATTTTAAAAGGCAGTATTCAATGGACAAATATGTCCCTGTTCTTTATCAGCTCTGTAATAGGATGAATACTCAAGATCAAGCAGATAGTTGTTTTTTTTTTTTTTTTTTTTTTTAAAAAAAAAAAAAAAAAGTGATCCGATCTTCTGCTTAAAGTTCTATATTTTGTTTTGCTTCTCAGCAAACACTCAGACAACCTGATTATGACCCTTTGTTCTTTTTAACCTAACATCTAATCAGAATTTCCCTGGTTAAAACTTGTTTCCATTGTCCCTTATCCTCTAATGTGCACCTCCAAGATGAATGTGGTTCATCCTCTGTACAGCCACGCAGTACAGACAGGTAGTTAGACATGAGTAAGGTCGTCAGCTCTCATTCAGTGCTTTTATCCAATGCATCATGCCACCCCACACAGACTGCAGGAACCCGCATCTGAATGGTTTTTGCTTTTGCTTGTTCACCTTTGGCTTCCAAAGTCTGATTTGGGTTGGGGAGAAGAGGCAATTTCTTAGTTCTGAGAATCTCCCATCTGTTTCATCGAACTCTCAAATTAAGCTTGTAAACTGTGTTCAGATCTTGGTTTTGTTCAATATTGGTCACTGTTTGAGTCATTTGATTATTTCGACATGTAGCCTCTCAGTCTTTGCTACAAATTTGGAGAATTTGAGAGATCAGTAGAGCTCCTCAAGTAGATACTGTTACCAGATGGGAGTTCACTGGAGTGTGTAAGGGAGTCAGTTTGAATCTCTTGCAAAGTTAAGGTCCCCACTGGCTCTATCTTTAGTGGTATGGATTCCTACCAACAGCTTCAAACTAGCAAGACGGTATGTGTTTATAGTAAGCCTGTTAGTCAAGCACTTTTTTCTCCATTTAGCAATAACTAGTATCTCTGGCTTTAGAGCTGTGTAGAACAATGTGTCACTGAGGCAATAAATTTTGGCCTTTGCTCACCTTACGATAGCACTGAAACCAGGACTATGCATGTGGAGAGCAGATTATTTTAAATCTCGTGGGTGTTATTAGAACTGCAGGTTGGAATAAAGGAGATGTTGATCAACTTAGTCTATCCTTGAACTGAGGCAGAATAGAGCAAGTGTTTGTTTTCTCCAATAGGGATTGTATAAGCTGTTCTTAAAATATTTCCACAATGGCGATTAAACCATCTCTACATTATCTTCTATACTGCTTTTATTAGAAAAACCCTTTTCCATTGCTTTCCTCAATATTTTTTAATTGCTTCAGGTTAAACCAATACTATTCAGTAGCATTTCTCCCAATGAACAATTCATATTTGAATTTCACCTGCTGTAGAACATATGTCAGAGCTCTGTAGGTACTTCTTTCTAGCAGACTAAAAATACACCATTTCTTATCATTGTTGGTCAACTGTGGACTGTCAAAAGGGTTTCTCTTCAGCTATGGTGCCCAAAACTGGATTGTTTCAGCAGGTACTGACACTGGTACTTGACAGAAAGTATTATCTCCTGGCACATGTAAAGTTTCCTTACCACAGTGCCTCAGAATTGGGCTTTGCCCTTCTTTTTACATCTCACTGTTAACTGGTATACACTTTATAATTGATTATAACCCAATAAGTTTTTCTGTGTTCTGTTGCTTAGTCTGTAAAACCACATTTTTTTCATGCATGTTCTATTTTTCATTCTAATAGAAGTAATTTTTTTTCTTTTTAAGCTGTCTTCCAGATTCAGCATTATATTTTAGAAACTTGATCCTGCACTTCTGAAACCTTGCAGTCCTTTCAGTTTGATATAATCTGTGGATTTCATAAGTTTACTTTCTCTTACTTTATCCACGTCTTGAATAAAAAATAAATAAATTGATTAAAGTTGGGCCCAAGGCACGCCTCTGTACTTGAGAAGTATCTTTAGTTTGACAGTGTATAAATAATGTTTCCACATTTATTTTTCAACCATTTATTTACCTTGCTCCTCTTACCTCCCTATTGTTATTACCCTTAGACAATTTCTTATCTTGTTATACCACAAAAACCAAAAGCATCTACTCCATCTTTTTTTCTTTTATTTATTTTTTCCCATATCACTATGTCATTTACCTGATTTCAGAGAACCTGTAGAGGTTGGCAGTGGGTGTGGGGTGGTTGTTTTTTTGTTTGTGATCGTGGTGGATTTTGTTTTTTATTGGGGGGTGGGGTTGAGGGGGGAAAGTGTTATTTCAGAACTGGGTGGTGGGGAACAAAAGCCAAAATTTTATCAAACAAATGACAGCAATGGTCTAAATGTGTTTACAGGTGGAAATGCATTTCTTTGCTGCTTTTTTTCTTTTTTTTCAGCAGCCCACCTCACCTGTGCTTATAACCACTGCCCCAGTAATCCTAATGATGTCAGCAGCATACCCTTTTTCCATTTGTCTAGTCCAGCAGTTGTGACTATCTTCAGAGATGTCTTAAATTTGTTTTGCTGTTACTCAAACTTCAGGGTGCTATTGTCACCCAGTTGACTTTCTAGCTTGTGCAGGCCTCCTAGTTTTTTCTTTATGAAGCTAAAAAGGAGTCAAAGCAGGTCATGCAGTTCACAGTGAACTGTTTGCATCTACTGCACCAATACACCTGGGTTATATTTTCTACTAGGGGAAGAAAATGCATTTCCTCCTTCCCCCAAGATTGCTAGATTGTGTTTTTTTTGTCTTAATAGCTAGAACTAGTAAGGCCTGGTGTTCCACTGTCTTAGTGCAGCACTGGGCTGTGCTCACTGTCCTACCTTCTGCAGCAAGGAGTAGTGCTCTTGGGCTCAAGTTGTGGCCCCTTCTCTAATGGGAGATCTTTACATGTCCAGTGAGTGGGCTGTGTTTGTTGGCAGCCCCTGAACTGCCACACATAAGGTTTGTCCATCGTGCTATCAAGCATTAACCTCGGCTGCTGTAATTTATGACCGCCTTGTATTTTCATTGGATTTTATAGATCAAAGTGTGTGGTGCTCCTGAATCAGCTACAAATCTGAAATGTTTTGCCCATCAGATTTTAAAGATAACTCTGGAGATTATCACCCTGAGTATATTTGTAGATGTTGTCTTTACAACATCTTGCTCAGTCAGATCAGATGATGTTTTCATATATTTGTAACACACAGCAAATACCCTTCTTCCTTCCTCTTATTTTCCCCCAACACCTTTTACTTTATTTTATTTTGGTTTGGTTTGGTTTATTTTATTTTTGGAGTAGTGGACTTTATTGGTTTGATTTCCTTTTGGTAACATTAACCACATGTTTTGACCAAGGAGCTGTGTAATTATAGTTATTTTTAGTATTGATTTTGGAGGAGTGATTTGCAGTGCATCTGTTCCATGGGAATAATTTCCAGTGTTTATAGTGCACTGGCTCTTCCATTGCACAGTGACTTGCATTTTTATAGTTGACACTGCTGAATCAGCTGCACTTTCTGTTTCATTTTTAGCTGCAGATTTTCAAAAAAGTTATGTGCTACTTGTTTGAATATATATGTATATATATATTATTATGGTTGGTCCTGCTCACATCAGTCAGATTTCTTTATTTTCTCATTTATTTCCAACTCTTTGGGCTGTGACTTTGTAAGTAAAAATAAGCAGTCTCTTATGTATTGTATTTCTTTCAGGTGGTGATCACTCTCCTTTTTAAAAAAAAAAAAAAAAATAGTGCCAGTGTTATTTAGTCTCCTTTCTCTGTGAAGGTAAAATGATTTATAAATCACTTAGACTCAAGCACATGAATCAGTAGCCTCATTACTGGGCTTCAGCTCATTTAAATTAAGGGTTGTGATTCAGAGGTTAGGGGAAAGTACTCATCTCACAATATCCTATAAATCTACATAATACTAGAATAGGTACTGAATGAATGACTTTCAGCATTTATTTCCTTTTACCACTCTTGAAATAAAACAAGAAAGTCAGCATCCAGTTCTGTATTATTTGATAACTGTACAGAACCATGGAAATTTCTATGCTCAAACAAAATACCTGTTCAGAATTTTAAAAATAAATAAATAAAACCATAATGAGCAAAATCATTAATTATAAATAGGCAGAGCTTCAGTTAATTGAATTTCTGCTAAGAACTTTTCCTGTCGGTGCTCTGGCTTCCTGTTGCAGACTTAAAGAAACAACACGGGTATCCTAAAAAACCCCTGGTCTTTCTGTCCTACAGACAGACATGCTTTTCACTGTAAGATTGTTACAGTGATTTTTGGATTACTGTTTAGTGCCATAAGCAGTGGAGCATTGCATTGAGACTTTCTTTAAAACCTTTGACTCTTCCTGGTTATACTACATATCATAGAAAGTGGCAAATCTAGCCAGTGTTGGGTTTTGTTTGCTTGTTTGCAAGGTAAATGTGACATCAAACTTTCTAAGAACTGACTTCATAGGGTCACCTCTCAGGATTAAAATATCTCGTGGTGAAATTCAGTGACAAATTTGTATTGTATGTGTTTAAGAAAAATAATTGTATGTGTTTAAGAAAATTAATCAGTAATTTTTGCCTTGTACATTTTATTTTCCACCATTCCTCATTTTCTCAGCTACCTCTACTGGTTTAAGACAGCAGCCTCTATTTGGTCTCGTTCTGAGAGCCAAGAGTCATAAAAAATACCAATGGTCTCATGAAAGGCAGTTGTTATGGTGAATACAGACATTTCTGGGAAAGGGTAAAGAATATAAATAAAGACTAAAGGATTTCAAATGTTTGTGCAACAGTTTGGTAAATAAAAATGCACATCTCCAAATTTAAATACAGTCTGCAGCTCATAGGTTATAACAGGATGTTTATAATGATCTATGTGGTTCTGTAAGAGGTGACATTTTGCCAGAAGAGGCAAATTACCTTCAAGAGCAATATACCTTTATACGGGATGGTGGTTTCTGTAGTCTGGAAAGTTCAGAATTTAGAGTGATAGTTTTGATACCAGATGGTGACTGAAAAGGTTTCTTTGCTCACTTTGCAGGTAAGAAACTTGTCTTAGTTTACAGGCTGACCAGAAGTACTAAATTTAGGGCTTTTTGTGGTTGCATGAAACTGAAGCTTTGCTCTTGCTTTTGCCAGTGGCAAATCATTTCTTCTATGTGACGACTGTAGCAGGATGGCTTCCTTTTAGTGCACCTGTGAGGGAATATGCATAATATAATTCTTAAATGATATTTTTCTTGGGGAAAGTCTTTGTGCATTTGATAGTGTAATTTGCAGGGATGTGCACACAGCACTAAAAGCATGATTCAGATGACGCAGAAAATGAATTTCAGTGTGTCTAACATTAAGTATGTGTTAGTGTTAACAGTCCCTTAAAACTCCCAACACTGATACCCAATTCTGTAATCCCACCTGTGTTTCAGAGACTTTTGTAAATTCGTGGATCAACATTGCAGATGTGGTGCACATCTAGCTTGGACTCTAGCAAACTAGCTTGGACTTTGTGGTCTATAAGTAATAAATAATAATTGGGGGTGGGGAAGAAGAGAAGTTACTATATACGAGTTGGTTAAAATCCTCTTTGAGCCACGTTCTTTGGTTATAGTTAGTGTAATAGGCTTTTGCCCACAAAATGTATTGGTCAGACTCTAGGATCGTTTTTTTTCTTTTTTTGCCTAAGTTATGGAGAATTCAAATTTAATTGTCTGAGTCTGATTCTTTGAATTAATAACACAATTAAATCTAAGAAGTAATAATCTCCATATCTCTACCTTCTACTTAAGACTGTACAGAATTTGTAAATTTTCTATTTTAATGTTTGCATGTTATTAAAGCTCAGGATAATAAGATCCCTAGAGATGGCATCTGTAAGTACATGGAAAATCCCTGCTTCCCTACTGTTCTACTGTCTGGTCATGCCAGAGAACCCGGCTGTCAATATGAAATCATTAAGATAATTCTTTAGGCTGGTAGGAAGCACTGCAAAACTATCAGGTTAATCTAAATCCTTAAATTTTACAAAGACTGTTATGTTTGGTGAAGAGCAATTTAATTCCTGAGCAATAAGGGTTCTTGCTGTCTCTTCTATTTCTTTTAGTCTTCTCACGGTAATGATGTGTGGCCTACAAGATGTTGAGTGTTTTAAAAGGGAAAAAAGAGGTTCTAACTGTTACTGTTGGAGAAAGTTTTCAGCTCATGAATCTCATCAATGCTTTCTCATGACACATCTGAAAAGACATTTTGGACCTAGTTTCAGCATGTAAATAAATAATACAGATTGGTCCAGCTGGGAACTAAAGCTGGATTGTTTGCACTAAAGAATATAATTTAGTAATTTTCTGGTAATGTGCAATAATACATAACTAATTGTAGCAATCCCAAGGTTTATTTTTTTTACTTAAAATAAGGAAAACAAATGGCATAGCACCTTTTCACTATTTACAGGGGGTTTGCCCATTTCCAGTTTGAGCACTCATTAAAGTCACTGGCAGGTGTTAGATTTTCTCATAATTAAAGTGAAGTTGGTGTAATTATTAGTTATTTGTTAGCTATTTGCTTTATAATCGTTTGGATAGTTTACCGTATTAGCTCTTTGCGTGAAAGAGCTAATACATCTTTGAAGCTCTACTTTGTGCTTTAATAAGAAACTACATTTCACTTTTGAAGAAATGTGGGTTTATTTTGGGGAACCTTATTTTTTTTTCTTCTAAAGTCAGTTTATTCTTTTACAGTTGAGGCTGGTACTGTGATACTCTCATATGCTATTGCTGCTCAAATGAAAAAGCCCTTATCTGATGTCTGAACACTAAGTTCAGATTTATAAATTTTATTTCTACATGTGTTATCTTCATTTTTTTCTGTCCTTTTGGTTTAGTTTTTCAATATAATCTCTGCAGTAAGGTTTTGTTTTTCAGTTCTAATAGACTTCTCAGGTTTTTGTTTGCTCGTTTTTTCTTCTCACCGTGTAACACAGTTTTTCAGTTGCTGTGAGGTGAAAAGGTACAAGCAGCAGCAGCAGGATAGAAATGAAACCTGCAGAAAGCATGTTGCTCTTTTTCATTTCTAGCTTACTTGAAATAATTTAAACAACAAGAATCTGTAAAACAACAAGGAACATTTAATGAGTGCCACAGGTTTCAGTGCATTAAAAAATCAGTGAAGTATCTCCTGTTTTAGAAGTTAATTCCCTAAATCTACCAAAGTTTCCTGAACAGAAGATACTTGGTCTTTATTTGATGATTGCTATTCTATAGCCCCATTTATCTGCCAGTTAATTTTAGTGCAAAGTCCTACAAACCTATCCTTACTTTAATTCTTTGGTCTTCAGACTTTAAAATGTTTAGGTTTCTCTAGGATGTCGATATTTGTGGTTGCTTTGGAGATTATATTTGTTTTTACCTCTTTGTTGCAAATGTTGTTAGATTTTACCTTGTGAAACAGGTTAACAGCTAAAAGACAAATAGTTTAAATTATAGAGGGGATTTATTTTGTTTGTGTATCATTCTCAAAACACTTTACAGTTCTATAAACCAGAGGAATTCCATAGACAAACATTCTGGTTGACCAAATCTGTTTGCCTGAAATATCCACAGTTTTGTGGATTAATTTTATTCCAGTTATTACAAGCACTACAGAGGTAATGGTTCATCTGTTATTCTCCACTGCTGTAGTGGTTAGGAGTGTTGTAATGGTGATGGTGCCTTAACATTCATGTTCTTGGTCCCTCATTTCCAATGGTTAGGTTTGGCTAGTATGTTCCTATAGTCACACCATACTCTTTTGCTCTAAAGCTCATATTTGTGTTTATGTACTTCTTAAATGTACTTTTGGAAATTATTTTGTTCATTGATTGATGCCAGGTGAAACTTCAGCACTTGGAACTTGCAATAAGGACATGGATAATTGCTCTGATGACTGATTTTCATAATCTCTGTCAGGTGTGGTCTAAATGCACATATTCAGAGAAATGTCCATGTGCTTCTGATTGTTTACACAAAATTAGATTTCACTGTTTTATAGCAGTATTTACTAATATGTACTTTGTCATATTTTGTAAGAGAAAATAGGCCTTAATGTGGTCACATTGTTAAATATTAACCAAGAAGTGAGTCTTTGCCAAGTGATAACAAAAGCATTTTTTGAAATATAGGTTAGAGATAAAATTAAATAAGCCAATGTTAGATTATTTTAATGAAGTTTAATGCTAAAATCCACATGGTTAAAGAATCAATTACACTGGTAAAAAATTACAAAAAAAAAAAAAAAAGTTGATTTTCTTGAATCATAAATGCAGCTTTGCTAAGCAGATGAGAAGGAAGAACTTCCAGTGCTGATTAACCTCTTTTACTATGACAGACAGAGGAACATCCTTTCCAGGAAGAATTTTTTTTTATTATTTTTTTTTTAAAAAAAGCTTACAGAGAGTTTTTAGTGTGTGTATATATTCACACAGACTAAATTTCAGTGGACAGACATATTTAATCGATAGAATTCCATTGAAAATATTGTTACAGGATGTATGTCGTATTTGTGGGGGTTGGAATTACTTTAAGGCATTTTACTTGCATTATTTAAGCTTTGGGACAGTGACGAAACTTTGTCTTGAGCTTTTAGCCTCTTTGGAAAAGGAGGAGCAGAAACTTTGGCATCTTCACCTGTTATGGAAGCTTAAACATAGTGTCGTCTTCATCCAGAATAATATATTTGATCTGCAGAGGAAAAAGTTAATGGCAGAAAGCTTTGTAGTGAATATTGGGCTTACATCAGAGGGAATTGTATGAAAGAAATGTATGGGATGTTAAGAATTCTCTTAAGACATGAGTGCAATAGGTTGCTCAAAGGTTTTCTTTCCAAATATCTCAACAGTGGAAGTAGGAGAATGATCATCTGCCACTTATACAAACTTTTGTGCAATGATTTCCAATTTAACAGAGCTTTGTCCTTTGTGTCAGAGATGTGCCTTTTGCTACCTTAAGACTTTTGTTTTGGGGTTTTTAAGAAGAGTATTTTTGTAACTTGCTCTTTTTGTGCTGGGAGGGTGTGAGGGCTGTGCCTGCAGGAGCAGGGACAGCCAAATCTGAGCCTGAGCAGGCTAGGTTGGGAAGGGGCTGCTCACCAGATTACAACCAGCTGTGGCCGTCTCTGCTGCCACACAGCTGAGGGCTCCTCCTGCTGAAATTCCTTTTCCTCCTTCACTCCCATCTTGGCAAATTTCATCAGCCTTTACTATCTTTCTGCAGCTAACACCACTTCACTGCGGAGAGGTACTTCACTGTGGAGGGGTGACTGCTCTTGCCATGTCCTTTCCACATCTGTATGGCAGGGAGCCTGCCTTCTGCTGGACAGCCCTAGGGCAGCAGCTGGCCCAAAGTACAGCCGGTGTGGAGGTCGCTCCTGCAACTCATTCAGCTTCTGAATGCTGGTTTGGCTTGCAAGGACTTTTCCCTGGCAAAGCATTGCTCAGTTTATTGCACTGCAGAAGGTCATCCCAGGGAACGACTACTACAGTAGGCAAAAACTCCCTTGGGCGGTCCAGAAGGTATTGCACAAATTATATCCAATAATAGCACCCATATTTAATTTAGATAGTATTTTGGTTTGTGTTGAAACCAAGGAGATTAGCAGTTTCCCCTGATGAATGAGTGGTCATGCTCCTTACCCTTGGAGGAAAGGGAATTGTCAGTTCTAATCTGATCATTTAGAAGTTTCCTCTTACCACAGGCTATTTTTCTCATCATTATTTTGTGACTCTTATAAGGTTATCATTTATTGTAACCAGTCACAGAGTCTAGTCTACTGTATTTGGAAGTATTTTACAAATAATGCATAAAATGGGAGCAATTTTCACCTCAGTGAGGTCACTGCAGAAATGGTGGGCTGAGAGTGGAGAATGCAATCCATAAGAACATTCTTACAAAAAACTTACGTAGCACAAGACTCCAAATTTTGTGGCAGAGGTACAGATATATAACAGATTTGCGGTTGTGGCTTAGCAGACAAATACTTAAGGCATGTCCACAGAAGAGGATTTTTTTTCCCCCCAGGGTTCATTCAAGGACAGGCAGAGAGTTTCTCATCAAGACTGAAAGCAGCAGTTAGCTGAGAATCCAATTGTTTCTGAGGGTTTGCTAATCCGCATGTGATACCATCAGTCCAGGTAGCTTTTCTTTGTCCAGCTTGTTGAAAAGTAACTGTCTTGTAGGTCAAGACAAAAAGGCAGAATCTCTCCATAACGTGGTCATGTATGCATCACAGGAAATAGGGCTGGAAGAGACCTTTGTCATCTAAATCTATCTTCCCCCTGGACTGCTCTGCAGATGCTGTTATTGATTTAATCAAGTGGTTCACACATGTGGGGGAATGGGCACTTGGAAACAGCTGTGGCTCTGTGGTTAAAGAATGGACCAGCAGGTGAAAAGAGGCCAGTAGTCTTTATCTCACTGGGCACAGATGAAAGGAAGGAGCAAGGAACTGTGAAATGGAGGTGGGTTCTCTCTGAGGCTCATCTGGTGAAGCAAAAGGTGTTTTAGGTAGTGCCATAAATCAGAATGCTGCTTGCATTTTGTAGATGTGCTTGAGACATCGGAAGTTGTGACAAAGCTAGCTAGTCAAGGGTGCAGTGAAACAGTTTTAGTGAGGGAAATTTTAAGTGAAAATGATGTCTAGAGAAAATAATTTGTCTCTGGAGATGCATCACTTTTTGTGGAACTGTGTTTGCTTGTGATGACTGCAAATGGGGGGGATATGGTTTAGCTTTGAGTCCAGTTTGAATTTGCCTGTTGTTAAAGTGTTTAGTTGCATCTGAACAGTAAAAAAACATCTCTCAGACCTCTGATAATGCAGAATTGCAACACAGGGCAGTGTTCATATGTTATTTCATGTGGTTATACACTCATTATTTTGTATATGGGTACAGTTATTTGTCTGGTTGTGTTGTGTGCCTGTCCAGGGAGCCAGCTTGCTTGTGATCCTGTGTGAGACAAAAATCTCTGGGTTTTATAGAGGTATCCTAACTGAGGGGGGTGTGGACCTGAGACTTGGGGTGGGCTGGTTGTTCTCTGGTGCTTTTGGAAGGAAAGTAACTGTGAGAAGTTGATATTTCCAATTGCCTTGTGATCACTGAGATGTAATATTTTTAAGCTGTCAGAACAGTACAATCCCTGTCAGACCCTATTGGAAGAGTGACCATGAAATAGTCTGAATTCAAGCTATTGTCTTTTTTTTAACCATGTGAAGGAAACATCCTTCTAATCTTAGACTTTAAGGTTAAATCACTTCTGACTTTCAGCTATACATATGTGGGACTGTAGTCATGACTAATTTTATAACAGTTTTGAGCATATAGCATTGGGTTTATTCTGCCTTATTTCTAGCCTCCCTGAAGGAGAATCTACTGAGCTAGATGCTGTATTAGTGTCTGCAAATTCTATTATGTTCCTTATTTTTCTTTCCTACACACAACATGAATAATATGCATTCAGGATCATCGAGCAAAAGAAATAAATACTAACTATTCATAGTAATAAGTGCTATAATTATTTTACTCTTGAATGGATAGGCAACATTTTTTTAACAATAAAGACTGTAGCAAAAGCAGATTTTAGAAAAGGGAAGAAAAGAATCCTATTTGCAAATGAGTTTGATATATGAAATATGCATCTGACTTCGCTTAGAAGCAACGTTTTCATTTTAGTTCAGAACAGTTTGAAGGATGTTATGTAGAAGGAGTAAATCCAAAAACAAAAGAAGAATCTGTTTAGTCTTTTTGTTGTGTCTCCATTTCACCCTCTTGAGCCAAAATCCACTCCTGCTCTTGATTGCTTCGTATTTTATGGTGGTCATCACATTTATTTTTCATTAAGTCAGGATGAAGATTATATGTTACAGGGAATGCCTATAAACCAGATGAAAAGGAAGGGGAAAGGTGTATTTTTTTTGTTGTTGTTCAGACAGACAAAAAGAAAGGGAAAAGGGTTGCTTGCTTCCTGTCTGCATAGAGTGTGAGGCACAGCAAAAGACTTGTCTTAGCAATGAGGGGCTCTTAAAAAACCAGTGTAGCACTGTGTGAGTCTCTTTGAAAACAGGACTGTGTCATGGGCTGGTAATAATGGGCAACATGTCAGGGCGCATAGAAGGAATGTCTTTTGACATGAAGACTGCAATTTACTGCAGCTGTTAGTTGAGGGGGGAAAAAATCCAGTTTTCCCAGCATCCTTAGAGGCTCTGTTAGTTCCAGTGTTTTCTGCATCCTCTAAAGTCAGCAACTAAACAGTCCCAAACTGGCTTTTTGAGTATGTTAATATAATTCTCAGAGATGTCAGACCATTCTCTTTACCATGCTTTCCAAAGTAATTATATGATTAAGTAATAGGAATATTTTCCTAGCGATAAGCTGCTGAAATAGTTCAGGACCTTCCACCCTTCATCAAAATTCAGCTGTGCTTAGAGGTGCATTTGGAGAGTCTGCTTTATGAAGCCACTTTGAGCATTTGTCTCCTTTCCTCTTTCATCCAATTTACTCTAGAATTTATTATAGGTAAAACTCATTTATTACAGGCAAAACTGTAGAGGCAGTCCTGGACCTAGCAGGCAATGAAATCCCTGTTTGTGAAGAGGAAGCGATGAATGGTCATGCTTCTCTGACTGTCCCGGTTCATGCTTCACTCCACTGCAGATTGTGGCAATCTCAGCAGATGCATGGCTTTACCTCCAATCTCATAATCTAGCTCATGTCTCAGCAGAACATCTTGTCCACTTCTAATGTTGTTCTCTTTTCCGTGACAACTTTTCTTATTTCCTTGCTCTCTGGCAAAACATTGATAAACTACAAATTGCTGTCATCAATGAGATGTGCTGTATTTCTCTACCAGATATCTGATGCAATCTTCTCATGATTTTTTTGTTTGGGAATGTTTGAAGTGCTTTCATGACTGTCTGTTTTCTACAGGATCAATGAACTAGTCCACAGATACATTCTAAACTATAATTCCCCTTATGCTTGCAGAAGTAATACATGATCTCAGTTTCCATTGTAGACATGTGATTGAAATATTAGCAGTTTACATTCACAACAGGTGTTTTTTAAATGCTCTGAACTGTAGAGCATGAAAGAGTATGTCACACTACAATGACAACTATTCCCTAGTGATTTCAGTTCTGCCATTTTTCTGTGCAGACAGATCAGTGGTTTATTGAAGTTTATTTTCAATAAACTCAATCTTATAATTAAATGGTTTGCATGAGAAAATACCTACCCTTTTCTACATTTGTTTCTGCCAGTCAGTGTATTTTTTTTAAAACCTGGAGAGAACTGCATTGCTGTTCTCTAGATGTGCTTTTCAAGCTTTTTTTTTTTTTTTTTTTTTTTTTTTTTTTTTTTTCCAGTTATCCCATCATCTCTTTCCTCCTCCCCCTTCCCTCCTGACCTGCTTGGTCAGCAGTAACACTTGGGCAGCCTGATGAGGCAGCTGAAGGAACTGACCAAGCTGAAAGTTAACCCAATAACCCAATGCACCCTGTAAAAATGTTTGGCTTGTTCCTGTTGTTAAAATAATGTTTGTCAGGGTGTTGTTGGTTTTGGCACATCTTCATTTGTTTATGTCAGTTTATTACTCATTTCTTGGTACTTAGTCATACGTTGATATTTCTTTACAAATAATGAGCCCACAGTAGGAAAACACTAGTACATTTTCCTGGATGTTCTACTATAATTGAATGAAGTTTAATGTTCTTTATAAGTTTGCCGTGGTATTCCAGTTCTCGGGCTTAAGACTAGGGGATGGGAGAGGAAAGTTAAATGGGGCAAAAAATATTGATGAGGGTAAGTTTGTTTTAAACTGAAATTTTGTTTACCTTTGAAAGCCTTCAAGGAATTTTTTGTCAAACATATGAGGGAGAGGAGAAGGTACTTGGGAGCCCTGATGCATTATTTTTGGGTTGGATACAAATACCCACAAAAAAATGACTTCTTTCCAGTCTGGTGGGTCCTATACAGGGAAGAGACAGAACTGTGAAGGGAAACAAATCTTAATTTTAATTTTATGTAAACTAGATCAATATTTAGGTACTAATGAGTAATTCTGGATCACGAGGGAAGAGCATTTTCCATGGGGTTATGATGAGACTCATGGAAGATCCTTGGCTTGTTTTCCTGAGCATGCCAGCTAAACTGCATGTTAGTCTGCTGGCAAGAGCAATCTAGCCTATGGACAGATGTACAGCAGACGTCTTTCTCTTTGGAGCAGGGAAGAACTTGGAGAATGCTTTCAGAGTGTTAGCCTGGCTTGAACCAGAATATGATCGTGTTCCTTCTTGCTCTTAGTCTCTTATCTGTTTCAAAAATAAATAAATAAATAAACTCACCACATACATTCTTTTAGAAATTTCAGCAAGTGTATAATTTTCTTTAAGAATTAATGAAAAAGTAAATGGTCCCACTGCAGCATTTTTTGTTAATTATAATGAGTTGAGAGAACACCTTCAAGACAAATTCCTTTGAGATCCTGACAGTATTTTAACTGAGCTGTTGGGGAAAATCTCTGCTACTGTAGTATTTTCTTTGTTTTAGGTATATTTGAAAATTTATCTATAGTAGTAATTAAAAATATTGATACTATTCATAAATCCTCAATATGGTGATGTGTAGATAACAGAATAGAAACCTATATGCAACATCTTTGTTTCAGAGTTAAATAGTGACCTTATGGCAATATATTCTGAAATCAACTGGAGGTGCAAAGTTTCATACAACCAAATCAAACAACCAATATCAAACTCCTGATGACAGACACTGTTGCCAGTCTTATCACACAATTGCCCTGAAATCTGAGTTGTTACTAGGTAGAAAAACAGAAATGAGTACTAACTTCCACTTTTTGGCACCAATAGAAACTTTCATGTTTTAGGATCTTACAAAAATAATCTTATATAGGTTTGTGTTTTTTTTTTAACTTTCAAATTTATTTCCAACTTGATTATCACTAAGAATAATTGCATACAGCTTCAATGTTGAGCAAAATAGCGTTGCTGTGTTGATTATTATTCTAAAATTCTGAAAATTACATTAAGTATACATATTAGGGAAGCTTTTGATGCATGTTTAGTAATGGTATGAAATTGCAAAATATTGGTAAAATATATGGCAAGTAATGAGTGAACTGTTGGAAGAAGATAAAATGTCTCTACAGTACCCAGTATGGCTCTCCTGAGTGTTGCTTTGCATCCCCAGTAGCTTTTAATCAGAAGGGAACTTTTAAAACATGACTTAATGAGAACAGTCCTGTAGCAGAGATAAACTGCAGAAGTTTAGGGCTGTGGTCTGGGCTGTTTGGTGTTTTGTGATTTTTTTTTTTTTTTTCTGTTGTGTTTTGTTGTTGTTGTCTTCTTGTTTTAGTTTTAGAATTTTTTAAAACTCTTTCTGAAACTATATCAATACAAATCTTATTACTCAAGGTACCTTCCAAGTTTCCCAGTCTTTAAGCAAGCAAGTCTCAGAGGTATTTCACTTAATATGATACATTGCCCATCTAGGCTATCACATTTATATATTTTTCTTTTTATACTGTAAATCAGCAATCTGGCCACGTTCAAGCTTTTTAGTCTGTCACTTGTTATATGTACAATGTAGTGATTATAAATCCTTTATGTTTTCTTTTGGCATGCTGATTTCCCCACTAATATTTTAATTGACTTTGTAACTTGCACCACATTTCACTCTTATTTTTGGTCTGATTCTCCTCTCTCTTTTTTTTTTTTTTATCATTGGAAAAAATGATTTGTGTTTAGCATCTTTAACTATGAAAACTTTAGAGTTTTACTTTGCATTTCTAATACCGTTCTTTATCTGTTTTAGCATCTCCCTGTATTCTTCCCAGTGTTCTTTACTTCCTATTTTCTTGTAAGTATAGCATATTCTATTTTTCCCCTCAGTTCCTATTGTCCTGTTTAACCATGTGGAGTTGATTGAAGCTACATCTCACTCCTGAAGAAAATAATTCAATTACTGTATAAGTTTAGTTCAATTTATTTACCCTCTCCTTTTGAGTGAGGTGTCTTGATAATGTCTAAAAAAGTATTTAATGTAATATCTTCTTACATAACAAACTTATCTAAAATTGCACAGCATTCATCTTAATACAAATTAAATTTCAATTCTATTTGACAATATTGTCTTGTTTATATTTCATTTATTCTGTTTTGTTTAGTGGAATCTGACTTGAGCAGGTGGGTCCCTGGCAGATTTCAGGAAACAATCAGTAGTATAATTCAGCTACCATTTTGTCTCATCTATGGCACGTTTTAAGTGGTTTCCAATTTCAAATTTTTTTGACAATTGGGGCTAGTTATGTACTAGTCCTGGCATTTTTTGCGTACACGATCTTTGGTTTTCTTAACAACAATTCTTCTGTCTTTTATGTACTGACTTTCTCTGATATTTTTGACTTCTTTGTGTACTCTTAATGGATTGTTTCCAAAGGCAAGATTCACCACTTAAGGCTATACGTAAAGATATGTTCAGAGCCACATTACCCATGAACTACTTCTGAGTAAATGTAACTCCAAGCACAGCTTTATGAAATTCCTACCAAACATCTGAGACTCCATCACTGCACTTTGGAACTGCAACAATTCCCAAGCCCAAAATTCAAATAGAGGTTTCCATGACCCCACTATCTCAAGCTGTCACTTTGTGGACCCAACTCTTTCCAGGCACTTTCAGTGATCATATTCAAAAATGTACAGATTGACTCTTGAACTGTGATCACACCAGTATGACTCCTGTGAAAAGATGTGCTTCTACCTCCATTTGCAATCATCAAATAAACCTACTTTGCTACTGCCAGCTACACAAGCTAGAAAATTCTTTCTGAGGCTGCTGCACACTTCAGTTGAAAGAATCAGATATGACAGGCTTAGTTCTTAGTTTTGTGCAGCAAAGGCATTATGGTCCCCAACTAAGCTTCCCATTTTCAGTGCAGTTGATAATAGTTGGTAGGTCCTACTCTGAGATAGATCTTAACTGGTTTATCTCTTTTAAACTTGTTCTCAAAGTGGTCCTAAACCACACTGGGTTTTGTGTTTGTTTTTACTCTGCCACATCTAAAACTTCATAATTTCTTGACATTTTTCTTCAAGATTTCAGCCTCCTAATATTAGTCTTTGTAGTCTCTTAGAGAATGTGGTTTCATGTGGGTGCTGCTGAAACAAAACGTTCCACTTAAATACTGTAGTGCTTATTCCATTGCTTCCTTAGCTGTCTGTTCTGACTAGCAATAGTATCAATACTCTTATTTATTTGTACTTTGTTCTAGATGCATATAATTTCTGGGAACAACAAAACCAAAATCGCAAAACAGCCACACACACACACACACAAAACCACAGTAATTTATAAAAGCAGATATTTACAAAGGAAAGTAGCTTTTGGGGATTGGGACCATCTGTAACTGTTGTAAGCCTGACTTCTATACAGACTTGCTCTTTATCCCAAGGGAAGCCACTTAGCAGCTCTGCACCATATTTTTGAAATCCAAAGCAATTAAAGAAAAGTTGATTTCTTTCGTCAGCCATATGAAGAGAACACACCCAAACACTACCCATGAATGCACGATGCATCATGCTGTATAAAGGCAGCTTAATGCCTTCAATTCTTCCCAGCTACTGGCTGAGATTGGGGTGCTGCATTTTCTGTGTGCTGCTTTCAGGTGTAGTTTTTGCCTTGTAGTTTACTCTGGGCATGTTTTATTATTTATTTGCTTATTTACCTCTGTATTCTCCATTTCAAGATTTGATGTAAACATGTTCTTATGAGGGGCATTTTCCCCCAAACATATGGCAATGTTCAAGATCTTTGCTATCTCTGCAAATCCCAGAACCTGGAGAAGCATGCCATTTGTACTGGGGTTGAGTTACAGGGCAAAGTGATGTGGGGACCTATACGTCCTCCTTTCTAGTAGTTGCCTGCCTACTTGAGAGAGAATATCGCTGAGTTTTCTTCATACAAAGCATCTGATCCAAGTCCTCTACTCTCGGTCTGCTACTGTTAAATTTAGGACTTTCTCTTCCTTTTCTTCTTGTTTTCTTTTAGTATGGGAAGTATGAAGAATTCTGGATATTCTCCATGAATTCTGCACTGCAGACATGTCATCACACACAGTGATCTTAGCTGGTATTGCCAAAAACAAACAGGAGAGATCATATCTAGCTTGAGAGCAGAGGCTGTATTTACTCTTCTCCTTTCCATCATAACTTATTTAAGCTGTTTGGGATTTACTCCTCTCTAACAATATAAAAGGACAGATTTGGCAAGATACTGTTCTGAATCACTTTTTCAGTTCAGTGTATTGGACTATCCAGCACCTGTTGTATCCTTTCATCATCCACTTTGTAGTGTGGGTTTATTTTCCCAGAATACTGGGAAAACTGGGGGAGAGATTGCCTCTAGAGTAATTTGTGAATGCCTCCTTAGATGTGGTGTTCATAGCTGTTTTGTGCTTCACCTAAATGCAGGATCTTTCACAGATCTTGGCTCAAATCCTTGATTCTCCAGTAGAGACTACTTTCCTCCATTGAGTACCTCGGATTCAAAAGTATGATCCTGCTTGGCATGTGCATTTCTGAATGCATATTCGTTCATCAGAGGACACGAGATGTGTTGCATATCACCAAGACCTCTGATCTTTCCCCCCATATTTTTTTTCCCCCCCCCCCCCCCCCCCCCCCCCCCCCCCCCCAGGCCAATGCCCAGCTCTGTTGCTTTTTGCTCTACAACCCTTCAAGCAGCAGAAGTGCTCCAGGCACTCTTGCCTAAGTACATGACTCAGGACTAAACAGCCAGCACTGAAACACTTAGATTTTTTTTCTATGTACTCAAAAGACTCAAGTGAAGACACCTCCTTTGTGCTTTCCCTCCCACCCCAGCCAGATATTTCTGTCGAGGTCAGCGATTTCTGATGGGGGTACTGCTGCAGAACAGACTGCCACCCAGCAATGCGATGTGCTGCAGACTACCCAGGTTGAGGGTATTGTTGGCCATGTTGCACAGCAGTGTGCAGCTGCATCCTGGGAGGTGGCCTTTGTGCATCAAGCTAGTACAGCTTCAGGTAACCTACTCACTGGCACTTCGTAACAAACCTCTTGGTGATCATCCCACAGGAGGTCAAGACATCTGCTGTTAATGACAGATGTCAGGCAGTGGCTGCAAAGATGTCCGTACCTTCTTTAGATAGATCTGTAAAAACAGAAATAGCTCTTTGCAGCTGGGATGCTTACTCCAGCTATTCTGATCAGTGAAAATCAGAGTTTCTTGTAAAGCTCAATATGTACACATCACCCCCTCGAACCTTTATAATCCTCTGTCCCTGTTTGCCTTGTACTTTCCTCCATCTGAATGCTAAACATTTCTGTGGACAGTTGTGAATTGAATTTTTGCAAACTCTGGTATTTAAAGCTGCATCTATGTGATAAGAATGAAATGTGAATGCTTATTGACATGTTGTTTTCAAAAAAAAAAAAAAAAAAAAGCAAATGAAAGTATTTTGCCATAGTTATGTTGTACCCACTTATTTATATCTCTGTAAGAAGTTAGCAAAAATGTTTTAGGAAGTTTTGGTAATTCTTACACGAATTATGTCACATGTACAGGGCATGTGCGAGTTCATGTCTATACAGGAAAGTGCCTGGGATTTCTTTTACCAGTATCTATTTTAGGCTAGCCTTACATTAGGACACTCTTATTCCACATGAAGAGAGCCTTTTTTTTAGATCATTTGGGGAATTGGATTAAATTGCAATGAAGTGCTCTTAATATAGAATGTGTTCACCTCAGGAGTTAGTGTGAAATAGCTGGGTATACTTCACGTTTAAACCTTAGCCTATTTTGTGGTAGCTTTCCTCTGTAGATGAGCCCCAAGAGATGTCCTTACTTAACTCTCAAATTTGAGAGCATTTCAAATGAATGCTCTGGTATCATAACCTGCAGCTCTGAGAATATCAAGGGACAAGATAGGAGAGGTCTCTTCTTATGAAATGTTCCCAGTATTAAGTGGCCTCAAAAAGGAGTCGGTAACCTGGGGAAGGTTTTTCTCATTTATATTTATTTGTAAGGAAAAGAAATACAAATAACTCTTTGCTTCCCTCATCAAATACCTTGGTGCATGCTACTGTGAAATATGGCAGGGATTTCTTCATCGGAATGATATCAGAGGGTCTTGGTTTTTTTTTTTTTTCCCCTCTCCTTTCAAACATCTTAAATTCTAAAATGATGGGAATAGTCATATGCACTTTTTTTTCCTGTTTATCAGTAGTATTTTGACTAGATTAAATGGAAGAAAAATCACTCCAAAGTGAGTCTAAAACAGAAGTGGAAAGGGAGAAGAGAGCAATTCTAATTTGTCTAGATGCCAAGATAAAGGAGAAAAAGAAATTGTTCACCCAAGGAGTGTTAGTTTATACATTTCAGGTGAAATAATAAGGATGGAAATGTATTTGAAAAGCCTTTTCCAGTTGTAAGGAGGGCTTTTTTTTTTTTTTTTCTCAATGTAAGACAGCAAGTGGAAAGTTTACTTAATGCCTTATGCATAAAAATAGATAGCTCCTTGTCAGAGGTAGCAAAACTTGATCAGACTTTTTAAGAGCGTTGTTACCAAATTACATTAATAACATTTTGCCTGTTGTTTTTCACATGTGTAGTCCTAGCAGGTGTCAAGGCTAATATTTTGTTGTTCACATCTTTTAAAAGTATGCAAACGTCATTATTATCACTTGTATGACTTAAAGTATCCAGACAAAGAAAACTTGAGGTAGAAGAAATGCTGTTGTCTCTCATTCTGATTGCCTACTTCCAGCAGTACAGTATGTTCTTATTAGTTGCATTTTGGGGGTTGGAATTACAAGTTTCTCTTTACCTGTGTGCTTATGCTATGAGGAGGAAAGACATTCAAAACCAAAAATAATTGCATAGTCTATAACCTATTACAGTAAAATGTGACCATGAATGCTGCCATCTTCCTAACAGTGTCATTGTAAACATATTTGATTGATGCTCTAAGTAACAAAAGAAAGAGAGAAAACTATCTACGGAAGGAAAATATGGCTACTGTAGATCATACTACTCTACGTGTGACATGGCAGCCAAGACAAAAATTGGTGTGGGGTTGAAAAACTTTTAATCAAATAGAGAAATACTAACTGTGTGTGTGTTTGTATGTTTCTCATCTCATGTTAGCTTTTCCCACAAAAAAACAGCGTATTGTCAGAAATGTAGGCTAACAGGTTTCAAAATGACATTTAAAACCCATGCAAAATACAGGGAAAAGAGTAGGAACTAAGTGCTTTTCAGAAATTGAAGACAGATGCTGCCAATAAAGCCTGGTAGCCACTGCAGGATTGTTTCTCTCTACTGCTGACTTGTCGGTTACCTGTTGCAAATGCTTCACAAAGAACCACCACAGTAATTCACCAGTTAGGCTGTGCCTAAAACATGCACTCCTTGTGTATGGACAGGTGACAAATCTGCAGAAACAGGAGGTGGCTGAAGAATGTATAACGTTTCCCTATATAACTACTTCCCTACAATGGAATCAAGAAGTGGCTGACTTTATTTGAAAAGTTCTCTCCCCCAACACCAAGAGTTTGAGGAAGTTTCAGCCCCTGTGGCAGGGGATGGCAGTGACCAGCAGCCCATCATTTGACCAGGTATTGCTGTTTCCCTTCCTGGTCACATCTGAGGCTGCCTGTTCTAATGCTGGGGTTGTGCAGAGTCGTGCTGGTAAAACGGTTGGTTTGTGCGCTGCATCAATGTAATGCTGTCTCCTGGAAGGATTCATGTGAAGCGAACCTTTTCTTCCTAAGTGACAGATACCTTCTGAACACTTTTTCAGAAACATAGTACAAAACAGTATGTTAGGTGAAAGTCACAACAAATTGAGTTATTCTTTTCTTCTTACAAATAGTTGGAGGATGCTGGAACTGTTACTTGATGCTAAAATGTAAATGCTGTAAATATATATACTCGGTCAAAAAAAAAAATGGTACATGTGTAGAGTAGCTCTTCAGAGCACATACGGTTTTGATAGTTTTTTAGAACTCATTTTGAATTTCTATAATCTGTGCCAATACACCACAAATATTTGATTTGTAATTGCTGAAGCAGAGGTGGAAAAATTACTGGAAGCTTTTGTATGTTAAATTTGCATTGCGGTATCACTGTCTGGGTATTAGAATCTCATGTGAAATACTTGAGGTACTGCAGGGTAAAAACTGTGAAAGCTTAGCAGTGTTTACAGTTACAGTTTGCTAGTACCTATGGATGTGTGACAAGAAACCAGTACTTGTAGGCAAAAAGGGAATGCGAGGCAACCTGTGCTGGACAACTGATATGAAGTCTGGTCATATGTACGTACGGGGAGTTCAAAACAGTGTAAGTATAGAATGAACGTTATTTGTTGGCATAAAATGCAACTTCCAGCACTGTTTTTTTGTGTATTTTTGTTTTTAAAATAAGTTTTGCAGATTTTATTTTTCCCTCTCCCATGCTTGAGTTGAAATCAGTTAAAATTACATTATTATTCTTGCAGTTAACAATTCAAGAAATTATTGTTGCTGGTGTTAGTTCATTTGCTTATTCAATGGATGCTTCTTATTAACCATTTTGTTACTTAGATTAGGAGAGGAAGTGGTTGGTGCCTTACTGCACAGGAAAGGTGTGAGGGTCCCTGAAGCTCACTAAGATCGCTGTAGACACATCTCAAAATAATGAGTGATTGAATGATTAAAATGAGAAATTACTTGCAGTGCAGATGCATCCCAAGTAATGAGGAGGGGGCAAAACAGAATTCCGTACAAAAACTCTTCCTGTAGCAGAACATGAAACTGTACCTAGATAATGGCTGGTGCTTGACTATGTGGCACTGCTCAGGAAAAGGTCGTTGGATTTGTTTTGGGTGGTTTTCTACTAACATTTGCTCAGTGCTAGCTTAAAATAAAATAAAGTAGAAATTATCTTAGAAAAGGATTGAAGACAAAAGAGGAGGCTTGAATATCGTGCATTATACAATCCCCATCGTCAATATTGTGTGCCAATTTGTTCCAAGATTTAGCAGAAGAGAAAAAGGTGTAGAGGGGAAAGGGCCTTGGAATGGCTTCTGGAAGAAGAGAGGCTAAGTGGATAGAGATTGATCAGCTTGGAGGAGGGATGTGCTGACAGGATGAACAAGTAAAAAAAAAAAAAAAAAAAAAAAGAGTACCTTGCAGAACTTACTGCCAAAACTTCTTTTGGAAGACAAAACTGGAGTGGCTTCAAAAGTAAATTGGACAGTTTCATGAGAGGTGAGACTTTGAATAGATGGCTTTGGGTGCACCCTGTGATTGTGGACATAGAAATTTAAGGAATCTGTAAATTTCCAGTGACTGGAGTTGAGGAAAATAGTTAGCATTGTTCACACCTCCCATCTTCCTATGCTCATTCCTCAGGCATCTGAAACAGCACTGTGTCAGGCCACGTGAACTAAACTGAACTTCTCAAGAATTTGTGAGACAGTAACAGTAAAGCATTTTGATTGTTACCCCCTTCATATTTTGGGGAGATGGCTTTTTTCTGTGTTATTGCTGTCTTCTGCCAGTGGGATGGGGATGATACCTTAGCTGTTTTTCCCCTTTTTCAGCTCCTATATTTTGTGTAGTTCTTCCTTTTGACTACGATCGGTTTTTCTTATCTGTTACCCACCCCCCGTTTTTTTTCCCAAGAGTGCTGCATGAAAATGGTGACTGTTATCAGGTTTTGATCAACAGCCACAAAACCCAAGTACTGCTAATTTCATTTTGCATCTGTATGCTGAAGCTTTAAGCACCAGTAGTAGGTCTTCACCTTTAAGATGGTCGCATTATGTTATTTTTGTAACTATGAGATGTTTATTTTTTTAAACAAATATTGTTCTGCATTAGTTGATGATATCCAGGATAAATTGCTTTCTTTCAAGCTTTTTATTATTTTTTTTTTAAAGGGGAGGGCTGCGGTGCTTTGTTTGTCTTTGATTTGCTATCTTCTAAGAAAGCATTAAAATGCAGAACTTCTTTTTGGTTTGTTATGAAATACACATTATAAATTGTAAAATATAGTTCTAATTAACTTGAAAATAAGTAACCCCAATACAAAACTATCACCTGTGGAAATATATGGAAATACACTTACTTCTCTGTGGTATGTTTTTTATTTTCATCCACATTAACTGCAACACATGCCCAAGACTGCCCGGTGATGTAACCCTTCCCTGTTTATATTTATCATGAAGCTCTGCTTTACATCTCTGGGTTGTTTCTTCACTTTCGAGGACTGGATGCCAAAGAAACAGCCCCCTACAATTCAAGGTGTAGAACATCACAAACATACAGTGCTAGTAACAAGTACTGATGAATTTGTTTTAACTCTGGGGATGCCATTCTCTAACTTGTAAGAGCTGGCTAAATCTCCCTGTGCAGAAGTGCTGTTTCTAAAGCAGACGGGCTTTTGGTTTCGGTCTAATTGTCCTAAAAGTGTGTTTACAAGATGAGATGGAGGAGACTTCTTCCACTGCCTTGCAGCTGTGCCTTGTTTGTGGTTGGAAACTAACTATTGACAAGTGCGGACAAAATTTATATAAAAAAGCTAAAACATCTCTTGCCAATTCAATAAGCATGAAAAGTGTGGTGTTTACATTTTGGTCCATCTTGCCAAAAGTTTTGCCTCTCAGGAAGTATATAACCATTGCCTGTTACATCTCAAAAGTAATTTTCTGCTATTTGAGTCTGTCTTTAGCTGGATGAGTCGTACGCAAAGATCTACTCAAAGTTCTTATGCAAGTTTACTAACTTGGGTTTTTTTGGTGGTGGTGGTTTGCCTTTTTTTTTTTTTTGGCTTAGTCTAGTCTATTGTGCTTTCTGGGTTCTCCACTTTTTTCATGATGGCTAGGACAGAAGCAAGAAGATCTTATATCACAGTTTAGAAATGAAATGAGATTTCAGTTGTGTTAATATACTGTTCATATGGGGGAAAAAAAAAAACAAACGTTGTGGATAGTGATGCAATTTCATCTGTTTCCTAAAGAAATGTGGGGCAGCAGTGTTGTTCCTGCAAGTTCCCTTTGAAGGGAATCCATACAGTGTAGTTTATAAGGGTAAGGTATCTAAAGCATCCCTCATCAATTTCACATTTGTTCTGCATTATTTTTTTATTTATTCTGCTGAAATGACAAAGACAATTTGATAAGATGTGATAATTTAGGAATAAACATGAATTTTCTGTGACAATATAAAATATTTTTATCCATTTTATTTTGTTTCACATCTATTCTCTCTAAGGATGATTGCAAGCTGAATTCAGCTTCTTACTCCTTTCAGTTTAAACAATTGAAAAATCTTGAATTGTCTATCCTTACAAAAAGTGTTGTGGTAAGAGAATTAAATTACTCATATGACAAAAAAAAAAAAAAAAAAAAAAAAACCTTCAAAAAGTAAAATAAAACCTTATTTCATAGCTCCTTTGACAGGCAACTTGCCTAATTAATTAGAACAGAGTTACAATCAGATGTATTTATTTAGAAACATTTAAAATTAAAACTTATATTTGAAGGCGCTTTCTGTAATACAGATAGAAAAATGTACAATGTTCTAAAGTTTAATTTCATTAGTCTTCAGATTATATCTCACTTCATATGGGTAAAATTAAGCCACTTTTGAATACAGTTGAAATGTGGAGACTCCAATTATTTTGGTGAGTCTTTTAACACCTTCAATGGACCAACGAGTGTTTCAAGTGCCTTACAGAAACAACAACAATAAAAAAAAGAGGTAATTATAGTATCACATATTAGAATGTTCCAAATCTAGCTTCTTCAGAAAGCTAATTAAGAATGAAGCAAGATCCACCAGTGACATGTAAATAGGTGGTTAATTAAATGTGTTTTAACTCTGCTCTTTAAAAGACATCCTATGCATGATGTCCTGGAACATCTTGTGAGATAAGGACTGAAGGTATCCAGAAGATTTTAACATAGACTTAGGCTTCTGTTTTCAGCAAAGACTTCCAGACCTCTTGTATCTTGGCCTGTGATGCATTTTTCCAACATTTTTAATCCCACTCCTCATACACACTTGCTTACTTTGATCTGACAAACTTTATGGATAGTTTACACGAAAATTTTAACATATAGATGGATAATAGATCCAAGATGTTCTCTTACTTTCTCTTATGAATGCTAATTATTTGATATTATGTCTCTAATGTGGATTATAGAAAAACCTGTCCCTTCTGTGTTATGAAGAATGGCCTGTTTACTTGCATTCCTTCAAAGTCTGTCTATTTAAGTTACTGGGAAAAGGACCAGAAATACATAATGCTCTATCCTCTATTTGCCAGTTTTAATAGCAAAATTGTTTAGACTTGAGAAATATCTCATTGTCTATGAATCCATTAAAATATCCATCACTGCATGGGTTTTGATTCCTTCCCAAAGCAATATAGTCTTTATTTCTGTCTTCCTTTAAAGACTACCATGCTTTATATGATCTTGTCAATCAAAATCTTTATCTGACTTGCTGTAGGTGTCATTTTCTTCCATTTTTTTTGTGTGTTTTTTGAAACAAAAGACATCTGCTTTCTTTTTGTGATCTTGATGCTGTCAGACCACTTTAAAATGTTGGAAAATGACAAAGTAGAGCATTAGTATATTGTGTGATTTATTTATTTTTTTAAACAAGTAGAAACCTACTGAAGCATGTTGGTATTAGGAACATTTAGTAAACCTTTCCCTCCTTTCTAAAAGAAATGTATTTCTTGGTCTGCTTTGCTTCTTTTCTCACAAACATAAAATGCATTTGCCTGGATCCCTTTACCACTTTAATTTTTGTTCTGTGCACAGTGTATATTTCTGTAATATTGCATTGACCTCCAGGGGAGTTTCATATTTATGTGTGTTCTTAGTAATATGACTAGTGTGTTTTCATGCTAACAGGGATCTTGCAACTGCTGAACTAATTAAAATGTTATTAATGGAAGGTTACTGTTTAAACTATTTTACAGGTACATCCACCTTTATGGAAGCATTAGCAGCCAATGGTACAACCAACATACAGACTTCTGTAACAGGAGTGACAGCCAGCAAACGGAGGTTTATTGATGACAGGAGAGATCAACCTTTTGATAAAAGGCTACGTTTCAGTGTGCGACAAACGGAGAGCGCATACCGGTACAGAGACATTGTTGTTAGGAAACAAGATGGATTCACACACATTTTGCTATCAACGAAATCATCGGAAAATAATTCACTAAATCCAGAGGTCAGAACAATTCTGATTTTGGGGGGTAAGGGTACGGGAAGAATTATAAATCTCTAATTTTCACCATTTATTCAGGTACAAGCATACACAAAATGGCACTTAGATTTTTGTTTGTAAGATATTATACATCCAACTGAATTCTAGTATAATTCTAATGAATTTATTTAGCTACATTATCTGAATATTTTGATGAAAAGTGTGGCAATTTGTCAAGTGCAACTTGAAACAAACTTTAGCCTGAATTAAGTTTCTTTTTTTCTGAACTGGTTGCATATGCCATCTGCTGTCCAAATTACAGAAATGCTGAATGAATTCTGTAGTTACAGATAACATCTAATAGATCTTTTCTTAAAGTTTTCGTTATCTTACCATAATTACTTTTTAAAATGTAAAGCTTCTAATACTGGTGGGGCTTTTTGTTTTTTTTTTTTTTTTTTGGTCATTTGCTTTTTTGTTGTTGTTTACTTTCTAATATTTGAATAACGAAAATAAATTAACTTTTCTAATATCATGGTTGAATGAATCCTGAGGAAAACTTAAGGATGTCGAAGACTGAGATCTCTCATGATGGAGGGGAAAGAACAGTACGCTACTTTTTAATGATATAATAAAAGGATTCTAATGAATTTTTGATTTTTCAGGTAATGAAGGAAGTCCAAAGTGCACTGAACACAGCAGCTGCAGATGACAGTAAACTCGTGCTGTTTAGTGCAGTTGGTAGCATTTTCTGCTGTGGTCTTGATTTTATTTATTTTATACGACGCTTAACAGATGATAGAAAAAAGGAAAGCACTAAGATGGCTGAAGCTATTAGGTATGTAAAGCTATCTTCAATCATCTGAGTGGGTATTTTTCATTGTGTAGTCTGGCTTGCTTTATCTTTTCTATTTCAAAAGTCTCTAATTCAACAAGACCTCGGATGTTCACCTGCTATGCGATAAGTGTGCAGCATTTCTTTATACTCCCTGGCCATTTCTATTTGGGTTGTCATTTCATGCATCACTATTTATACTATTAAAATTTTACTATGAAAACCGGTATTATGATAATATTTCTCCAGTTGAAACCAATTTTAAAAGACTTAAACAGCCATGGAGTTTCTGGAAAACTAATTTAACACACAAGACACAAGATGTGCACTGAATGAGTAACAATACAGTGCCTACAGAGCAGTGGAATGATGGATATTTCACAGAATTAGACTAATAGTCGTGAACATTATCCCAGTGCTAGGTTCCAAACCTAATGTTTAAATAAAATGAGTTGAGCTACTACAAACTAGAAGAATGTTTAAGGAAGAAAAGTATGGATATTACATCCATAAGTACAAGGAAGCAGATTATAATTCGAACACTCTGCTTTTGAAGGCCTGAGATCTTGGAATAGCTCTTGCATGTTTCCAGAATACTAATACTCCTTCAGAGACCTACATTCAGTAGTTACCAATATGTCTCTGAACTTTAAAATTATGAGGAAATCCCAATATTTTTAAATAAGAATCCTACATTCATCATCTAAAACTAAAATGAAAAATCATCTGTCATTCAGAAAACAGGATTGCTTCACAGGTGCTGACTCAACTGTATGATGTACAACATATTCTAAGCAGGCCTCAGAATTTAAGAGTCATGTACTTGCACTGAATATGTACAACTTTATCATTATACGTGATAGCTATTAACTAAGAAATGTCAGCATCTTTCTTTTGAAGTGTTGAAATTCTCCCATCCATGTTTCATATCTGTATTTTTACTAAGAATATCTCAAAGATATTTAGTGTTTCAGATCTGAGACACACCCAAGTATCCATACTTTAACAGTACTGGAATGAACTGTCTTTTTGTGTCAGTGAGGATGAGAACACACATTTGTAACTTAATAGCATAGCACATCATCTAAGAGGGGGCTGTGAGGGACAGGAATATACCACAAATGCTTCTGTATCAAGGAAGGAAACTCCACAACCTCACTGGTAATCTGTGCCTGTGCTCAGTTACACTGCCAGTAGAGGAGTGCTCCCTGATGTTTGGATGGCACCTCCTCCATTTCAGTTTGTGCCCACGGCCTCTTGTCCTGGTGCTTGGCACCACTGAGAAGAGCCTGGCTCTGTCCTCTTTGCACCCTCCCTTCAGATGTTTGTACATATTGATAAGATCCACCCCACTGCAAGCCTTCTCTTCTCTGGGCTCAACAGTCCCAGCTCTCAGCCTTTCCTCATAGGTGATTTGCTGCAATTCCTTAACCAGGTTTGTGGCCATCCATTGGACCCTGTTGTGTATACCCACATCTCTCTTTTACTGGGGAGCACAATGTCCCAGTGCTGAGTAGGGGTGACCTGCTGGTGATGCTCCTCCTAATGCAGCACACAACACCATTAGCCTCCTTTGCCACAAGGCAAGTATTCAACGTGGTGTCCACCAGGGCCACCAGGTCTTTTCTTGCCGGGCTGCTATTCTTCTGGTTGTCCCCCAGTATACACCAATGCCTGGGGCTGTTCCTCCTCAGGTGCAGGACTTGGCACTTCTATTTGAGAGGCTCCTGTCAGCCCATTTCTTCAGCCTGTAGAGGTTCCTCTGGATGGCAGCATAACATTCTAGCATATCAGCCACTCCTCCCAGTTTTTTGTCATCAACAAAATTGCTGAGGTTATGCTAAACCCACTGTCCAGATCATGAATGAAGATGCTGAACAGCTTGGACTCAGTACGCACTCCCAGGATACACCACTGGTAACTGGCCTCCAAGTAGACTTTGTTCCACTGATCACCACCTGCTGGGCCCAGTCATTCAGCCAGTTTTCAGTCCACCTCACCGTCTGCTCATTGAGTCCATACTCCATCAGCTTCCTTACGAGGGTTTTATGGAGGCAGCGATGAAAGCCTTTCTGAGGTCTAGGTAGACAATGCGTGCTGCTCTCCCCAAGTCACATCAGAGCAGGCTATTATCAGGGTGGTTTTTAAAGTGCCATTACTGCAGGGATTAATTATTACTGAGTTCTCAAGGACTGGTATATTTTGCTTTTAATGTGAGTGCATGTTTTTTTTTTTTTTCCTCTTCAGGAATTTTGTGAATACTTTTATTCAGTTTAAGAAGCCTATTATTGTAGCAGTAAATGGCCCAGCCATTGGACTTGGAGCATCTATATTGCCCCTGTGTGACGTGGTTTGGGCTAATGAGAAGGCTTGGTTTCAGACACCGTACACTACTTTTGGACAAAGTCCAGATGGATGTTCATCCCTTACATTCCCTCGGATAATGGGCCTGGCTTCTGTAAGTAGCTTGCAGGGTAGGGGATGACAGCCTCACAATGCTATTGTGAAAATTTATCCAGAGTGATTTCAAGACCTTTTAACCTTTGCTGTGCTGTCTTTTATTTTTCTTTCTCTCTTGAAAACCTTTCATGAGAAACCAGTACTTACTCAGCTCCATGCTGTTACAACGTAGTTTACAAGTGAGTGCACAAACCAGAAGGCGTGGGACCTAATCCCACGTCCTGGGCTCCATTTAGCCCTGACAGTGGCAGAAGGGTAAGATGCGTGCCCAGGTACCCATTCCCTGCTGGTGCCTTGTGAGGCCCAGCCACCAGTGTCCTGCACTCAGCACAGCATCAAGAAGCGCAGCAGAGAGCAGGCTGGTCTGCACTTACATGGCAGGCCCTGTTCCAACAGTTCTAGCAGTCTTGTGCTAGTTCGCAAAATAGGCAGTTCAGCTTTCGTGCACCCATTATGCTCAAGACATTGTGTTGAACTTCCCTTCTTTGTAGACCTCTGCTGATACCTATATGAGCGTGTTACGCAGGTAATACTCAGTCCAAATCACCCTTGTGATTTATTTGTTTTAGTTTTGTACTCTGTATTTACAGTAATTCTGGGTTGAAGTAACTGGTTGTGCTCTGCATTGTTGCTGAAGCTATAAGCCACATGTTACTGAAGTTTCTCTTTTTTCTTGCTTTCCAATTAGATGAAAGAATCAAATGTAACAAAAAAGTTATTTAAAAATCTCTTATCTATGTTATTTTCATGTTGTTTACTATTTTTATGCTGCATTCTTTGAAAGCTGAGACCTACATCCTATTCTAATTGAAACTGAATAGTAACAGTATGAAACAAGTGCTTGCAGCTATACGTTTGTTCCTAAATTATAGTCTATTATAAAATTCAGTTTTTCCCTATAGGCATTTATTGATTTAAAAATACAGATTTTGATATATTAAAAGCATTAGTTTGAACAGATCTTATAACTAATTGTGTGATGTCTAGATTTAGTAATTAGAAGAGAACAGAAAAGCTAACTGAAACAGTTTAATAGTTGTAAGAGTATCTTTAATATCTTAGCGTGCTACAAACTACTGATTGTTCCTTTCCCTTTTTATTTGGCCATCCATTCATCCATCCATTCATCCATCCATTCCATCCATCCCTGTCCTTTAGAGACCCGTGCTTGTTACTTTTTCTTTTTTCAGAATTGGTACGAAAACACAAGAAGCTCTTCCCTAGTATACTCTTTCATGTGCTTTTGTGAGTGCTCTCATTCTTAAATTTAAAGACGTATATGTAAAGCTTCCAGTGCTACCTATAAATGTATTAGCGAAGGTCCCACACTTTAAATCAGTTTCAGTGCGTTCTTTTTATAAGCAGCAACTATGTAGAAATGTTCAGTGGCAAGCTTGTTGGAAATATCTTTCCTGACTGAGTTGATCTTGGTTGTTGCACAGTCTGTCATGGAGGTTTTTTTTCGCAGAAAATGTTTGACATAAAGTTCATTACTGCAGGAAATTTAAAGCCCAGACCTCAGGATTCAAAACTGACTCTATATTGGGAATACCAGGAATCTCAGAAGGATTCTTAAACTGTGCTTTTGAGTTCTGAAAGCTATCTATAATAGAGATTGTGCAGGCTGTCTTGAGAGCTATGTTACTGCGTATCTGCTACAGAGCTCCTGCTGTTTTCTTGGTCCTGGCCATAAAGCACAGGAGCTGTGTGATCAAGTGTCACACGCTGGGTTTTTGTGTCAGTCTTTAGCATGCGTGGCAGTATGACTTAAGCTTTTCTGTCAGTCATGAGGGATTCACATTTCCTAGTGTCTATAGCTTACATCAGAGCCAGGATCTTAAGCACTATAGAGACCAGCTGCCTCTCAACTGTAGTGGGATATGCGTGGGAGAGCTGAGGTGCTCCGTGGCAGCTAGGGCCTGTGGGCTTGCATGGGAGGTTGCACGTGAGCCTCAAGGCATTTGCTGTAAAAGAGGGAAACTGAGACCAGTGGATGTCCCAGTGAAGCATGAGGATTTCACAGTGGAAGGAGAAAGACAAACTAAACAGAAAATCAGCGTTGGTAATGAGAATGTGATATTAATTATTTTTATCATCTTCATTTCTATTGCTGTATTATATTTATTGGAAAGTAAGCAACAAATGCGTTAAATTTCACCACAGATAGAGGGCATGATTAGATGACTAAGACTTGTTTAGTAGTGAGTCTCCGGCATACGCTGTACGTAGACTAAAAGCAAGAGCCAGAGCGAAACATTCTCCTTCAAAATCTGTCAGCTGAAAACACTAATGAGAGTGCTCATTTCATGTAAGGTTTTCTGCTAACGCTGCATTGCAGCTTGCAGAAATCAGATAACTGCACCACTAGTACGTGTTGTTTTCACATTCAGGAGAAATGAGTCTTAGAGAAAAAAAAAAAAAAAAAAAAAGGTTTTCTAGCATTCATTTTTTAACCTCATTACCAAAGATGCTTGTGAAGAAAATGTAACTGACCAGCTGACTTAAAATTTCTGAGTTTCCTAAGTCCTAGTAGATTGACTTCATGTTTTGATCATCAATACCAAGTGTCTTTTGAAATTATTTTGGATTTTTTTCTCAATTTCACTAGGAAAACCTGTTCTTATTTTTCAGTCAGTCTTGTGTATATCACTGATCTTTGGCTAGTGTTTAAGTCAGTATCATTCATAAATAATTTGGAAAAGTAAAAGGCACAGTTGTGATATGTGTATTTGCTGGAACCTTTCAGAGAAAGTATAACTACAGGGATATATCACTTATGCCTTTGGTTTGACTTTTAAATAATAATAATAAATGTGAATTGCAATTTTCCATATTAAGTTACGGGAGATCTAATAAATGTTATGTACAAAATTCCTAAGAAATATCTCTTTATACAAGCCTCTAATAGACTAGGAGTCAGCAACCAAACTGCCACTAGAATGCTGGTTTTGTATTTCATTACAAAGGGGCAAGTAATAGACAGCTGAGTGCTTAGATTTCTCTAACAGCCTTATTTCCCATATTCCAAGTGTCCAGTGATGGCTTTGTCATATTTTCAATGTAAATCAGTCATTTAAAAAACAGTAAAACTGATTTTTCAAGGTTGACAAGTGCTCTGAGTTTTTAATCTTCTGGCTCTTTCTGTGCAAATGTCAAAGCAAACAAAAAGTTTAGGTGTTTATGAAATGTCACAAAAGGTAGAATTAAAGAATTAAAGCATAAGCATAAATGGTTGCAGGGTGATGTTTTAACAGGGAAGCTGTTAAATAGTGAAGAGTGTGATTGCAGATCAAAAAAATTTACAGAACTAGAGATAACTGTATACAATGTATTACTCTATTCCATGCCTTTACTAATGCTTTTAAACTGTGTGTAAGGTCTTGTAAATAAGTGGGTTTTCTTTCTTTGGTTGGTTTTTGGTTCTTTTTGGTTGGTTGGTTTTGCGTTTTAGTAAGGCTGCTATTTAAAAAGAATTTCAGTTTACTATTGAACTTCTAAATTAATGGGAATATTTGCTATGAATTTGAGCAGAAATTGGATTATATCCTGTTCACTTCAGTGGACATTGAACTCTAAGATGAGCCAGCTATTTCAAATGCTGCATCATAAATGAAATACTATAGTGCTGGAGACATTTGAGATGGGCTCAAAATAAACCATATAATTAGACTTCAAAAATATTCATTATTTAAAAAAAGCTGCAAAATATTTAACTTTGTGTTCCTTCCAAGACTGTTGGTTCCCAGGAGGTCTACTACCAAAACTGGCTTATCTTTATAATTTACAGATAATGTAGATATTTAGGAAAGATTTAGCTGCTGCAACTAATGCTATTATAAAAGGCAAGCAACTTCAGTATCAATTCACAGACCTGTCAGGCATTGTAACGTATTCCTACATATACAGTTAATCAACTCTGAAATACTCCAAGAAAGCTGGAGTTTATGAACACTCATGACTAGGAAATGACAAAAGATGTTTACACTTTTCATGCCTAACCATAGGCATCTGTATTTTCTAACTATTGAAGAAGTATAGTCAACAGCACTGACAAGATCATCAGTAGGCAAGTCTTTGTCTTTAATAATTAGAAGTTGGAAGAGCCATAATCAAAGTACTTCAAAAATAGTGCAGGCATTTTCCTTATTTGTTTTGAGCATTTTTCTTTTAAAGAGTTTTGTCTCATTACATTTCATACCAGAAGTAACTTTTTATCCCTTCAGGCCAATGAAATGTTGTTCAGTGGGAGGAAGTTGACTGCGCAGGAAGCTTGTGCCAAAGGACTCGTCTCTCAAGTGTTTTGGCCAGGAACGTTTACACAGGAAGTAATGGTTCGAATTAAGGAACTTGTCACATGTAATTCAGTTGTAAGTGCCCTTTGTTTCTAACAATAAGGCTTTTTACAGTTAGATAAATTAAAATTAATCTATTATAAGACTTACATCATCATGTCCTCCTTAAAAAAGTTTTCATGACATGAGGACCACATTTAGAAATAGTAATGGCTTTTAGCATTTGATTTTAACATTTGAACATATCTTGTTTTGTGCGTTGTTGTTTTTAAAAAAGTATCTGATTTCTCTTTTTCATATGCCCTTATATATTGTGGTTAAGAACGTAAAATAGCATTGGACGATTTAAAAAATATACTTCTTAAAAATGTATACATATACTTTCAGTTTTTAATTGAAGCATAAATGGTATGGTATGTAAATCCAGCTTACCCTAATTAACATAAAAAACAGGTGCCCTGAGAACTGAACAGAAATGATATCTTGAGTTGTGATTTAAATTATTAAGAAAATTGGTAACTTAAAGAAATAGTTGTAAACATAGAAAAATGCAGCCTTTTTCATCAGGCTGATCTTACAGGTTTACCAATGATGGCATTCATGGTTTTGAGCGCTACTGGCAGTTGCACATGACAGCTGGAACTACCAAAATTTGATGCTTTTTTATGGGAAGAGAACATACAAATCAACTGTTCTGTGCATAGTTTTATGGCTGGCCTTCACCAAAGTGGAGTTGGCTTTTTCTCTAGTTATCAGTATAAAATCATGTATATGTGTGCATTTATGGTTATTATTTTCATAATGGCTGTATTTTTGTGTCTCAAGTTGTGTAGGTATAAGGTAAACAAAATTGTCTCAACAAGGGACCTTATGGTTACAGTATGTGAATAGATTTATAAGTGATAAGATTGATTAAATTTATCATCAACTTCAGGCTTTGTCTGTACAAAACTGTGAATGCACAACTTGCTCTGTTCTCATGTAATACTGAACAAACCCTCTTTTCTGTTCACCTAGGTACTTGAAGAATCCAAAGCTTTAGTACGTAATATCATGAAGGTGGACTTGGAACAAGCAAATGAAAAGGAGTGTGAAGTTTTGAAGAAAATTTGGGGCTCAGCACAAGGGATGGACTCAATGTTAAAATACCTGCAGAGGAAAATTGATGAGTTCTGATGAGATGCCCATTGACACTGGAATTGTATTTCTTGGACATCAGGGCAAACAACATATGCCCACTTAAAATCCTATATAAACTCACCCCTTGCTCAGCTTGGGAACAGCAGTGGAACCTCCCCTCCCCCCCTTTTATTGTCAAGGGGTTTAAAAGTACTGTATCACTTAAATTTGAACAAAACTCCTTTCTCCCTGATTGTTACATATATATATATATATGCACATACATAATATGTGTGTGCGTATATATATATACACTTTTATATATATATATATATATATATAATGTAATGTGTGAGAGTGTGTATGTAGACACACACACACAAGAAGCTAAAATGATAGAGTGCACTACCAAACATCTCTTTAAAGGCTATAGTTTTTGTTATCTTTGGCTAGTACTGTATCAAATAGAGAATGGATTAAAAAGTAAATGGTGTTGCATTTATTTTCTGTGTGGCAGGGAATTCTGGAATAACACTTTTCTTTTTTCATTAGAATACAGAATTGAAACGGGTATTAGCCAGCCCTTACTTTCACTGCCCAAAAAATCAGCTCAGATATAAGGCATTGTCTCAGAAGAAGGTTGACATACCTCAAATAATGGAACACCCTAATTTTTTTCAGAATTAAACTCCAGAAAGATTAAATCTCAAAAATCCCCCAAAAGAGAGTGTGCTCAGGATTAATGCTAAGAAAACACTCTATGCTTTTTTGGGGGGGAGGTACAGAGGGGTGGGAAGAAGGTGGCAGGAATATGTTTAATTCTTACCCAGACAGCATGAAGAAACCACTGTCTCTTGGGGAAGGGGAATGAGGGGAAGTGGAGGGGGAAGGAAAAAAAAGACAAAAAAAGCTTGTTTTGCAGTATTAGTGAATCACTGAATATCTATGTATGAATATCATAAGTTATAAGTTAGTTTTAGTGGGTTTTTAAATAGCCTCTGTTTTTCTTTTTTTTAATAACTACATAAGTGCTTCTGTTGCTGGGTGAGAATACTACTTTATATACATTTTTTTTTTCCTATTTGCTGGTTTAATTGATGTATTACACCAAAAATGCATTTTATGTTCATAAATTTTAGGTTCACTTAGAATATATTATTTAATAAGTTAAAATTCTTTTGGCACACTATTAAGTAAAAAAAAAACTTTTTAAAAAAACTACCTTATATTAGATGTTTAATGTTCTTTGTCTATGCTTTTTTATTATTTTAAATATACACTATATACAGTATGGTGTAAAAGAGTGCCCTGTGTAAATAGACCTATTTTGCATTCCTTTCAGGAGTGGTTATTGATTCCTGACTGCAGATATCTATTATTACTTGGGTATCTGTGCTTGCAATCTTATTGAATGTATTATGAAGAATGAAAAAGAAATCAAACCTTATTTTTGTACAGTTTTGAAGTTTTTAACTTGGAACTGACCCACCTCCCCTTCCCAGTGGAGAGCTGTACAGTGTGTAAATCTGCCTTTACCTTGGATTGGTACAGTATTTTTGCATCTGTGGGACCTACTTTTTTGTTCTAGTAGTTTGAACTATATATAAACTGTACAATCTGTAAAGTTTTTATAGAATAAATATTCAGCTGTGAAAACTGGTAAAATAAAACTAATATTTCTTAACACATTTTAAATGCGGTTCTCATATAGTTGTATTTTTCAAAGACAGTTCTGATTTTAAAGGAAGAGATGCTTAAATGTTGCAAATTAGAGACTTAAATGTTATGGTTTTATTCTGTCAAACGCATATAAGCTCTTAATTTCCATTGAAATGTTGAAAATTAATTTATTGTTTTAAACCATATAGATGTTTTCTCTTAGATAAGGTGGATAGGAAGACAACATTCAGGAAGTCATTTGATTCTTAATTGTTTTGTTAGTTTGCAAAAAAATTACTGAATGTTCTTTCATATCTCTTAATGTATCATTTTCCCAGTAATTCTGTGGTAAAGAAAGTGAGAATTCCTTACCTGAATTTTATTGTATTGAAAGTGAGAAAGAAAGATACATTACACAAAGTTCTGTAATTTTAAACCTTTTTGAGTTTGACTCAAGTTGATATTCACGTCCCTTTTCTGGCACCTTGAAGAAGAATTTGGGCATAGATTGCATCTATTTCAGCTTGAGGATTATTTATGCTGTTCTTAGCCATGAATAGATTTCACTGAAACAGCTGACTAGATCTGGAAATATTTAGAATTATATCAGTTGAACATGTAGGCAATTCAAATGAAAAAAAAAAATCCATTTGCTTCATTTTGTGTTGTTACTATCAGTCAGGCTGTTACTATGACTCAATTTGCATATTAAGCTCTGAATAAATTGAAAAAAGTCCTTACTTCAAACCAATTCATATACAGTCATTGCCACAGCTATATAGCTGTGTCACTGCGCAATTGCCCTACCTGTATTAGAACCAGTAACTAACTTTACACTGTTAAAAATATGCTGTCATTCATAGATGACATACTTTCCTATATATTGGGCTACAGGGATATCATTTCTTTAGAAAAATACTGTCCAGTTCTCTTAGGTATAGGTCAGGAAATATCCTCTGTGTGCAATTGTTACTGATATGCGCTACTTATCTGTGGAGGTTCTGAGGATGTTTTCATTCAAGATCAGAAGCATTCAGCAGAAATAGTAAAACTTAGTAATGCCTTACTAAGGCATTTGTACTGAAGAGGTCATATAGAGAGTAAACAGGGCAGGTTTTTTTTTTTTTTTTCTGTCTAAGTTGAATATGTGGAAGCAATGTAAACTGAACATCTTACCCAACAGGAGGGGCCCATCCAGCAAGGTAGGCATCAGGTACTGAAGTAAAATGCAGTGCACCTATTTTTCAGATCCCCCTCAAATCTGAATTGCTGTGCTATCGGTCCACAAGAGATACATCCAATAGTTGCAGGTATGTGAATCTTCCATGGCTGCCTCTTCTTACAGGGCTTGAATTCTATTAATGATGATTTCTGAAGAGTTTACAGGTTTCCAAACACTTCAGAAAAAAAAAAAAAAAGGCATTTGTGAGGAAAAGTGGTAACAGTGTGAAGACTTTTTTCCGTCAAATATCTAATAAGTAACACATAACTTTACTTTCAGCTGCTGTCAAAAAAAAAAAAATTCATGTAACTTAGACAACTGAGGACTGTATATATGAATGGAACAACATTAAGGCTAGTTTAGTTTTTAAAACACCATTAACAGAACAAAGACAGCAAAATGATGGCCTTTAATAGCAATCAATTATGAGATCACACAAAGTGACTCAAGACCTTTTAAAATTAGTGTTTTCAGTGGTTTTCTTTGCAGAAGTCAGGTCTTTGTTTAGCCTGTTTCACTGCTGATGCTTGTATTGTTCTACACAAACTTGCAGTACTGCATAGGTAAATCAGCCTGAAGAATCAGATTTAGCTTCTGGTCCTTAATTGCAGCTGCAGCCACAAGGGACTGACTGGGCCCAAGGACAAGGGTGGAAAGACTGCTGAAGCCAGCATTAACTTCTAAGGCACTTTGGAGTTGCAACTTCACAAAAGCAGTTGCAATTGAAGATGAAAAGCCATCTACACTGATCCTAGTACTGACATACTGGGGTGTGAACAACTTGTTCTTGGAGAATTTTGGAGCCTCACAGGTTGTTGGACCCAGGTGCTAAGCACATAGAAATGATATCTTTCTGAATGCCTAAGAGAACTTCCATATGGTGTTTTTGTGATTTTTTTTTTTTTTTTTTTAAACAAGGAAGAAAATTTCAGACCTTTTTTCATCTTTCAGACACGAAGACAAATCACGAAACCTGCTTAGGTGTCAGACATCTAGCCAATGATTACTAGAATTTGGAAAGATGGTACTGGAATACAAAATTGAGATAGCTTTAGCCTGGCTCAGTCTTGACCCCTAAGGTTCCTGACAAGATTGCTACTTTAAGTGCTTTATTGTACTACACAATCTATGCTTTGCAAGGAACTCAGAATTCACCAGAAACATATGAGAGGGCAATTGTCAGTGTTGGTATGGCAGGAACCTTAATAGTACAGTGTAGGAATCTCTCTGGAACATTCTAGTTCTCCTGAAGTAGGTACTATCACAGGCACTAGCAAACAGCAAAGAGTTAAGTGCTGGCAATTGGACTGGACAGGCCTTAGTGTATGCTTACCTCACAAAAAGTTCCATTACACTCAAATTTATTTTTGGAATTAAATAAAGTTACACTTCTCCTGGTCAGGAAACACTACCAGAAAGACACGATTTGAATGTACTTGGAACTGTTGGAAAGCCACCTGTATATACACTAAACCATACCCTCTCTTGATTTGTTACTTTGAGAAAAACAGAAAATATAGTAAGGTTTTAACTTATCTAGAGCTAACCTACAACAAAAGGTATTTGGGGCTAATTGCAAAAGCTGAACTTACCTCAAGGTCTTTTCTTTGTTCCAAGTTCCTAATTTGCCTGGAGCCTGGATTTCAAGCAGTTTCCTTCAAGGAGTCCTTCACAGGATTGCTGATGTTGCTAAAGGGTACTTCTCTGTGCTCCAGAAACTGCACCATTATTGTTCTGAAAAAAAAAGCAGAAGAATTTAATCACCTTTTTAGGCGAGATCCTTTTGTTAAAGCTAGGCTTACTTGAAAACAATTGAAAAAGGTGTCGAAATACATTTTAAAACAGTTATAGCTCCACTATTTCATGCCTTATCCAAACACTGGGGAAAAATAGGACTGCAAATATCTAGGGAACAGGGCAGTAAACAAAATGTTTCTGTCTGAGTGGATGGGAGAGATGCTCTTCAATGAATTGAGCCAATAACCTACCTGGCTTGGGGGGAAGTTGAAGTACTTCATGTACTTCTGGGCTTTGACAAGTACACCTTTGATGAGAGTAGGAGGAAGGTGATACCTCTCAACTCAGTTATAGTTAGCCTTATGAATTTCCATGCTAAGGAACTGCCAGCAGCTGTCAACACTCAGGCAGTCTTACGCTGCTATATCAGAGGCTGAGCTGGCAACATTAGATCATGCAGCATGAGAGCTGTTACACTGAAGACTGCACACAGGTAAATTTTCCTTTCCTAAGGAAGCTGCATCCATCAGGATGAGAGCTCCTGGATGGCATAAGATCAACATGTCATATACCTGTTCTGAACAGCTGCTCACATTTCTCTAGAGAATACTTCAGTTACAGGTCTCTGCTTTTTTTTTTCTTATTCTTGAGGAACATGACTGGCAGACTGGCATACACCAGACTTTCAAACACAAGCGGGGAAATAAAAAAAAGAATAACATTGTGAGGTACTACCAGGATGAAGAACAGTTTGACATGAAAAGATTCTGAAGTGCAATACAAAATGATGTGATGGTGACGGAGTTCTTTTGGTCCTTCTTAGCCCTCCTGCACAGGGAAAACTAAAACAAATGAGGGAAACTGGTAACCAAGACAGACCAGGGAAGTACTTAGAACAGCAGCGTGAAGAAATAAAGGAATAGCCATTACACTTTCTTAAGTCCTAATGTTAGAGGAGAAAAAGGCCAGATGAACATTTACCTGTTCAACCCATCAGTGTAGAGTACATTATCAGTACCTACACCTAAACTCACAACAAGCCTCACGTTTGTAGTCCCTGGTCCTCATGGGAGACTTCAACCACCCTCATATCTGCTTGAGGGATAACAGAGAAAAGAGAAGATTCCAAGGGGTGAATTCATCAATGTATAGCAATAACTGAATGGAAGGTATACAGAAGATGAAGCCAGGCTCTTTTCAGTGGTGTCCAGTGACAGGGCAAGAGGCCGTGAGCACAAACATAGGAGGGTCCATCTGAACATCAGGGAACACTTTTTCCAGTGTCAGGTTGACTGAGCACTGACCCAGGTTGCCTGGAGAGATTTGAGATTTTCAAAAGCCTCCTGGACAACCAGCTCCAGGTGGCCCTGCTTGGGCAGGGGAGTTGGACAAAGCAACCTCCAGAGGTCTTTTCCAGCTTCAACCATTCTGTGATTCTGTGGGGAAAACAAAATTAAAATAAACTTGTATTTATTTTCCAAGATACAAACATCATCCACAAATGATCTCTATGGCTAGAGCTGCAAGATCATCAGGCTCAGCAACACTACATGCTTTAATCTTTTGAGAACCCAACATCTTGTACTAAAAGATACCAAATCACCCAGAATAGAGATGAACACAGAGTGACTTGTGTGTTTTGGATAAGACAGGGATTATCTTTTACTCTAGTAAAAAGCCTAAAGAAAAAGTCTTATTTGTTTCTTCAAGGATAAACAGGATTGAAATACTTAAACAAAACAAATATACGTGCCTTTTATAATACCTGAAAAATTGCTTTAACCTCAGCAGCTTCTAAAAAATTCACCTTTTTTTTCCCTGAGGTCTGCCTTAATCAATCAAGCTGCAATGCCTCTGGCAGTCATACTGAAATGCAGCCACACTGGCTACTGAAGAAGACAGTAAAATACGTTAAATTGGACCTAACAGCTCACACTATCTGCTACATATGTCCTCTGGACATAACTTAGCAAACACACTATAGAAAGACTATATAACACTGCAAGGTGAGAAGTCAATTCACAATGATATAATAAAACAGAATTTCCTAAATGCTGCTTTCTGAGACTCAATCATTATAACCCTATACTTCCATCTCCAGCAAGATGTCCTGATTGCTAGACAAAGCCCAGAATGTAATACTCTTCAAAGTCTTGCTTAGCATCCCTGCCTCTTCCTTACCAATTAATTTTTACCAAATTCACAGTACCATCCTTCTCAGTGGGAGCAGGCACTCACACATCTCAGCATCACTCCAGTCATGTGCTAAGCCAACTGGCAACTTCCATGAAATGAAGATGCTGCTTCTCATGCTTATAATGTATTTGAAATTCACTTATCAGTTGGATGGGAATCTTCAGTCAAACACTATTATTTAAAAAGCAGAAAATAAAAAATTGCTAAGCCAGGAATAACTAAAACACACACATCTACAGAAACTGTGCTTGCACTCCATTATGTAAAAATGACAAAATAAATAAGTTTTCTTTCCATGTTGGTTTCAGTAAGGTCTGCTGTGGCACAGGACTGCTATATCATAGAAGCACGCTATGTTCAGATGTCAGAAGGCAGACACACATCCATATTTTTTCCCTTCCTTCTCTCCAGCCCTATCACTGGGCTCTACACTCAGAAAGAGCAGTGGGGATTAGAGCTAGAAACTTGGCAAGTCCTGACTGTAAGTTCTGAAATAATTTTTTTTATTCCAAGTAGCAGTTAACAAAATTAACAAGAATGCAACACTGGGAGCTTCTGAACAAGACAAGCACTTGAATCAAGAGGATCAAAATAAGAAAGCAAAGGAAAGCAACCCTGTCCACAAGAGTGTTGTTGTTTTTTTTTTTTTTTTGGTTGCTTTGTAGGTCTCGTGACCAGTCATGTCAAAATAGGAGTCTGCAGGCTGAACTTTTTGATCTCAAGAGATGAGCTATAAACATCCACAGAACCAGCTGTAAAGTCAGCATTGCACTGCATCTAAGGATAATTGAAGTCACACTTTCATTTCTGAGTGTTTATGAAGGAATTACACGTTCCTTTATGCTGACACAGAAAATTCCATTCTAGATATAAATGAAATAAGTCTGTACATCCAGGGGAAGACAAAAGTCAGGTTTTGACACCAGTTTCTATGAAGCAAAGCAAATTTCATTGCTAAACTTTCAAAAATAAACAAGCAAATAATACTGCAGTACATAACACTATACATATATAATGTAACAAATAAGCCATATACAAAATTTCCAGAAGTTCCCCAAGACAGGTTGATTAGCTGAGGAAATATATATACATATATATGTGTGTGTGTGTATATATATATATATATATAATGATGCCAATTTATAGGAAAAGACAAAGTCCTTGACTTTAGATTCAGATATCTTGGAAATCCTCAGCAGAGTTTTGTACCCCAAGAAATTAGCTTGAACCCAGGAAGTGCCTTGAAGGAAAATTTCTGGTCAGTAACCCCCAACAACTTGACATGACACCATTATTTCCCTGTCTCTGACGTTCCTGGTGCTCCTCTAAGTTCATGCCAATGAAGAGGAACTGTGCCTGAGAAGAGCTTCAGTGCTAATGGCAAGGACCCAGAGCATACTCCCCAGAAATGTGTTATCACTGAAGACACAGTGCCCAGTAGTACAAGGCACAAGCAAGATAAGTGTTGGATTTTCTCAGACCACTGCCTTATCACAAACTGAAAATGTTTACATGGACAATGGAGAATAAGAACATCCAGAATGTATAAAAAAAATGTAATGCACAAAAAGAGAGAGGCAGTTCCATTGCAGGAACGACAGCTGAGAATAAGGCTCTTTTACACCTGTTTCTCCTATCAAGTACAACAGGAGCTCTACTCAAAGAACTGCATGAAGGTGTCTGTGCACAGTGCCTCGACTGCTGCCATACTTGACCCTGCAAATCACTGATGATAAGCCATCAGAGTACAACTTTGCTACAGACTTGACGAGTTTCCCCACTAAACAGACTATCACCAGCTCACTGGCTTTCTCTTTAAGGCAGCCACGACCCCAGCCCACACCAGCAACGTGAAACGGCCCCTTCCAACATGTTCTCCCTGATAACTAACACCCGGTTGCTTCACATCCTTGTTGAGCCAAAACAGCCAACTGAGGCACACACGTGGGAGCAGGTGGAAAGGAGTCTTCTAGGAACCTGACAGAAGCACTGACATAACACTGCATTATCCTCAGGGCCTTCAAACCTTACAGTACTTGCAGCCCAAAAGCTGCTGGGTAGCCAGCACCTGGTACTAGTTCTTTCCTTTCAGTTTGTGGTTTGTTTAGGGACACAGAAAACTACTTCAACATGTGCACCAAACCACTGCTGGAATTGCCACAGAAACGGTGTGGCCATAAATGGAGGACAAGGCAAATGCCAAAGCATCTCAGCCTGTGAGAAAGATTCAGAGATTGTGTTAAACCATAAAAACCTAAAGGTTGTGGGTCTCCTGCAGCAACACCTGGCTTTCTTGCCTGGGGCCATCAGGGATTCAACCCCCAGAAGTGAGGCTCTTGCTTGCTGCTCCCTCTGTGGAAGGACTGCATTTGTCAGGGCTTGATAGCCTGTGACTTCCTCCATGGGAACCCCTAAGGGGGAAATCAGGGTCTCCTCAGAACTGACAGGAAAATTTAAGACTTCCTTGAAGAAGAAAAGGAGTAAGGCACAAGAAATCCAAGGCAAGAAGTGGAACTATTCCTAGCAATCACGATAATTGCAGTTTTGTAAGTTAGGCTGGCTGGGTGCCCAGAATGGGTAAACAACCCTGAACCAGTTTAACTGACAAGCATATTACAGCTTGCATGGCTCTGATGCAATGCAAAATGACCTCCAACTTTTCCAAAATCTTAGCTACAGATTTTCTCCCCATGTTTTTTTTTTTTTTCCTTTTTTAATTGTGTAATTTAATAAAGCTAGAACTGCTCTCAGATAGCAAAGTTTGATATTTCCAACAGTAAGCATGAGGTTTAGACACACAGCTATCAGTAAAAGCAAATGGGAAATAAATTTGGGTTATTTCTAAATTTTTTAAATATAATTATTTTGAAATATAATTATTTGAAATATATTTCTAACACATAAACAGCTGTTGTACATACACAATGCATAACATGCAGTATTCACATGTATACTCTGCATGGACAATTTACCCAATAACTTTACAAGGTTTTCCCCATTGTACAAGTTTTAGGCATGTTTTTTCCTTTATTATTATTTTTTTGTTTGTTTTACAACTCACCCAAATACTTTTGTATGAAGACAACTTTAAATTCAATTTTATCCCTGTGTTATGTTGACCCAGTATTATTCCAGCAGAATTTCTGAATTCAATGCTTCTGAAGATCAGAAGCATTCACAAAATTGCAATGCAGGGCCTGCTGGCACAGCTTCAGGAGCTTTACCTTAAAGGTTCTGGGTCCAAGATTACGTGCGAGAGAGAAACTTTCACAAGTAGTTTTAAGAACTCTGAAGGTAGATACCAGGTATGCTTTACTTGAAGTCCTGTGTTGTAAACAAACATTTATTTTTTAAATGAAGGATGGAAGAGTGCAATTATTTCAGGGTTTTTTTTTTTTTTGTTTTTGTTTTTGTTTTTTTTTTTTGGTCTGCATAGGCTTTTCATGCCTAGAAAGATTTAATCTGAATGCCAGTGTTCTTTCTACAGCTGGAACTATGCATCCGCTCATCAAATCACACCAATATGGAAAGACAAAATTATTAAAAACAAAAACAAAGTGGTGTCTTTCAGGTTTACTGAGGGAAGAGGCAAAAACCTTATGAAACAGAAGACGCTGAAAGGCTGTGCACTATATCCTTCCCTGGCTTTCCAATTAGTACTGTATCCAGGTACATGTTTAACATCCTTCAGACCTCTTTGCTGTGTTACCATTATCCCCCAGTAACCCCAAGGCAGAACTTTACAGAAGCTCCGAAGTGCTCCTAGAAATAACGTGTAAAACCATTTGCCACCTGAAGGGGTCAGTCGGAACTGACTGGAACGCAGGAGAGCTGGAAACCTGGTACCCTTCCAGCCTCATCTGCCTGCAGCTGGTACCAAATCCTATGGTGTTTAGGCTCCTAAACTGCTATTCACACATACATAAAATAGAACATGAGCACTGTTGGCTACAATCTGCTGGAAATTGTACTTTCTACCTAGTTTTAATAGGTTCATCTTTCTTAATGATCATTTTTTAATCATGAGACAAAAAGCAGTCCCTTCAATCCAGTTTTGTTTCTCCTTGGGCCTTTTTAATTTGCTAGCTTCTCAGGCCTTGATTCCAGCTTCCCATAAACTCAGAATCACATAAATCACATTTTTTGAGTCACAATTTGCATCTTTTCTAATAAAAAAGAAGGCCTAGTTCTCTCCTACCATTATGTCTTCGAGCATTCTTCCTTAGTGTCCTGTGGAGCTGCATCCAATTCACAGCAGAGTACAAAAATGACTGGAGCATAGCAAATCTTTTGGTTGCCTTCATTCAGACCCCATAGTTTCTTTTGCTGTTATCTATCTTTCCCACAAATTCCCCTTGATGCCTACTAACACAATGCACAGCACGCTAGCTCTAGACTTGCTGTTTATGCTACTATTGACGCTTTTCTTTCCCCCAACCCCCTACCATCACAGTACTTTATTTATTCTTCTGACTTCTGCCAAACACTGAAGTCATAGCTTGAGTCTTCAGTTTACTCAGATCCCTAGCTCTTTTCCCTATTCTATAGCTGCCTCCTCCTTTTCCTTATACACATTATAAGGTCTGAGTAACTGTCTTTTTCATACCTGTATTACATAATGGACAACTGTAGTTTATTTGCCTTCTCCCCTTCTCACTAAAACCTGGCAGCTCACAATGCTCAGTCTATTTGCACATCTTCTGGGAAAATCTGGAGTTCACTGGAACACAGGGGTTAAGAAATATGAAGCTTATTTTGGCTCTGCTGTGATTCCGACTCCTAGCAGCCAACTTGCCTCTTTCAAAATGTCATTTTTCAACAAAACCCATGGGCTCTAAGACTTTAATTCATCCCCAAACTACATGCAGATGAGCAGGCTCCAGCCAGCTCTCACTTGCCATGAAGCCAACATGCTAATACAGCTCCATCTTTGCTTTCAAAAACCTCATGACAGGCTAATTAATTTAATAGTCCAGACTTCTCTTTGGCTGGTTTCAATTCACTTCCCAGAAAGCTTCCCCCAGCTCTTTACAATACCTTGAAACTGTTTTTCACTATCTCAAACAATTATTGTTCTTGACAGTTGGTCTCAGAATTTTCCATGTACCAACCTTTTCCATCACCACGGCAAGCCAGATGCTTTGGGGAGAAAAGAAGGAAAAATAAGGCATGACAGATCCCTTTTGTACTTTGCCCATAATCTCCAAAAAATGTTAAGTACTACATTATTCTGCTGGCAATAACACCCTCAGAACAGCTACAGGGACACAAAGCAACAGGCTGCAACGACAAACTTTCTGAAACTTGTTTAAGAACAACCAAACAAACTTGAAAGCACTGGCTTGGATGAAACAAACTGAAGAGCATTTCTCTCTATCCTTCCTTTTCTAGCAACAGCAAAATCTTTTGTGCAACTTCAACACTTTTGTGTTATTTTTTTTTTTTTCAAAAAAAAAGATTGGAAACACTGAAAAGGTGGAAAGCAGAGATGGACTCTTTTTGCACATTACTACAGTGCTGGACACAGTGTTGGTAGTATACTATGGGCCTTTCACATTCAGTATCAAAAATGGTTAGAGTTTCGGTGAAGTCCTCAGAATTTGCACTACTCCCTCTTTCCTATTCACAAATAGTGGATCCTTCACTGCGAACATCTAGGAAATGTATGCGGGTAGGTTTAGACATCAGGAATCAAATTTATTCCTCATAGTAAAACCGACTTTAGTAATTTCCATACTACAGATGTGGCAAAACATCTAGTGGTGTTATAGGGAAAAAAAACTAAATCAAAAAGAAAACAAAACAAAACAACAACAACAGAAACACTGAAATCAAAGGAACAAAAGCCCACAACAAGGCAGCTACCTATTTCTACTTCTAAATGGAAGCAAAGTTCTTCAAAAACCTGACACAATAACCCCTACCCAGGGCCACACAGAACACCTTCGAGCAGGTGAGAGGACACAGCTCCAATAGCCAGCATCACCACATGATTTAGGCAAAAGACATACCATCCTCAACTGTGCTTATTTATAAGGCAGAGTATTGTAGTTAATTTTACAAAATACGTAATTACATTCCCTGGGCATTCTCTTGCCATAGTAACACAAGAAACCAAGAGCATTTATTACAGTGGTCTCCAGCCTCTTCATTTTTGCACAGATCCTGGTATTTGTAGGTCTTCTTTTAGGGCAGTATCTCCTCTTCGTGTTTGACACGGAATGGAGTATATCTAAATGTACGTAGAAGTATTTGGCACAGTAAGCTATTGTTTCATTAGGAAAAGTACAATAACCACTTGATTTTTACCAAATTCAGTACACTGTGGAAGAACATGGGAAATCTCAATCTGTACTGAAATCAACCTTCTTAACACATGCTGACCTCTTCTGTCCATTCGACTCTTATTGTGTTCACAAAAAGAAATACAGAATACTCAGAAAAAATACTCAACTTAGTATTAAAATACTGTAACTTTTTTTTTCCTCAATTACTGTCTAAAATCTCCCTCCAAGGCAAATTTTATGTTTAATCGCAGTCCAAGACCAATTTCTAAGGTCTTCTATTTCTTTCCTTTATCCATTTTTTTTTATGGAAATGAATTGAGAGGGAAGAAGAAGGGCACCACAGCCATTTTAGAGCAGTAATTGTATGAGCTTGCACACTTCAGCCTTTTTAAGAACCTGAGGTGCTTTTACCTTGCTCTCACCATTTACATGGACAAGCACTTAAAACACTTTGGACAAAATCTGTTTCATAAAGCAATTTCTATGCTATTGAAAAGCTTCAAACATTTGCCCTGTCCTACTACTGCAGTTATTCATTACTGAAATTTGTTTCAGAATCTTATTTTTTGAGTATTCCAGAAAATATCAGGTAATCCTGAAATGACTGTTCTCCAAGGAAAAAGAAAGAAATAAAGAAATAAAACACCACCTTCTTGGAGGTATACTGTTTGCAAACTAAACTGCGAGTTGCCAGTGCCGAAAACTTTGTCTGAATGACAGTTGTCAGATTGCTCTTCCAGAAGAAAGGCCAGATGTCCACAGTTTATATTCCCTAGAAGCAAGTCCCGCTAGCATATCTGCATAGGCTGTGGCAACTGCTGGCCAAGGGCAGGGTAAGCAGGCCACTGAGCAGGCCCTGTGCCTGCACCAAAGCCTGTCTCCCTGGCTGATTTCTCTGTTTCAGCACTGTAAGCAGCTTTAGAAATGATGCCAGTCAATCCCAGGAGCACTTGAACTTTCTGAATCAACCCACCAACACGTGCTGTAAGGAAAAGAAAGAAATAGCTGCTTCAGACTACAAAGCACCAAAGCAGTCCTGAATGCGACAGACCTACCTTCTGACAGGTAGAAAGATTATGTTCTTCCCAGCTCCTCTTCCTAGAGGTCATCAGCATATAGTTCACTTGATCAGGACATGCATCAAAGAAGGACCAGGGAGAACAGCCTCCAAAGAAGTCTCATATTCAGTTGAAACTTAACAGCAACTCCACTTTCAGCCCCCAGGTAAGAAAAGTCAGTGTAGGTTGTCATTTACAAAAGCAGTGAATCTATAGAATAAAAATTGGCTTTTCCACCCAGTCTACCAACACCAGTGAAAAGTTTTGCATAGAGCATGTGTGTTTTCTTACATGGAAGTGTCATGGCTACGCTCCAAGCTCCTAGTTCCACCGGAGCTATATAGGGAGGTTCCCACAGCCAACAATACCTTGGGGACTTGAAAGGAAGCTACAGGAATGCTTCACTATTTAAAAACGCATTCATTTCTGTTCAGGGGAAGGGAAGATAGAGGAGAAAGGTTCCCATACAAAGTAATGTAAGTGAGGTTGAGCTGAAGGTCCTTTGGAAGCCATATCTTACAGAGCTTCTTGAAAGTATGCTCAGTCCCTGATGAATCTTGCCCCTCTAAATCTTCACGCAAGGCATGGAGCTTTGAGTTCACTCACATTTAATTTGGCATAACGTGCAAATATTTTGAACATTGCTTGGGGAGTAGCAAAGGGAACCTGGCAGGAAGAAGCTGAGAAAAAGAAAATAAAAAATTAGGTCCTTTTGAGAAACCAGGGAACTAAATAAGCATCCTACTGATTCTGCAGATTTCAAGGACCTCTATCAACAGGGATCAAAACCTAAAACCCATGTATTATCCCCAGAATAAAGCACTGGCTGCTTCCCACCAAACCCATCAATTTCTCTCTAGATCACATAGAAATGACATGCTTGTAATGGGAGCCATAATTAGTAGTGTTTCCACAAAACAATACATGGGAATTAAGCCATGTCTCTCTGCTCGTTTTACAGGGAAGTCCTACAGCTAAAAATCTCAGCCTTCCTCTTGGGGAGAAGAGAACAATGAATCTTGCTGCAGAATGACATATTCCAGGCAATTAATTACAAGAGCTTCAGCCCTCAAAGCCACACTCTGAGCATGACTGGAACATAAATAGATTAGCAACTGCTAAGGATTGCTTTTCTCCTGATTTGGAAAGAATGTTCCCACTTTGCTTTTGTAGCCTTCAATGATGCACAACCATTCTTTAAATAAGAAAAGCCATTTCACATTTTTATAAATATCCCAAATGCTTCATGTTACCCTTAGTTACCCTTCATCTCTCTATTCTCTTCAGTGTTGCCACCTAAATGGAGACACATTTTCCAGTGCACTATAGTCTTGCCTTAAGCAGAATAAAACCTATACTGCTTCCTTCACTCACATCATCCCCCAGACAGGTAAAGACAGGACTTGTTTCACCCTGGAGTCCTGGTCAAAGCCACCGCTCTCTGATCAGCAGTCTTCCGAGGGAGAAAGACATGGCCAGAGCTGATCAGACGTTTTGAGGTGAATTCTGTGAATGCTGCGTACACCTATAGCTCTCGCAAAGTGCTTTACAAAGTAAGTAGCATCACTACGTTTGTTGCACTGAATGGGAAGCTGTTAGAGCAATATAGAACTGCAGAATTATTTGTAGAAGGTCACCCAACAACTTGTCATCAGCAGAAAAACCCAGATTGCTCTATCACAGTTCTTCAGGCAACACTGCCTATCTCATGCTTCCCATCTCCCCACTTCTTCTTTCCCCCCCAAAAAAAAATCCACCACCACCAAAACCCCTATTTCCATCAGAGCAGACTGAGCTAAACTGCTGAATGAGATAATCTGAAGGTGCACCACAGTCCTTCACACTTTATAGCAGCTGCATTTTCTGCATCTCCTTTCTAAGCACCAGAGTAAATGAGCTCTGTGGGGCTAGGAATCCTGTTGAGGGCTGTTAATGGCATTGGGAAATGATCTGCCTACAAATAGGCATCACAATGCTCAGCACCGCTTTTGAAGATCTAACCTAAGGACGCCTACATCATTTTGAAGACTTAATTGCAAAGGCATGCTGGTCACACAAGTACATTTAGACATCTGGCCAAGACACCCATTACTCTGAACTGCTAAATGCTTACTGCTGCTACTTATCTTAAGATCAGTGCAGGTACAAAGCTTCTACACATCTCAGATTCCACAGTACCTAACGTGAAGCTGAGTCCCCACGTCCCATGCAGCAGTACAAAATCTATCGGTATTTGGAATACACGACTTCATTTCTATCTAATCAGTCACAAGTACATGATATAGCATCTATACGATACTAGAACTGTCAAAAAGCTTTATACAAATATTTGAGCACATTTAAATAAGTTTATTGGGCTACAACTTCTTGTTCTGACACCAGGAGCTCTAAATTTAGGATTTACTAACAAAATGACAGGCTCAAGAACCAATGCTTAATTGCTTGGTTTTGTGCTTGTACTGCAAAAGTTGACCATTTTAACTCTTAATTTTAGTATCAAAGAAGAAACCTCGCTTCAAAAAGCACTGTCTGTGTTGGTCCGATGCCTGTATGGTGCCTAGTTCAGTAAGGCTATCGTCCCAATGCCAAATTTTTGTGTCAAACTACAAAAACTTTTGGAAGTTGCAACACAGCACTAGCTTCCCTTAGCAAAATTATGCACTTTTAAAAACACAAACTCAATTGGGTAGTACCAAAGAAAGGTGCAGACTTTGACAAAGATATGAAATACTTGTCTTCACAATTAACCAAGGAACATGCTATTTTTCACCTACAACCACTCAATAAAACTCAGTCCCTTTGCATCCTCTACAACCCTACTGGCGTACAATGCAGAAAACTTAAGGTTATTGGGATCTAGTGAACCTAGACATCTGACTTAGATATTAATAACAATAATATTAACATCGATGCTCATCTTCATTTGATAGTGGGTGGGAAGAAAGGAAGCATTTAGCATTCTGTCAGACAAAACAGCATACACTACTACTAAGGATATTCTTCAAGTGCAAAAATATATAAAATATATCCATATTCAATTAACTGACTAAATTGTTACCATACAGCCAGCTAAAAGAAATTTGGCATAGCCATCCCAACACACTCTCTGGAAAGCTCAAAACTGTGCAAGTCACTTCAGCTCCCCCCTTTCTGTTCCTGTAAACGGCTGCATTAAAAGTTTAAGGAGTGCTGAAAGTAAGTTTCCAAGGATGGATCAGAAGTCGTATTTTGCTCTGCCAGCAGAGGTGATCTATGAAGAATTGCCTTGGTTTGTAGTAGATACTTATGCAACTGTTAATGTTCAGAAGGTGGATGTTTAATGCTCCATGAATTGGATTAGTCTCCATTTTTACTCTTTGAGCTCTATTCCATGAATAAAAATGATTGAAACAGTTCAAACATGTTCCAGTACAGCCAGCACATAAGGACATACCAAAGACAGAAACAACACATGTATTAATACTTAATTAACAGCATCATATGAACTACAATCTAGTAGCTAGAGTACTGAATTGGATATAATGAGCCTTCATTCTAACCCCAGATCAGCCACTGACTTGCCATGTACCTTCCCTAAGAGGGAAAGGAAATACTTCTCTAAGCCTTCTTTTTTGCTTTTCATCACGTGTCTCTGTGTCTGTGTAGTAGGGACTCCCTCTACATGTAGAAAACTCCACAGTGGTTCTGCAGTACTGGGCAAGCAGTCCAACTGCTGATTGCAATTAACAGTAGCATCTTCCAAGCTACCTCAAGACAAATCTTTGGTGTTTCCAAAACACTCTTATAAACCTTACAGATAAACCAAAAAAAAAAAAAAAGTGGAAAAAAATAAGTAACATTTAAAAAAGAATCCAACAACAACATTACAATGCTCAATTTCTATGCAATCATCAGGCTGATGACGTATGAACTTGTTTCCTGTTTTTTTTTTTTTCCCCAAGAATACAATTGTACATCTTGGCTAGCTTCTCCAAAATGGGTATTTCTCATCAAACCAGAGCATGATGCTGCCAAGACAAAGGTAAAGCTCCTCCTTCCATTAAAGCCCCACTTCCTCCCTTTCAAGCAGCCTTAGATTAGCATTCACTCTTGTCTCTCCTGCATTACCCAGAACTAAGCTGTGCCAAATCTTGCTGCATTCTTTCTACAACCACAGCATCTTTAGAATTGCTTTGGACAGTCCAAGTTCTTTTTCCTCATCCTTATCTCTAACTTTGTAGATTCCCCCATATTAATACTAGCAGTATTATTTCCTCAAACAAAACAGCGTTACCAAAGTTAACTACTATTCCTGCCATTGTCAATCACATATACCTTTGTTTCTCCAGACAGGTTCCTGACTCGGTCACCATTTGCAAAACAAAAAGGCAAATATATTCTATTTAGATTGATTTTGCATAACACATTATCCAGCTGCCTCAGCTTTTATATCCCCTTTGTCAGCATTAATATTTGTTCTCTATTTGTTCTGCACCCATCAATTTCTAAATATGCATAAGCACTTGCCCAAACGTGGGGCTGGAAAGAAGCAAGTGATCTTTGCGGTCTGTTCCCAGCTTGCTGCATTATCATTCATTAATCTCAATAAAACTCTTTCCTTCCATCAGCCAAGAAGACTGGCACAGCTCCGTAGAAGGGCTGAGGTTAAAGTAGAACAGTGGTTCCCAAACTCTAAAGGGGTGCCTTATCACTGTCCGCACAACAGGAAACAAAAACCTCTATTCCTCGTGCAACCAGCTTGCCCCAGGCTTGCCTCTGGTTCAAGTATTTGGCTCTCCTTCCCTATGCTAGACAAAACACTCCCCAGAGGCCAAACTTCTTAGTAAGCACTCAGCTCTTTGATCTCAGAAGCAGCTGGCGGCACAGCTGCTCCCCATTACTTTTGCATCTCTCAGGAACCCTTTGGATTTTCCTCATCCTCCCTTGCAGCCAGGCACAAAGGGTGAGCACACCACTGGCAGCCATCTTTCGTTCTCATGCAAAACTTGAGCTGCTGCCTTGCCTCATATCCCCTGCCCAATTCTTCCTTGAATTACTGCCCAACTGGCCCAGCCCCAGCTCTTCCCCTGTAAGCAGCCCCCCAGGCACATGAGCAATGCCTTCCTCTTCCTTTCAGCAGGTCTCATCCATGCTTGGGAGTTTGCTGGGGAAAACAGGCTGCCCTCTGCACAGCACTTCGTCTGTGCTACAGACTGTAGGGAACAGGGTGCTGCCTCCTGTCCCCCACCTCAGAAAACCCTCCCTCAATTCACAGTAGGTGGCAGATGGAAAAATGCCAGTTCCACCCAGTGGAGTCTCTCTTCTTTGGAGCTACAAAGTGCAGCAAGTGCAGGACCAATTACCTCCTGAGAAGCAGACACACCACAGAACCTTCCCAGGGAAACAAGGATCTGGTTAACAACGTGTGATCTCAGAGTAGACAACTGCAGTGTCTGTGCACAGCAGGGGGTTTTCAGTGATACTTCACCAGCTGAAAGGAAACAGAAAAGCTAGAAACCAACTCAGCATCCCAAGTAAGCTGTAGGATTCAGAGAGAGTATTTTAATCCCTTCCCAAGCTGGAAAAGTCATTTGAAATGACCATAGTAGATGACTAGGGACTGCACGAAGCAGCATAAACAAATGATTCTCTGCCCAAATCACCTCCGCCTCACCACCAAACTTTGAGAAGTGCTTTTAGTTTGTTGCCTATGTAGATAGGCCACAAGATATGTTGGCCAGTCTGAGATTTCCCAGGATATCTGTGAAAGATTAACCTTAGTACTCACATGCTGAGGAAAGCTGATAGAGCTGGAAGACCTGCTTCTGAGCTTGCCTTCTGGAATCATCTCAGTGAGGCTGCTACAGCTCACCCACCAATACTTCTGCAGTAGCTGCCTAATCAGCTATACCCAGGTGCTCTGTAACCAGGTGCCTCTTAGAAAAATCACTTCACCTGGTCCTATTGCTGTCAATTAGAGCCAAGGCCAAATGCTGCTGCACTCCTGTTGGCATCACTAGAAAGCACATGAGTAAGACTTCATGCCTTTCTTAGTCAAGAAGGGAAACTAGCCCACTGATATAAGACTCTCAGTTCTGGAAGGCAGTCTTTTGTGAGAGGGAAAAGTGTGTGTGGTGCGTGTATAAAAAGTTAGTTTTCTTAGAAGCTGCCAGAAAAATGAGAACATTCACTGGAACAGCTACAAATGGTTTCCATCACCCAATTTTTCACAAAGTTTTTGGATTTTTATAGAGCTTTTGCTGCAGGTGTTACTTCCAAGAAAGTCCAAACTCTTAAAAGACCTTCTGATCAAGGGGAAGAAGGAAGACTGCTTACTAGTCTCTTTGTGAGAATTGACATACAGCACAATCCCTGAACACAGGCTTTCAAAAATAAACTTTAGCCAACAACTGATACTATCTGCAGACATGCATAGCAATGAAACAGTAACATTAGAGCCAGACATGTTAAATATTTACTAGTCAAATGTAAAGCCAAGAATTTTGCCATACTTGTCCTCTAGTCATTTGTGATCATGTGGGTGAGTCTCTGTCTGAACATGTGACAAAGTGTTACTTTTGCTCTAGGTAAGCCATTAGAAACATCTCATGGAAGGTTAATTTTGAAAAACAATGACTTGGAAAAAGCATTACAGTTACAGTAAACAGTAAAGTTGTTACAGTCATGCCTTTGCAAAAGTAATGTGCAACAAAAACTGAGCAAAAGAGTCTATGGTTGGTGGAGGTGTATGACTTATCACCCAGTAAATCATCCAGGATGATTCTCTCTCTGAAGAGAAGCAATAAATAAATAAAATGAAAGCTCAACAACTTTCTCCAAGGGCTTTCTGCACCACTCATCCTGACAGGTCTTTACTATTTCCTCTACAGCTATGCCCTAACTTCCACTATCAACCTCCCACTGCATTAAGTGAACAAATTCCATTCTAGACCTGTATTACTACTTGAGCTCACTCCATAAAACAAACAGATCCACCAAAAAAAAAAAAAAATCCAAACTTTCATGGATTTCAACACGAGTTCAACTGGATTCTTTAGAGCTATGCTCTTAGCTTTACTGCTTATTATAACAAAAGCAGTTTCACATCAGCTGCATTGTTTTAGTGCCCATAGTGTTCTTCCCAGAAATGTGTTCCTGCAATAATACGATAGTGAAGCCTTAGCTCCTCTATAGGCTGCCCTGTAAGCAAGAATCACAAGCTACTTTTAAAAGTAGAGATTGTTGAGGTTTGGGGTTGTGAGCGCATGTGGGGAGGTCAATAATAAAAGCAGCAAGAAGTCTTCTGCATCACTACTGACACTGCTCCTCACGTCTCTTCCCTCTTTCAACTTGTGGAGAACACTTCTTTTTTTTTTTTGGCCTGCATGTAGGCTGAAATATCTTAAACATTAATTCAAAGTTTTTAGAGATCTTTAATGTAAAGAAAGAAAACATTAAATCCCCAAATGAGCTTTTCTCCCAGATATGTAACAATCTTCAAATCCCTAAATGACACCTGGATAAGAGGAAACCACCTACAGTCAAAGTCTGAGAACTTACAACTTAGCATTTTCTTAAAGCTAGAATTGTGAAGTCTTTCAGAAAACACTGTATGACAGTGAAGAAACACATATCCTTTCCTTCCATTGTAGGTCATGCTTTAAGGGCTATAAATAACAGATTAACACATAAAACTTTTTAAAACTTAACTTGTTATCTAATTATTTTTATAAAAACTATCTTACTAGGTTTCTATACAGTACCATCGGACTATTAGAATACTTTTTCTGCAGACAGAGCTTTACGGAGGACAATCATCATTAGTTCCTACAGCCATCTGAAGCCAGTAGTCCAGATTTCTAAAAACAACAAAGTTGTACAAGTTTTCTCCTCCTTTGTGAAAACCATGTTCATTTTCTCTCCAGGAAACAGGGCTGTCTGCAAAGCCATGCACAGTTAAGGTCAGCCAGTGTGCCAGTTTTGGTTCACTGAAATAGGAGCTGCAAGGAAGAAAACAAGATTATTAATAATTATAATAGAATGGATAGCATGGTCAAGTATACAATATAAAGCAAAAAATCAAAGATGCAGGCACTTCAGTGAACATTTGTCATTATCAATTAACAAAAAAACCCCACCTGCTTTACAAAATAATAAGTTCAAAAAGAACATATTACATAGGGAGCAAGAAGCTTCCAGAATTCACTCTCTGTAGCACTAATACATGCAAAATAATTTACTGCTTTTTTATACTGGCATTAAACTTCCTGCCCATTTCCTAGTTCAAGTCTTCATTTTGCACATTTTGTTATTTAATTCCATTAGTGCTACTGAAAATAAGTATTTGAAGCTGACTTCAAAAATTAAAAAGTTTTAGAGTACACATTTTTTTGATGTACTGCTGTGAACCCTTACCATAGCTGCTCCAACAACTGAATTATCTTATCAGGAATTATAAAGCCTGTAATTGTGCACAAATAAGCTTGGTCCACTGTTGAGTTTGGCTGAGGACAGCAATAGGTTGATAAGAAGCTACAAGATTTGTTGTCTCTGAAAAAAAAAACAAACACAAAACTGAAACAAGCACACTTAAAAATTTCCACAGAAAGACTTAGTAACAAGAAGTGCGTAACAGCCATCCCACTTGCAGAAACGTGCCTTTCTTAATTCTTACTTAACTCTTCCTTAAAATAAATTGTGGTTTTCCTCACTTAACATGTATTTAAAGATGAAACAAATTCAAGTACTTACAAGTTAACTTGATTCAGGACAGCACCTAGCCATTCAAACAGTTCTTCTGTACTGCAGGACTCTTCTGGTTTTCCTTCTAATTCATTACTTTGCAATGCTGGACACTGCAAGTCTCTTATTGTGCTGAATGTTATTTTTGGCTTCACGGCCCGTATTTGGTTTTTGGGAAAGTATGACATCAATGTTGATCCCTCTGCACCTTAATAACACAACACCACAAGGAGTCCTTACAAAACTACCAAACAAAAGGAGCACAGAATTCATGAAACATTTGTATATGTGTTTAAGAAAAGTCAATGTGCAGTGTTAAACTGCAACTAAAACTGCTTACATGCTGTTATCTTTTGCAAAAGCCATCTTTGGCTTCCATGTCTTCTTGGAAATGAGAATTAGTGCAAGATCCAGCACGTCGGTACAGCTCAGTTAAATTACTATTTAACTAGCAAATGAAGAAATAGATCTGCCAATAGAAAATCTGAGCAAAATTAACTGACCGAGCAATGTAATTAACTCAGTAGAAAGAGGAATTCAGAGTATTCCTGAAAAAGAAAGCATGAAAGGAAAGCTACTTGCATGTTATCTGCTTGCTCCCTAAGACCTGCAAATACATTCACACACATATATCTGAGGCCAGGAAACATTTTGCCTTCCAAGAGTCCATACATTCCCTCCCTGCTCATGTGCAGGTATCTGCTGCTGTGTAAGCGTGATACATGCATTACACCATTAAGTCACCTCCAGGTCAGCATCTCTAGAAATTCCTCAGGCATTTCAGCAAGAGAGGGAGAATACATATGGTAAATGTACATGAAGATAATGCATCTCAAAACCATTTAACTGGAACTTGGCTCAAATTAACTCAGGCAGCATTTCTTCCAAAAGCACAGAGAATCTGGAGGGATCACAGTGTGTAAGAAAGCATCCCAGAGGCAGCAGGGCATCTAGAAGCAAGAGCAGCTCTAATGGGATGAATTCCAGCAGTTCTCAAGAATACCTTGTAAAAAGTTATAGTATTGTATAAATACTCCTGGAACATCCCTTTACAACTACAAAAAAATTCCCTAAAAGTGACCTGAACGGCACTCATTCTTCTACCCAGCATGTAAAGGTAAGTAAATCTTTAAGTTTTCTCAGCTGAGAACAAGACCACATAAGAATCATTCCCAGAGGCTTTAACCCATCAGTAAAAACAAGGTATCTGATGTTCTAGGTGTGATGGGAAACCTAATCTATGAGCTGTAAGATTTAGAGAAAAATTCTTGATTTACAACAAATTGAGAATTCAACTTCAGATGTGGTATATTTGGAAGGTAAACTCATCCCAGAGAAATATCAGCATTAACCATCGAGATAAGCTCTCCCACCTACCTAGCTGAGGTATCTGCCATCCCAGAACACTGTTTCCCCTGAGTACTGAAAAAGTGGGCAGTTGACTACAGTTTAAGAACTGATTTGTCACTGATATGAAGAGAAATTCTAGGACTGTCTGAGAGACAAGGACTTTGAAGGGGAAAGGGTAAAGAAATCAAAATGTATGGCAAATCTCACTTTACTTGGATCAGAGAATAAAAAAAAAGCGAGAAGTTTTCAAATGTAGTAAGACTGTAACAGTTAGATGTACCCTGATGAACGTTATGGGAAAGGATCTGTTTCTTCAGCTCTAGTAATTGATCCAAAATAGATGAAATTCTAAAAACTTTATATAAACTTGGAAATTAGCATATTGCAAATCAAGAGATATTAACCGATCTCCTTCTTGAAGCAGTAAGATAACCAGTGTGAAAGCAATTCTCCTGAATTTAAAGTTCCAGATAATATTCAGTTTTCAGAATGTGATAATGGGTTCTCTAGTAAACAAGAAATAGTACCTTACTCATGAGAAGTCTGAAGTCCAGAGTATCATTTAAATACCACTGGGAAGTCACATATGAACAGAGGAAATCCAAGAACAATGTACAGATAACTACAGAACAAAATATTCATAGCTCACTATCAAAAATTCTGGACTGCTGCAACTCCATTAGCCATTATCTAACCGACCAAGGGCAATCACTTGGAGGAGGAAGGCTAACCTGACTCTTTTTAATCATCCTACAAAAGAAGGCTGTCCAAGAACAGAAGGGCACTTTGACAAAGATAGGCAGCTATTGAACTCGTGTTAATTTATATAAATTTTTATGTTTGGAATGCCTTAGAACAATCCTCATGCAGTTTGTATTTCCCATAAGCATTCATTAGACTGCTCAAAAGACATATAATATTGCCTGAGAACTCTTAGTCAAACAAGAATTTATACATTTTAAATGTCCGCTCCAAATGGGATCTTCAGTAATAGTCTTAACTTCAGGAAATCTCAAAGGCTACAGCCAAAACTCCAACAGAGCAATTCCTCTAGCTACAGCATAACTTCCTGTGTCAACAACAACCAGGCACTTTATCAAAGTTCTCTTGGAGTACAGTGATTTTCAGCCAATAAACATTTTAAATTGTCATAGAAATTACAGCAATAGAACAGAGAAGAAAGGATTGTTTTGATTGCCATTAAAGACATGAGACACTCCACATGCCTTTTTTCTGTCCCTCTTGGTGCCAGCATCAGGAAATAGAAAAAATAGGTATGAAAACTGAAAACCCTGCTTTTGGAAAGTGACACAAACGTTCACAGGCCTGCAGCTGTGATGACAATAGCAAGAAACATGAGTTACCAGTAGGAAGGCTGAAGGCACTATACTCACGGAGGACAAAGACCTTCTCAAGAAAATACATCTCTTTTCCCTTTCCAGCAGAATCCACACAGTGCCTCATGTCTATTAATAAAATCTTTGAAGGTTTTATTTTTGTCAGTACTCAGTAAGAGTCTTTCAGATGTTACAAGCTCAAAAATTCCTGCTCAGAAAGACATTCTGATTTAACTCCATATTCATGAAGAGATTAACCTGACTCGTTTTTTGGCCGTAAGAAACCGACAAAAAGGAATGCTATTCTTCCTGAATGCTGCTATGACTGGCAGCAATAAACATAAAAAACATACTGGCCCTAAAGTCATTTTGCTCTCTGTCCAAGGTCAATAAATCTAAACAAGCTGAGCCTGAGGATCTGCCACCTTAGCTGGATTTATGTCACCATTTATGGTAGCAGGAGACTTCACTGTGACATCTTCCTGGAGATGACAAAGGCAGAAATTGCAAGCTTCAAACAACTTCTGTATGAGACAAGCAAGGAAGAATCCTTGTAACACGTTTAGTACTTAAATAGGAGGGGGGAAATGTGAAAGACTATCAAGTGAAACACAGGACAGTGCTGAAGGAGCTTGAAAGCAGTTTTAGTTTCTTACATCAGTAACTTTCAGATTTAGTTTTTAAGAGTCAGATAAGACTACGAATGTAAAGAGCAGATTGGAAAGGATCTCTTCCAGCTACTGTGGAGACTTCAGTAACCGAGCAGAAACACACTAAAAGCTACACAGCTCTGATAAGTAAAGCTTTTTTCGTGTAGTATAAGCCTCTGCATTTTTTTTTTAATGCTGCAGAAATGCTACGTATCCTTAGACATGGTCTTGTTCTCATGTAATACAAGCAAACAGAGGACTTTGGAAAATGACCCTCAGAGGAAGTGCAAGGCTTAAATCCTTGAAGTAAAATTAATGTAATCAGAAACTGGTAGATAAATGGACGCTGGAAGTATGATGATTTGAGACAGTACAATTACTTATAACAAACTCTCACTCTGCTCCAGTCTCAACAAAGTGTTCGAGAAAAATGATGCAATAGCAGACTGTGTATCGGTGTATGTAGCATGTGATGGAAATGGGGACTTCTGAACACGTTCCATAACCACTGCTGAAACAAAAAGTTCCCCACCTCAAGTACTACACCAAGTATATAATCTATGCGTACTAATAATGGTTACATAGGTCACAGTTTTATAAAGTAGAAGCAAAACTATCAAAGCGGTAAAATCAGGCCAGAAATCCTGGGCAACAGGGAGACAAAGAAATGAAGTAACTAATGTATAATTCCTATGAATCACTGCTGGATTCCTTAACTGATCTGCTATGTAAGAAGTTGCACAAACAACCAAACCAACCAAACAGTAATAATAAAATCACACCCAAACATAATTTAATCTAATTTTGCACTCCACTAAAAGTGCATTTGGACAATACTAGAAAAGAACAATAAACCACAAACATTTGGACTTCATGGCAATTACATTTTACTTTTACATTTAATTCTTATTACCTGTATTATGCCAAGCCATTAGGAAGTCAAATTCTAAAGGTTTCTTTTCTTTCAAGGCCCAAAGCACCCTCTTATGTTTCTTGCCATCAGGGTGAAAGTTGGAATCGGTCAAGTCAATAGTTATAACTGCAAAAATGTACAAAAGACATTTTTACTCGTTTGACTGACTTTAATGATAAAAATGAGTTAACAATTAAATAAACACAGATATTAAATAAACATCTTTTCCCATGCTACATCATCTTTACATAGTATTTGACTATGCAAATAGGACTCCCCATTATAAAAATAAATATTCTCCTCCTGCCACCCTTGTTTTGATATAATCTGGAACTGCTTTCTAGTGACTGCAGTGACAGATTCGTTTGTAATGGCAGTGACAAAATTCTAGAACGGTGTCTTTAAAAAAATCTTGGTAACTAAGCAAGCTATCAGCACTAAAAATAAAATAAAATTTCTAGCATTAAAAGCCACATGTATGGCAATGACGCAATTACAAATGTTTTTTCTAGATAAACTGGTCCCAGACTAAAGCTTCATTTTTCAAACAGAAATTTCCTCATACATTCTACCCGACAAATTGAATGGTAAAATGATGCTCAATTTTCCAAAATTCCTATTGTAGATACTAAAGTTTCATCTTCATTTATAATGACCTATTCACTAGCACAAATTTGAATATGTTTGACATAGCATAGTAGATGTTTAATTATTTAAAAATCATACTAAGTATGTTTCCTCTGCATCTGTCGTAAAATTAAAACTTTGAGTACCATAAAGATTACCATTTTAATTGTGTCACACTATAATTTTCCCTTTCAAGCAAGTAGTCTTGCATGAGTCTTTTCAATGATTTTCTGTGTGTAGTGTGCAAGTTTTCAGACCTACCTTAATTAGGTTAGTATTTTCTGATTTAAATCAGAATGCATAGATACTCCACAAAGTATACAAAAATTCTTGAGTCCTACATGACCCCAATATAAATATTTCATCAAAACCACAGAAGTTCAAAGTTTTATAGAATACCCACAATATCACACATTTGCTTCCTTACAGCTGGCTTTGTTATTTTGAAAAACTATTTTTTTCTCTTCATACAACCCTTTTGTCTACATCTGGAAAAATAGCACCTAGACAACAACCAACTATAAGAAAAGGTAAGTTTTGGACTACTGGTTTAACATCCTAACAAGGTGCTTCACAGACCAATCTGAAATAAGCATTGTCAATAATAAATTATACTTACTATATCTCATTGCTTTTTTGCCAGAATACCGAGAAGGGCAACCTTGCAGTCCAAGTTCCTCATACGTATCTTTATCCACTGACAGAATTAGTTTTCCTATAACAAAAAACCTCACGAATTTAATATGAATTATCTTCTATTTTCAGTTCCCTTGAAAGTCTTCTGAGCACCATGTACTTTATACAATGTTAACTTTGGATCACTAGGTATTACCAATGTACTCCAGACTCCTTAGTTTCAGTTAAATTGATTACCAGATTAACCCTTAAAAAGACATTTAAATTCAACTGTTCCTTGTTACCATACAGGTCTTACAAACTAGAATGAGAAAAGTGAAACATTATTCCTGAGATAGGCATAGTTGTTGGTTTTTTTTTTAAACTGTACTACCTAAAGATTTTCCTGTCTTTCCTCTACTTGTCCCCTAACATTTGCTGTGTCATTGGTTGAACACTACACTAGGACACAATTTTGTAAAGGTTCGTGCGTGGACTGCTCAGTTGAACGCAGAAAAGCAGTACCTCCTGCTCCTGTGAAACTACGCACATGGCGTAAAATATGCTTATTAGTGATGAGCAGATAGATATGCTCTGGAACAACTCCACTTCCTGGTTCATAAGCCAAATCTGGCAGCTGCCAGCTGGTACAGAATTTCACACAACAGATATCGCTACCACAGTATTTTGACTCTAATGCATGTAACAGCATAATATAGAATATAAACAAGTAAGGTTGTTGCTGAAGATTTCGGATGGCAATATCATCAGAAACTGTACTGCTATCTCTGCATTAATTGTGCTTCTCTTATAATAACTGTACCATGTACTGTACAAACTCAATCTCTATCAAAGTATCTACTTTGCTAGGACTGCATTAATAACATACATCAAATAATTCCTCCTCTGAAGAATCTGAATTTACTTCTGCCCTGATAGGCACCTATTCTATCATCTTAGGCTAGAGGGCAGACAATCCAGTTTGTTTTTCAGCTATGTTTGATATACCTTTAAACTGAAACGTGAAGACACATCTGAATCCCACAACACTTACATTATTTTCTTTGTATGTAAAGTCCCAGTTAAGAAATATTTTGTCATAAAACTGTGATGGAAATGGAACACAGATTTTAACACATTAAACATTTCTCAAATAATAAACACAATGTTTTAAGGAGTGTTCCTAAGCAGTGCTAATAACTTCATTTCTATTTTGGTACAAACTATGTCTTTAAGACTAGTAGGAAACAAGAATTTGTAATGCAGTGTGTTCACAAAAAGAATCCTCTGTAGCAACTGCAAAGTCAGATGAAGCACTGACAATCTAACACTATAAATAAGTTATGCTGACTTTTTAAAAGTTATTTTACCTAAAGGAAAGTTAACAGCATGAATCAAAAAAATTAAAATTAAATATTTTATCAATTCAAGCATACTTCCAATAAAGTAGACTAATATGGTAGGCACATTTTCTAGTTTGCATAATTCCAAACGGAAACAAAACAAAACCAACACTGAAGACCACAACCAAAATGTGTATCTTATTAAAAAGAAAACAACACATACCAGTCGGTAGCAGAGCTGCAGTATTATCTTGATCAATTTTTGTGTTATAGGTAAGTGCATAGAATGAACCTTTAATAGTAAAGCAGAAAACCATAAGATTATACAGTTTCTGAAGAAAGATAACAGGAAAGACATCAAGATAATTAAGCATGCCAAATACATTTGGAGTCGTTCTCAACTCTCATTTTTTATCAGGTACCTTTCCTCCACCATCTCAAGCGAAATGGTTTTTTTATTTTTTGGGGTTTTTTTGTTGTTTTTATAAACTTTAGACTGGCATTGTTTTAAAGAATCTGTAATAGAGATAACGTCAACAATAAGCCCCAATATGGACACACTTTATTTGCATGTGCAACCAAAGTAACTTTTATCCTGAAATACTGAAGTTATTAATTCACATTAAAAAGTGTGGAAGATGCTGACATTATTCAATATATTTTGTATCAGATACTGCCACGAAATTTGGTTTAAATATTCCAGATTAAACATCTGTTTTAAATGTGCATCTAAAAATAGAGTCTGATCCTGTAAAATCGATACACAAATGTCATACCACTTCCATAAAACTAGTGGCAGAAAAAACATTAACGAGACTAAAGTAAATGAGACTAAGAAAAAAAAGCCCCACGTTTAGAAAGTAATATATTTATTGTTTTCCTCTTTCTCTGACATGTTATCTTCTCCCCTTTCTTTATTCTTTAAAGCTTTTTTTCTCCCTGGCAATCATCAATTCAAGAGCACAATATTTATCAGGAGCTAGACAAATGGGCCCCACTAGATGAAAACAGCCCACATGGAGTATGTAAAAACAAGCTGGCTGGGCACAGGCTGCATCTTTTTTGATCTTTCTTTGCATCCTCTTTGCTCTTACTGGGTAAAGATGAACCACCGCAAGTTCATCAGCCAAAAGAAAAAAGAAAAGCAGCAAGCCTGGGTTTCTTCTTGGAAAATAGGCACACGTTTTGCCAGCAGTGGAACACTGCTCTGTGGTGAAATATGAAGGAACCAGAAGAGAAGGGAGCCAGTTTCTGAAGGAATTTGCATTAAAATGAAGTGCAGAAGATGAGAAGTGAGATTATACATAGAAGCCCTATTGATAGCTGGCTTGCAGAATTAAGTGCAATAAGGAAAAACAAAGACGAAGCAATCATAACTGTTTGGGACCCATCAGCTGTAAACAAATATAGACACCACAAAGCAGGAAATTTTCTTACTTAGAGAATTTTCTTACTACTTTTTTTTCCCTTCATTTAAAACATACCAGAATAAATAGTAGTAAATAATGTTTTATGAAAAAATAAACATTACTGTATCTGTTATGTTCCAATTACATCCTTACCTTTCTTCACAAAAGAATCGATGAATTCATGAGCAACCAATTCATGAGCCGATAAATTCTTCACCAGATAGTACTCTCCAATGTCTGCAATAGTACTTTTCAGCACTTCAGGTAGCATACCACATTCAGGGATCAAAATAGATACCTGTTAGGAACATAATTGTAATGTAAATCACATCCTAAAGTCCGCTCCAGAGGAAAACCAAGAAATACAAAAGAAAATCTTTCCTTTTCAAAGAGATCAGTACATCGCACCAAAATGAGATGAAAAAATAATTTCAGGCCACTGTCTTTAAAAGGTATGAATTTGCACAAAGTCTCCATGTACAGCAGATACATTTTTTGTTTTTTGCATCTTACATGCTGCACAATAGCATTTGATGTGTTATGCAAAAGCATTACATCACACGGCATGTTTTAACCAAAAACCTTGTTTCAAGTCATTATAAATGAAGTCGCACTGGAATATTTCCTTCGGCCTCCACTGCAGGAAACGGTTATAAGTGGAAACATAGTCTAAGCATTCACGTAATCCGGATGGAAAAGCGAGGCTTGAAGTAAAACAAACTAATTTTTGGAATACACATTCTCTGTTGTAGAATATTTTGGAGGTGAGCAGAGAGTGCAGACCACTAGAACAAAACTCGGAAGATGGGCTTATGATGGTCAGGGATGCCACAAGGCACACATTAGGGCAGGCTTATCATTGGGAGTAGTAAATTAATTTCCAAAAGGGTCTGGGGCTGCTTGGGTTTCTCACTGAACTTAGCGTTCACCGCTGTGCCACGGATTTGCATTTATTTTAAAACCTTTCCCGGTCGTGTTTCACAGACCAAGAGAACCCCTCAATCCACGTGCCCAGGGCAGTCGAGCTCTTCCCAGGGAGTGGTACCAACCCTTTTCCTCTCCCCACAGCTGCCCCCCTCAGCGACGGCCTCCCCCAGCACGATGAACCGCCGCCCGCCCAACAGCCGCCAACGGCCGTGCGCGCGGCGGGCAGCGCCCAACGGCTCACGACTCTCCCCCCCCCCCCCGCGGCACTCACGCGGCAGTTGTAGGCGTGGTCCCGCACGTGAGCCGCGTGGCGCGAGCGCGGGTGGCGCGCGTGGCCCTTCTCGCACACCAGCAGGTGCCGCGGCGCCTGCTGCACGCGCCGCAGCGGCACCGACATCCTCGCCGGCCGCCGCGCGCGCCGCTGCCCGGCCTGCCAATGGGGGAGCGCCCCGCCGCCCTCGTCACCCGTCGCCGGGCAGTGCGGGGAAGCGGGGCGATGAGGTCACTTCCGTGGAGAGCCGGGCCGCCGCCCGCTGGGGCGAGGGGGGGCAGCGGGAGCTGTGCGCATGCGCTCTGGAGGGGCGTGAAAGATGGCCCTCAGGGAAGGCGCCATTACGCACAGCCCGCCCCCTAAATGGTATCGTAATCATCGGTAGAGTCGTGAGACATTAAGGTTGGGAAGGCCCTCCAGGATCATCTGGTTCAACCATCACCCTACCACCCACTAAACCATGTCCCTAAGCACCACATCCCACCTTTCCTTGAACACCCCCAGGGACAGTGGCTCCACCACCTCCCTGGGCAACCCGTCCCAATGCCTGACTGCTCTTTCTGAGAAGAAATGCCTCCCCATTTCCAGCCTGAACCATCCCTCACTCAACTAATCTCAATAGAATTGTTCAGGTTGGAAAAGACCTCTCAGATCGTGTCCAACCATTAATCTAGCACTGCCAAGTCTACCACTAAACCTTGTCCCTAAGCATCACGTCTGTGCGTCTTTTAAATATTTCCAGAGGTGGTAAAATGTGTTTTCTGACCTCAAAATGGGGCTTTGCGCTGAAAAAGGAGGGTTTCAACTCCTGAAATCTTTGGCCTCTCAAAATGGAGGCTTGAACCCTCAGTTTTCAGTCCAAATCATTCAAAGTCTTGAGGCTTCGGAACCCAAACAAGGCCACTCAGCCCCCTTCCAAGCAGCATGACCTGAACTCAGGGGTCATAGAATCATAGAATATCCCAAGCTGGAAGGGACCCATAAGGGTCATCGAGTCCAACTCCTGGCACCGCACAGGTCTACCCAAAAGTTTAGGCCATGTGACTAAGTGCACAGTCCAAACGTCTCTTAAATTCAGACAGGCTTGGTGCAGTGACTGCTTCCCTGGGCAGCCTGTTCCAGTGTGCAACCACCCTCTCCGTGAAGAACCCCCTCCTGATGTCTAGCCTAAACTTCCCCTGCCTCAGCTTAACACCATTCCTGCAGGTCCTATCACTGGTTATTAATAGGTTGGCGCCTGCCCCTCCACTCCCCCTCGCGAGGAAGCTGTAGACCGCGATGAGGTCTCCCCTCAGCCTCTACTTCTGCAGGCTGAACAGTCCAAGTGACCTCAGCTGCTCCTCGTATGTCTTCCCCTCCAGGCTCTTCACCATCTTCGTCGCCCTCCTCTGAGGGGTCTGAGATTCCAAAGGCAACAGAATTGCCCCAGTTCTGGCATGGTTAAAGTTTTCCTTAGGAGCTGCCGTTGGGGCCCTTTTTCTTGCTGAAGGTAGGGGCAATGCTGGCAAAGCAGCAGTTGTACTGCACGAGCCACTTGGTATGCCCCATGATGGACTTAAATTTTTTCTTGGTATTTGTTTTGTTGCTTCTATATGCTATACAAGGCTTCATTTAATTCTGCTTAACAACACTAAGATCTCTGGTCAGTAGATGTCCATCAAGTCAACAATGCTGACGCTCAGTTTTTACTACTTTGGCAACTACTTTCTCTAATTACTATTCAGAGATCACAAGCTTACTCCAGGAAGATCTGGACCTGCTATTTCTAGATTTGATGTCTGACATTAATGCTCAGGGAAACATGACTTTGAGTACTGCGCTTATTTAGGTGGTTGGATGCCCAGAGGACAAGTTTGTTTCAGTTGTTAAGGTATAGATTATGGTAGGGTCATTCGTTCAACAGCCACCTAGTTGCACAGACACGAACCATCAAACTCCTATAATTTTACTAGTTCACCAGCCACACATCTTGGTGGTTTGATACAATAACTCAAGCACTCTTATTCTTTGTGTCCAGGCTCTGTTTCTGGTGGAAACTGCACTTTTCTGGTGTTTTGTCTCTGTTTAGGTCTCTGTGATATTGCTGATTAATAACTCTACTGTGAGAAGGCTGGTTTTTTGCAAGGTCTGTGTTACAGAACTGCACTTGGCTGATGGCAGGAGTGATGCTTCTGAAGTTACCAGTTCAGTGCTTTTGGCTTGTGAGACTGACTCAGACCCACTTGTTTGTGGGTATGTGCTTTCCAGGTGCTTGCACACGAGAGTAACCTAAAGACATTGCTCCTCTGAACTCGTTGACTTGTGTCCTCTGGCTTGTGAGACTCAGGTATACATCAGGTCACTGTCTGATTAACATTGGTTGAGGAGTTCTGAATTCTACACTTACATCGTGTATATAAATTGGTTTATTAGGAACCAAGAATGGCTGTGTAATCACAGTAGTCTTCTAATTTAAAGCATGCAAAAATTAATGGGAAAAGCACTACTTGATGGATGCCAGTTATTACCATACCCGCAGGCAGAAGCCTCTGTGAGCAAACAAGCATTACACTCTGATGATCAGAAAGCCTGTTCTGCTAAAGGGGTGAAAAGTTCAAGTCTCTAATCAATAAGCCCAGCCAGCCAGAGAGGAAATTCAGCTATATTCAAGGCAGCCTGTGGAGCTGGGTTTGTTTTGGTGGTTTATTTCTTTCTTTTCTTTCTTTTTTTCTTCCTTTTCTTTCTTTTTGTTCCTTTTTTTCTTCCTTTTCTTTCTTTTTCTTCCTTTTCTTTGTTCTTTGCTTTCTTTTTTTTCCTTCCTTCCTTTCTTTTTCTCTGTTCTTTCTTTCTTTCTTTTTCTCTGTTCTTTCTTTCTTTCTCTCTTTCTTTCTTTCTGAGCTTCTCTATGCTAGTGCAATTAATACTTTCTGCTAGGGATACAAATGGATAGGGAAAGAAATGTGAAAAAAATATGTTGGGGAAAGGGCAAGAGAGTCAAGATTCATGGCTGCATATTCAACAGAGTTAAGTCAGTGTTTGGGGGATTTTGGCAGGCATGTACTTCACTGCAGTTCAGTGGAGCATTGAAGGATTTATATTGCTGTTCAACTAGTTTGGTTCATGTACCAAGCAATTCATTTTAACCCACCCTTACTTTTTAATGTTGGCTGTCCTCAGGAGACACTGAGCTATGTTAAAAAAAAAAAAAAAAAAAAAAAAAAAAAAAAAAAAAAGACATTTAGCAGCCCAGTAGTCTGTGCTATAACATACAGAATTTTCCTATCATTACATAATGGGCTCCATATACACAATGTAACTGTTGGTAAATGCTGACATTTTTATAGTGATTATTACAGTTTTGTGAGTAATTAAGTGTATAGTATCTGTATATTGTTAAAAACAAAACAACAGCAACAAAAAACACACATAGTTTAAGTTACTCAATCCCTGTAAAACCATCGCAATTTTCCCAGGGATTTCAAACCAGTGACAGGGTGATGCAGTTTTACTGCAACTTAGTTTCTGCATGTTTGAAGAGAGTTACAGGCTGTAGTCTAGAGGAAAGAAACACCTTGAGGCAACCTGTGGTAATAGCCTAGAGTAGGGAAGGATTTCTAAGATATTTCCTGGAACTGGTGAAAAATCAATTCAATTTTTGTATAAAATGACTGAGTTTGGAAGGAAAAGCCTGATCTTCACACTGCGTACAGTATCTCTGTTTGCAAAGTCCAGTTACTTCTTTCATGTATTTTTTCACTGTTGAATAGCAATCTTAACACATTCTTTCTGGTGGATTTTCTGTGCTTAAGATGATTAAAATACCTAGACTTCCATAAAATAAAATCTTAACAACTATTTGTCGCATTTATATTTTGAGTTTGGTTTGTGTCTTTAAGATGACACAAATTATTTTTGAGTCAGTAATTTTTCTTTCCTAAATATTGTTGACTGCGAAAGAGAAGGAAGGAAGTTGTCTAAACCTTTTAACCTTGGCTATTGCAATTAGTACTTTGCAAAACAGAAGCAAAGAGATACCTATGGTGCCTTGTTCATCTGAAATTATAATAAAGTGTGAACAACCAAAAACATTTTCACTTGATAAGTCAACTATATATACATATTATATATATTTATATATAATATTAAATATATGCTATATATTTATATATATATATGCATTGAGGAAAGTGGAAAGATGGTGAAGATATTGATAGTTAGCTTTATATCCTGTTTTTAAACACTTCGGTCCAAATGCGGTGATGGATTTAGATATAATCCCACTCAGACTTGTTTTTCTAGGAGATTACAAAGAAAGCTTCTGCAAAGCTGCTCCCCAAAGCTGCTTTTCAGGCCAGGAAGAATAGTGAATGAGAGATAGCTCTGGACCAAGCTGCTGGTTTGGGTTAAAAAAAAAAAAAAAAAAATCTATTTATTTTATTATTAAAAAAAAAAACTCTGTAATCTGGGAAACTCGCTCATCCTTGTCATACTAGAGTGGAGCAGGAGTGGTTTTGCTCTTCAAGCAGTCTTCACCTCTGCTTGCCTTTTAAGGACCAGATTTTGGCTTGGCCGTGCACGGTGATGGGGAATTTTCTTGCACTTTCTGTCTTCCTTTAAACAGATCCACTGTTGTCACATTATGACTATTACGAGGCACCCTTACAAAATGCCATGGCTACATCATGGTGTTTGAGGAAGAGTCGGGACTGTGTTTCTCTATTCACACGTCTAGCAGAGAGCAGTGAACTGGTTACTGCCATTCCCCTGGTTGCTCCTTTATTTTGGGAGAAATGTCCTGGAAATGCTTCCACATCCAGCTAAACACTCAGCCTTCCAGTGGCAATAAATACACGTTCCTTTCCTTGTCCTGTAATGAGACAAGGAGATACTGCTGCCTTTTCCATTGCTAAGTTCTCCTTCCCCACGTCTACAGGTATTCAGACACCTTTTTTCTCAGGCTGTCAATTAACAGGATCACATTCAACTCGTGGCACTTAACTCACAGGAGTTAATTCTTCCTATTATATCCAGTAGTCTGTTAAAGGATTTGACCTGCCCCTGCAAAAATTGCCTTTATAATATCCTTAGAGCATCGTAGTTTTAGAAATATTAGTGCTGCTTTTGGGGTTCCAGCAGACCTCACTGTTACTTTAATGCACCTTCAAGAAGATAGAGAATCCAAAGCACAAAGAAAATAAAACCAAACATTTTCTGCTCCAAGGAGAGGATTTGCCATTCCCAGCAATAAATCATTATTTCATGGACCTATTACTGTGTACTCCTTTGTATGCTGATGCATGTTGTTAATAAATATTCTGGTTGCAAGACCAGCAGGATTTTCCCCGTTTCTCTTACATCCTCAAATCGCAAAAGGCCCGGTGCTGCCCTTCACGCTGCTGTGATGTGTGTAGCTGTCTGGCAGTGCTTTGACCGAGGATGGGCAGCAAAGCTTGGCCCTGAAAATTTTGCACAGTAACTTCAATCACCCTTTCTCACTGCAACATCAAAATCATGTGGTTGCCTATTTCAAGCAAAGAGCAGCTAAAAATGGTGCCAGCAGAGGGAGAAAGCCACGGGGAGAAGAGGAGACTGTCTTCTCAGCCAGCTGGAAGCCTTTTTCTCCAGGGCTGGGAGGCGAGCTTTCCTGAGCAATCCAGCCTGTACACAGGTATTCAAAAAGCACTTGCCAAAATGCCTGCCTGGAGGCCTGATTTCTTTCTTTAGTGTTAGCTACAAAGCCAAGCAACCGAAACTGTGTACTAATTTAAAACAACATAAAATTAAAATGAGCTGCATGTTCCCAGCTAGTAGCCATACTTTCAGGAGGATCTCAGGATTCAAGGACCAAAGCAGCATTCTCAGCAGTGAAGCTTAAATTGTAAATAGTACGTTTCATTTATCCGAGCAAGATTCAAATTAGAATCTAGAAACAGACTAAAATAGCTATTCTGGATAAACTAGTTAAGAATGATTTTTTTTTTTTTTTTCACGTAAACCCATTTGAACACACTTATTTAAGAGTAAATCATATTTTTCTCATTTCAGTTAATTCACATTATTAGGATTAAGGATGTTACATACCAAGTTGTTCTGAAATGTGTATTTAGTTATAGCTGCAATTATAGGCATGAACTTCAACAGCCTGCCATGTTATAAATTTCTTTCAAAGACATGACATAATGTTTCAGATAATTTTCAAGTTAAATCTTCAACAAATATTAATCTGTATTAGCAGGCTGTCCTTATCGTTCTGCTTCAGATATATTATTATTGCTCAGAATATTTTGTAGACTGCTCCTGTAATGCCAAAGCGTTATTTATACATTGGGATTTAGGTGCCAAAGGATGGTACTTTCACAAGCTGCACTGTAGACAACGTGCATTCCTATCTCATTTGGAAAACATTTTTTTAAATCTCACAGAGACTTAAGTGTGGATTCAGGCTTTCAAGTTTAGCTTTGTAAGTTTTATATGTAAACTCGTTGCAAAATTCTTGACATTAATGTTCAAAGAATCCCATAAACACACCTGTTAATTGTGCATATTTTATTAATAGTCTTTGAAACCTTTCTCCCCAGTCACCTGGAAGCTCCATTGTGAGAATAAGCTTCATGGAGGCTATAAAGAGGGGTAAGGAAGCAGATAAAGCCTTGCTCCTTTCATGTAAATATCTGCAAGGTATTAATATCACTAAAAATATTCCTATCCCCACCCTCCAATTGTGCTTGACAACAGCTACTATTAAAGTGGATCATAGGATCAATGGAAGCAAGTTTTATGTTTTTTCAGGAACTACTGATGAAGGGAAACTGTGTCTCCTTTTTCTCTTGCTCATCTCTGCAATGTTTGGACTCCCATTTACTCTTTTTTTTCCTTCCTTTTTTTTTTTTTTGTTCAGAATGACTTTAAGGCCTTTCTGTTTATATATGTATATACATATTTTTGTATTTTGAATAAAATATTAAAAATGCCACTTGAAAGACCAGTTGTCTTGTCTATGTGAATTTTGGTTTCAATTCAAATTCTGGTGAACTTAAAGCAATTACATTTCCTATATTTTCTATTTCTTGGGGCAACTGTGCAATTCCCCCCATTAGTTTTTCATGGACAAAGTGTTTGAGAACAAAATTGGATAAAACCTTTGCCGCTACAGATCTGCTCTTTACCTGAGATCCGAGAGCTTCTGCATCATTTGGTACACAGAACATTTACAGCAAGCCAGTTGCTAATTGCCATGATGGGAGGAAAAATTCTTTAGAGCCTTCATCTTTATATTCGGCCTGCTAGGAGTTTGCATCAGGATGAACTTCTTGCCAATATTGCTGCTACTGCTTCTGGCCAAATGTGTAGGGGAACAGGCAAGCCTTTGTATGTCCGGAAGTTTTAGATGAAAAATCCAGGCAAGAAACTGCACCATTCATTCAACCAACGAAGCAGCAAAAATCACATCTGTGTGAAGATTCAGCGTCTCATAAAAGCTTTTGAACTTCACTGGTTGCTTGAAGGATTATTGGTCCTTGCAGAACATACCGCAAGATCACCACCTTGTTGCATTTACCCACTGCACTTACATGTGAAAAATAAAACGGCTTGCATCTTGTTGCAGTTCAGTGCCAATACTTGATGGGTCTTCCTGTTTCATAATATGAATCAAGAAATGACAGCTATGTGGCTTTGGTCATAAACCATAATGGAAACACACCCACTGAACATATGTCAGGAAGGACGTGGAGTTTTACATAGGGTCATTAGTTTTCAAATTTGAAAGGAAGACAGGTTTCGCAGTTAAATAAAAACACTCTGCATTTGGCCAAGATAAATCTTTTGTTCTTGGAGTTAGAGGAACGGGGCTTGTATTGAGAAAGAGATGCATCCTTCTTGTAGGAGGAGTAAGAAATGCCACTTTTTTCTTCATTTGGAGGGATATGTAGAAAATGGCATATAAAGTTAGTGAAAATAAGTAGAATCTTTCTGACGATGGGTAAAAAAGAAAAACTCTGAAGGAGAGAAAAATACTCTTGAAAAAAGCCTTTGAAAAAGAAAGCCTAGAAGTAATTTGACTTAATCACTGAATCCATTCAATATTCAAAATGAAAATGAGTCTGTTGCCCTTAAAGTTTTACTTAGATCATTCATTCAGTCTTCCTCTTTGGTTATTAAGTTGATTCTCCCTAAGACTCCAATCTGATTACTAAATCACTCCACAAGATAATTAAGGGCTCCAAATTTTGGTTCCTTAAGATTAACCTGGCTACTCTTGATCTTTTTGAGTTATCCTTAGGTCTGAAAGTAAGATGATCAGTTTGAAAGGATTTGGGTGGGACTGCTTGTATCATTAGGAAATAGTGGTATGCAAGAGAGACAGCTATGGGAATCAGTTAGTAATTGAGACTCTCCGGGCTATGATTTACTTAAAAGATTCCCAATTATATTCCGAATACTTTTACAGTAGTGTAAGCTTGGAATTACTTCCTTAAACTAAGGAAGTAATTACTTCCTTAAACTAAGTTTTTCATGGTATGAGTGACACTGACCCATTGGTGTTGTGAAGAGGATAACGTAGAAAAAACTTTTTCACTTTAATTGTGCTCATGCATATCCATTGTTTGGATGGGAGATGGGAGCAGAGTGTGAACAGCGACACTTCCTGTTCATGAACATCTCTGACTTGAACACCAAATGTCTTCTTTCAATTGAATTGTTTCTGAACTCCTTACTGTGCAGCTGCTGCTTGAAATATTTTCTGAATATTGAAAATATACTGAATACTAATACTGAAGTAACGTGAGTCCTTCTACTTCACTAAGTAAAAAGATAAACAAGGCATTTTTGGCACCATGAGGTTGCATTTACAATCTACCATACTCACATTATAGACACTAGATAGGAGGTATTGAATCACTGAAGTAGCTGCCTTTAAATGCCTCACCAGTTTGGGAGTGAACCTAAAACAGTTTTATTAAGGTGGAATCTCAATTCAGGTAGATATGAATTGTGATAATATTTTTGGTAAGGTTTAATTTACTTGCGTTAATTTACCTACTTATTTACATGGAGTAAGTATGCTCTCTGCAGTATGCACTACGGAGAATCCCACGAGGAAATCCAATCGCATCTCCAGAGCAGGACTGGAATGCTGTTCAATAAGCAACGCCTACAGCTACACATTGAGCAATGCAGAGAAAAACAACAACAGCATTGAGTAGCTGTCTATCTTGTGTGCTTAATGTGAGAGTCCTGAGGGAAAAATGCATAGGAATACATAATTAAAGACTGTAACCTAAACAGTACACACAAAAACACCGCATTAAGGTTACAGACGCAATGACACTTTGTGCTGTTTTTAGCATATGGGTGCTCACATCTGTTTTCTCAATGCACTTATTACATAGGTTTTATGGGTAATTAGTAATAAGCTCTGCTTTACTCTTTAGGAAAAAAATAAAAGGTAACAGTGCACTGATTTGAGGAAATAAAACATATTTCACAATTGAAATGCAGGCACTAAATAGAGTAGACAAAATGTGTTTAACTGACTGGAGTTTGCAGGACAAGTTTTATGTATATCTGTGTTTATGATTGCTGTTGTTCAGCACAACCTTTGGCTAGGATACTGGGACTGGGCTTGAAAATGCCACTGAAATTGCTACTGCTTTAATAAACAGTAACAGACACAAGTTTGTACAAGACATTAGGCTGTACTGGGTCTAGCTGGGATGGTAACTTTCCCTGCAGCAGCCCATACAGTGCTATGCTCTGCACTTGTAGCTAAAACAGCAGTGGTATCACACTGGTGTTGTGTCTGCTGCTGAGCAGTGCTGGCACAGCATCAGGACTTTCTCTAGCCCTCCTAGGGGGTGGGCAAAAAAAAGTGAGAAACATCACCAGGGCAGCTGACCCCAACCAACCAAAGGGATATTCCGTACCATATGATGTCACACTCAGCAATAAAAGGTGGGAAAAGGAGGAAGAGGGGTGGGGTGGGCTCTCGTTGCGAAAACGTCTGTCCTCCTCTCCGAACACCGGCTACGTGCATTGAGGCCCTGCTTCAAGGACGTGGTCAAGCATCGCTTATTTGTGGGAAGTAGAGAGTAATTTTTTTCCCCTCTGCATTTCCACATAGCCTTTACTTGTTTTGTTATTCCCTTTCCCCCTTCCTCTTCCCCTTTTCCCTTTCCTCCCTTTAGTTGAATTGTTTAATTAATAATAATATTGTTAATAATAATAATATTGTTAATAATTGTTTAATTAATATAATATTTCCTTGATAATATATTTCTCTCTTTATTAAAATTATCCTTATCTCAACCCGTGAGTTGTTTTTTTCCCTTTACTTCTTCCCCTCCTCATCTGAGGAGGGGGAGTGAGAGAGCGGTTGTGGTGTTCAGTTGCCTAATACGGTCAAACCACCACATAGGCACAGAACTTCTGCAATTAGATCTGGTGTGATTTAGCTAATTAGTATTATATTTCATAATGCTTATAACATTTTACAACATCAGCTTGGGGGTGTACACCTGCCAATTCCGTAAAGCAGTGACTCCACTGAAATTACCGGCATGTATCTACACAAACATTTACAATTAAATACTTGCTAAAATAATTTCTAGATTTTGGTCAAATTATTTTACTATGACCACGTGCATCACTCCTGTTTGTTCAGCATTTTTTTTTTTCAAATATCCAGTGCAACTGGTAAGCCTAATAGGTATTTTTTCTAAACCGTTCTGTGCATCCAGGTGTGTTGGGTCTGTCTGGGATGGAGTCACCTTTCCCTGCAGCAGCCCACACAGGGCTGTGCTCTGCACTCGTAGCTGGAACAACTCCAGTGCTGTGTCTATGGCTGCATGGTGCTGGCACAGCATTGGGACTCCCTCCAAGCCCCCAGGAGCCAGCACGCTGGGGGTGGGCAAGTGATGGGGAGGGGACATCACCTGGGCAGCTGACCTAAACCAACCAAAGGGATATTCTGTAACACCTGATGTCACACTTGGCAATAAAAGGGGGGCTTTCATGGGGGAGGGTCCTCCTGAGCAACCGCTACGTGTTTTGAGGCCCAGCTTTCCAGGACGTGGCCCAACATCGCTTGTTGATGGGAAGTAGAGAATATATTTTTTTCCTTTCTCTCTGTGCTTCCCTTTAATTAAATCATTCTCATCTCAAACCTCGAGCTCTTTGTGTTATCTTTTCTCACCGTTTCTCTTTGAGGAGAGGGAGTGAGAGAGCGGTTGTGGTGGACCTCAGCTGCCCAGCTGAGTAAAACACCAGGTTCTTCTACTGTGCATGTCAATACAGAATCACAGAATAGTCTAAGTTGGAAGAGACCTCCAAGATCACCGAGTCCAACCTCTGACCTAATGCTAACAAGTCCTCCACTAAACCATATCCCTAAGCTCTACATCTAAATGTCTTTTAAAGACCTCCAGGGATGAATACATTCAGGAAGGCATGACTTTCACAGCTGAAGGTGATAAAGTATAATGGAGGCAGGGAGGAAGAAAGCAGCTTCCTAAAATGTAGTCATTTTCTTACATTAAAAAATGATTAAAGCATCTGTTTTGTTTTTCAGAACAAAATGTTGCAAATTATTATATATAGAACAGCTAAAGATTCTTTGAGGATGATAAATACAGCATCTTTTCCAAACAAATCACAGTTTGTTCACTGAAAAAAAGTTAATTTCTTATAAAAACAGCCCATGAAAGGTTTGTTGCTTTCCTATGAGAAACAGGAACAATGTTTTAAAATAACTGTTAACCTTCCAGAATCTTTTGTGTGACAGGTTCATCTGTGATCCTGACTTCACATTCACACTCCTCCTCCTCCTTCATCCTCTGGCTAACGATTGCTGCCTTCTCTTCCCCCTGCCCCTGGGATGCAGCAGGTTAGCTCTTGAAGTGTGCTAACATACCCTTGTATTTTTGTTTGACAGCCTGTTTCCATTCTAGATTAGTACATAACAGGGTCATATGTGCATTGTATTAAAAGGCATCAACTCTATTTTGCTTCAAACAGAAGCAGTTTCTGATTTTAAAGTGTTTTCTGATTTTAAAACGTTAGAAAATGCTGGCTTAGTTTGCAGGAGAGATGATCCTTCATATGCTACTTCAATGTTTCATTTTGTTGCTGGCTAGGAATGTATTTGCAATCGAATGAAATTTAAAAGCAATTACAATAAACCACACCACTAGATGGAGCTTCTTTTCTGCCTTTGCTACTGAAGATGCTGAAACTAGGACTGAATTCAGAGTATGTATGAACTATTCTATTAATAGTCAATTAAATGTAAAGCTTTTTTTTTTGTTTTCACTTCTGGTGATGCAGGATTGAGCATGCATCCATTCATATATAGCTATGTCAGTGATTTTTATTTGAATACTATTAATGATAGCTATTAATGCCAATCCTTTGCTTTTGCAGTATCATTCAGTCCTAGATTTCTTGTTCATGCACATGAGTTTCAAAGTGCAGGCTTACTTCTTGCTAGAACAGTATGTTAATAGTAAAACAGCACATATTTCTCCTTTTTTTTTTTTTTTTTTTTTTTTTTTTTTTTTTACTGTAAAAACTATTAATATTCTTTAGAAATGCAAATCTCTTTGTTCAGACCACTACATAAGCTATTTCATTCACTGAAATTCAAAAATAATAAATAAATCTGTCTTTTAGCAGTACTGTCTGTACTGAGTACAGATATTCAGCTGCAGATACTATACCGTACAGATACTCAGCTACAGACACCCAGCTGTATATGTACATCAACTGAAACCATCCTTGCACAAGTTTTGAGAATCAGTATAAATGACTGCAATAAAAATTGTCTCTCTTACAGGACCTTCTGATGGGTACCTGTTTTGCTGTCTTCTAACGTACCTTAGCAATTCAGAACGCACTGTAATTGTGGCAGCTCTGGGGAACCATGAAGAGTCAGGGTTGAATTTACCCCTTTTCCTACAATTTGGAAAACTACACATTCAAGCAAACTATTTTTAACACAGCGTTTATACATCAAGGTTATGACTTAAAGCTACTGACGCGTTTTAAGACAAGTGAAAGAAACAACTGACGTACTACTTACCAGTTGTGACTGCCGTGCTGAAAAGGTTGCCCTGCATTTGCTAGGAGTTATTAGAACACGCTATATTGCACAACTCTGTTTTCCCAAAAGACAGAGGTATCTGAGCTGATGAGGTCAGGTTAACATTCACTTTTAAAAAAGCCAAGTCCAACATAACTGTGAAGACTGTCAGAGGCCTTGCCAGCTGACGTGGTAAAGGCCCCTCTGACCAGCTGACCAATTCTGTTGTCCAAGAAGAGACCAAATGAGTTCATGCCACTATTGATTTTGAGCGAGCTACAGGCCTTCTTGCTTGTGACAAACACAAAAACACAAAACAGAAAACATCTGGGTGCAAGTTCATGCCACTTTCCATTTTCATGTCTCATTTCCGATGAGCAAAAATCTAGTGTCATAGAGATGAAAAAACAAAACAAAAAAAAAATCGAAGGTGTTGGACATTTAATGGTTCGTGGCTAGTGACTCAAAAAAAAAAAAAAAAAAAAAAAAAAACAGTTTACGGATGTGTTGCTTTATCAGTTATGCTTTATATGCTATCTACAAGCTCATTTCCAAGCATTGGGATTTTGGAGTGTCCTTAGTCACAAAGTAAACATGTCTTCTGTGTGAGTAAGTTTCCTTACAGAGTTTTAAGGAGATGTTCGTTTTCAGTTTTCCAGAGGCAGACTGCTAGGTAGCAGGGCAGTAGCAAAATCCAGTAACTTGAGGCAGATGGCAAGAAAAAAATATATATATATATTTATAGCCCGGCAGCAGTTTTGGGGGTAGAATGCCCTTTATACTTGGCATAAGATGGAGCTCCTTTCTTACTAAAGTCCAATGCAGTACGATGGCATAATCATTGAATCATAGAATCATTCAGTTTGGAAAAGAACTCTAAGATCATCTACTCCAACCTTTAACCTAGCAATGTTTGTCCTGCTCTGCTGTTTTAGGGTAACTTAAGTTTGGGAAGAATGCCATGAACCTTTTGTTCCCCTTAGGTTATCCTTATTAACTCTGGGGCACCTAGAGGAGACAGCAGAGCTCTCTTCTGTGTGGCAGTTCTAGATGTTTGCTTTTACTGTTTCACAGGTTCTGGTACTGCCTTGATGTCTAACTTTGAGCAACTGCTGCATGGGGTCTGGAGGCCAGGAACAAATGAAATTCTTCATATGTCCTTGTAAGTAGATGGCCTGTACGTTTTCATGTTAAACTTTTGCTCCAGTGGAAAGCTTCATCTGCACAGTTTTCTTTGGCTCTCTTTCTAGCTGACACACTAGTCATCATGATCAGCATGGGGCCTCCCATGAGGATTCCCATCCACCACCTCCTCCTGAAACAACTTTGTGAACACTTCTTTGATGTCACTAATCACTAAGCTTAAAAAAAAAAATCTTTGATACCAAAAACAGATCAGCAAGGAGCCAGGGCAGCTTCTGCAGGAGCTAGGCCACCACGCGGCTCTGTGTCTGAAGAACTTCAGATTTCCATGTAAGCTCTGGACCAGCACTCTGTGTATCAAGACATGCAGTATAGGGTCAACATCAGGCACTGGGGTTCAGTTTCCCCCCTTTAATTGCAGCCGAGCAAGAGATGAGGGGGACACCCGCCATGAGGCCTTCCCACCGCCACCCAGCTGCAGCCGGCCCCTCCCAGCTCACCCCCCCAATACCCCCGACCCCCTTCTTCACCTCACAGGGACAGGCCCAGGCCTGTAATTACATTACAGGGATAATGTACAGGGATAACGTACAGTGGAATTTGATCCACGTTATATTTTTTCCTAGATGCTATGCAAAAAGTATACATAAACACAAACACATTTTGGAAGCTGAAAACATTTTTTCCCAGTGATTATCTGAACTTGGTCTTTTCAAAGACTATTTGGGTTAATTTGTTGAAATGCAATAACTGTTTGTATTAGGATGGTAGCTTGTACACAGGAGTTTTTTGTTTTTTATCATAACATGATTTACTTGCTTAAACGTCTGACAAACATGACTTAAGATTTTCAGTGTACCGTCTGAATATAAAAAAGTTTACATAAACATCTTACAAATCACAGGTTAGTACCTTTACACCTCTTAGAACCACAAGAACCAAATCTGAAATCTTAGGGAATGTAAAGTTTTTGTTCAGTATGGTTTTTTTCACATTGTATGTGAAAGCATTTTAAATCTTTTCCATGCAATTTCTGCAAAGTAGAAAGTCAAAAAATATTGATGAACCATTTTGTGCCATTGCTACATATTTGGTTATCACAAAGAATGAGCTCAATGTTTATAACACATGCAGAGGAGAAATCTTGGAGCGATTGAAATCGATTACAACACTCCAACTTCAGAAAGGTTATTTCACCCAAATGAAGGGACCTTCCTTGACCTATTGCTAAATACTTGCTATTAGTAATTAAAAAGGATATTCCACATCATTATGGGAAACACAGCCCCTGCTACAGTTCAGGAAAACTGTATTTTTGTATATTTTAAGCAATTTCCACTTCCCATAAGGAATATCAGCCGCAAGTCTTTTTAGAGACAAGACAGAATACAAAGAATAGAACAGTTCAGTTGGAAGGGACCCACAGAGAGCCCTGGGGAAGCAGCACTGCTGGTGACCAGCTGCCAGCCAGGGGCAGCCCCATTCACTGCAACCCTTAGAGCTCTACTGCCAAGACAGTTAATCACCCAGTGTGGTGTGAACCTGTTTGTCTCACAGCTGGACAATTTGTCCAAAAGGATGCTGTGAGGGACAGTATCAAAGGCCTTACCAAAATCCAGAAAGATATGGCAGACATCTCAAAAAGAGATTGTCTGAAAGGCTCAAAGCTCTGAAGGATTTTGTTTGCTGAGTATCCTGCAGAAAAATTAGGATCTTAGATTTAAATCCCTGGGTTTAAGATTTGGAAACTAAAATAATCACTTCCAAATATTTGCTCCCATTTCAGAACTTCTTCCATTACAGACCTAATCCATGCATTTTTGGAATACAGCTGCTTGGTTTTCCTGCATAAAGAAGAAAATTAGGCCTATTAATCTACTTCGGAATAACTTCCAGTCAGATTTTACAGACCCACTGAGTCTTTCAGTCAGTGTTTGATCATACTCACAAAAATAGTAAACTGAAATGCTAACCTTATTAAAAATACAGAGAAACCAGAATTTCCCATGGGCTAGGGAGTATTTTTTAAAAAAAAATAATAATTGAAGAGACTATTAATATCTTCCCTGCCACTTTTGTACAACAAGATCAACCGCTACAATTGGGATGAATTATATGGGTTTTGTAGTGAAGAAGACAGTTCAGAACCAATTTTGCTAGAATTTGAGAAAAAAGGTGTTAGTTTCATGTATGAACTGTGATAATCCCTGCCTATTTGCAAATCCCTGTGAATATAGTTAAATATTTCTTAGTAGTTATTAGTCATTCAAGTTGTCTGATAAGCTATTGCTACAGGAGATTTTCTTAGTTAAGACTTGAGTGGGGACTTGAAGAGATATAGTGTATTTGAACTAGATACATTCTACGTAGTAGTTTCCATCTAGACTAACAGGAAAATCTTCTAGTTTTGGGTTTGAAGGTTGAAGCTAATATTAAAAGTGCATAAAAACAAATGATGAAAGGCATTTGAATGGACTCCTGGATTAAACTGTGTGGCTGAGTTGCACCAACAGAATCCTCCCATTTCTTGACTCTGGGTGTCTGCAAACAAATATTTTTACGTTCATTTTGTGTCCAAATGATGACTATTGATCCAAAGAGCTCAACCAATTTATTAAATTGCACATCAAATAGAGCTCCATCCCAAAGCAGCAAACAAAAATCTCTGATCTAACAAGTCATGAGAAATATATAACCATGCAATCACAGTCAAAACTGAGAAAGCAATACCATGAATCACTGACCACTGATTTATGCATCCTTGTTTTTCTCGTGTTACTCTGTAGCCATCTTAGGATCAAAATGCTCCTGCAGGATATGTGTATTGAATGCAGGTTGGGGATTAGAGGGACAAGGTAGGGAGATGGGAAACAAGAAGGGAGGAGAAGAAAGAAGGTACTATGTTAATCCTGTGTGTCATATAATACCATAAACATAACTGGCATTACCCCAGGGAATGCTAAAAGCCTCCTGACTGTGACTCTGCTGTCTTTTACCAGGAAATCCCTCCACTTTTATCTCAACATTTTCTTTAGTAACAAATGTGGTAAATAGTACTTGGAAGTCTGAAGCTCTGTGTGCCTTTTACAAGAATCCGTTTTGAAATATTTCAGAGACAACACCAAATACCTCCTTAAATAAATGTCCACCATCACATCACTTCAATGTTGTGTAAAAAAAATGCCTGTTGTAAAGATTTATCTGATTTCAAGTTATATTTTCAGAATACTAGCCAATGATTACACTAAAAAAAAATGAACTAATGAACTTCTCTTTGTATGCTGCTGCCTCATGTAGACTCTTTTCATGCAATATGGATCCCTGTTGTCTTAACTGCTTTTTTTTTTTTTTTTTCCATACAGTAGTCCTTTTTGCAGATCTGTTTCCCATATTTATGGAGTATATAAAAATGTGTATCACTTCCTACAACATTACTTAATTTTTATCAATATTTACATTAAGTTTATCATTTTGCACTCAGTTATTTTGCTTAAACCTTTCACATTGCTCTTCTATTTCTATTAGTCCAAATGGTTTTGTATTATCAGCAAATGGCACATTTTCCCCCTTTGCTGCTTAAAACATTTGTTAATTGATTTGGCAAGCTGAGGAAGCATGCTTTAGTGGAATAAATACCACATGAGGAAGAAAGTGCTGGCATCTTAATTTCTGTTTTCCTCACTCTAAAATAGGTATTACTTTGAGAAAGTAAAGTAGTTGCACTGTATTTTATCTTAAGAATTTTGAAGACATTTTAAGTACTGAGCACTATTAACCACGTTATGTATTCCTTTTTCTTCATTTCTACTTGGTAATTTTAGCTGTCACAAACCTAGAACAGGTAGGCCACGAGCTCTCATTTCAGGGCACAGGTAAGCAAGGGCCTGCATCGCAACCTGTTTTGGTCAAAGTGAATGGTAACAGGACGGTGACACAGCACTGTCATCCATTGTTCTGACTAGTAAAAGCCTTCTTGTAACACATTGCAGACCTCAGCTGAGTAACGCTGTGGCTTACTTCTATTAAATTGAGGGTAGCTGGTTTAAAGAGCTTAAGTGGTGGCACACTGTTCACTTGGGCCGGGCTAGGTAAGGGACTGCTCCTATGAATAGTTCAGCTGACAGCCTGGTGAACGTGGCAACTTAAAGCAGAGTGTTGGTGATGAGCAGTTGACGGCATAATGGTATTAGTAATATTTTCCATTAGCACAGCTGGTGCCAAAGAGAATGTTTGTCCTTCATTCCTGTTCCTACAATGCTCTAAAATGAACTACTAACAAATGCGGAGTGCAGTGCCAGGAGCTAGAGGAGTCAAACTATTTGGCACTCCTAAATAACTGTTGGCTGCTCAAATTTTCACTCAAGGTGCAGGATGAGTATGATCACAGCACTATCTCCTAAGAAAACTGCTCAGTAATGCTTCTGCTGCTCCGACATTCATTCCTTTGTGAGATCCAGACTGTACACTCAGTCAGGCAGCACTGAATTCACTCACGTTGGTAGGCTGCATTTTGGCAACCAACTTATACCAAAAATAAAACAAACTATGCGAAACAAGCAAACAAATAAAAGCCAAACTAAAATATGAACAACAATAACAACAACAACAAAGATAAATCCATAGTGGGAATGCATTGCTTCAGCAAATACAGTGTTATTTGCATATGCTTTTTAGTGTCTCTTCCCTCAGAATAAAGGGAAGTTCAAGAGTGAAGTATTTTTGCAGTCATCCATGCAAATCATCCACAGACAATAGCAATGGCATGCACAAAGAATAGAATTAAGTTTGGAAATATTCTCAGATATGGGTCTCACCACGGTAATATAAGTATCTTGTTAGGAGGATACTGTTTACTATACATTACCCTCAGAAAATAAACCTGAGGGGGGATTCTACTTCTTTGTTTAAAAGGTAAAATTTGTGTTTTGTTTTTCCTCCTTGATAAATTTTGTTGTTGTTGTCAGCTTGGGACTTTGAAGACATTCTGACATTCAAGTAAGGGTGCATGTGCACATGTGCCTCAAGAGGCTTTGGACTTTATTTTCCACAGGTGGAGAACTGCTGGCAACAAATGTGGGGGGAGAAAAAGGAGCTAACGAGACTTGCTCAAAAAATAATAATGTTAAAAAGGGATGCAGTTGGTGTTTCATTTACCTGACTTAGGGGTTTTGTCCTAGAGTCCAGCTCTCAAAGTTTCCCCCAGCAGTCAGGATGGGTGGAAACTGATTTAAACATACAAGCTGGTGTGTGTGTGTGTGTGTCTCACAACCTCTCCACTGCAGGAGATGGACGTTTTAGCACCAGCACGGAGCATGGGGCCTGCGTGATGTGCTCCTTACGCTAGCTCCGTGCAGCCTCCTGCCTCAGTGGGAGCTGGGCTCTGGCTTCTAGGTGATGCCATCCGGGTGTAAGGGTTTGTCCTGCTCAACACTAACCCTGTGGGTTTCTTCTTCGGGGCTCCTCTGGTGCTGCGCGATGGATGGAAGCCTAAATAGTAACAGCAGTATAGCAGCAGCAACAACCCCAAGAAGAGCAACGCTAAGAGCAGTAACAGCTCTGCCAGTACCAACCAGCTCTGCCCCGCCAGCATTCAGCCCCGGGCCCCGCGTTTTCACACGGGGCGCTGAGGGGCGGCGGGAGGGATCCCCCCGCGGCTCTCTGCGGGCTGTTTTCCCCCTTCTTCCCTCCTCCAGACCCCATTAAACTCCCGGCGGCGTTGCTCGCGGCTCTCTGCCCCTCGCTGTGGAAACCGCGGCCCCCGGCGGTGCGAGGCGGCGGGGGACGACGTGCCCGCCCGCCCGTCCGCCGCAAGCGCCTCGTATTTCCTCCTCGTTCGCTCCGGGAGAGGGGAGGGGAGGGCAGGGCAGGCAGGGCCCGCCCCCGCCCGCAGCTCCGCCGCAGCCCTCCGGGGTGGCTCCGGGCCCGCCGGGGGACGCGCCCCCCACCCGGGGCCTGCGGCGGGGGCGCCGGATAAAGCGGTGCCGGCCGGCCGGCCCCCGGCGGGACGGGACGGGACGGGACGGGACGGGCAGGGCCCCGGGGGGCCATGGCGAGCCCCTTGCAGCCGCAGCAGGAGCTGACGGCCCCCGGCGAGCAGCGGCTGCTCTGGGGGAGCGGCGCGGCGGGGGCAAAGCGGCAGCCGTCGGAGGGGCTGCTGCTGCTGGAGCTGCGCCGCTGCCCACGGTCGCCGGCCCTCGGCGTGGAGGGGGAGGAAGAGGAGGATGAAGAGGAGGAGGAGGAGGCGACGGCGGGCCCGGGCTGCTGCCCCAAGTGCAAGAAGCGGGTGCAGTTCGCCGACTCGCTGGGGCTGAGCCTGGCCAGCGTGAAGCACTTCAGCGACGCCGAGGAGCCGCGGGTGCCGCCCGCCGCCCTGTCCCGACTGCAGAGCCCGCCCGTCGAGGCGGGGGAGCCCGGAGCGGCCCCGGGGCTCCCTTCCAGCGGGGCACGGCCGCCGGCCGCCCTGCTCCTGGAGCCCGACTTCCCCGACGGCGGGGCGCCGTCGGCCGAGCGGCTGCGGCGGCAGCGGGTGTGCCTGGAGCGGCTCTGCCGGCCCGCCTCGGCCGCCGGCGTGCGGGGCACGGTGCAGGTGCTGCCGTGCGGCGGCCCCGCCGAGGTGACGGTGCGCTACACCTTCAACGAGTGGCTCTCCTTCATGGACGCCCCCGCTGAGCCCCTGCCCGCCGCCGCGACCCCCGCCGTCGAGCCGCAGGCCGAGCGCTACGGCTTCACCCTGTGCGTCCCGCCGAGCCCGGGGGAGGGCTCGGCCCTGCACTTCGCCGTCCGCTACCGCAGCCAGCAGGGCGAGTACTGGGACAACAACGAGGGCCGCAACTACACGCTGCGCTGGTGCCGCCGCGCCCCCGACGGCTGCCCCGACATGGCGGCCGCGCCCCTCCGCTGACGGGGCGGGGGGGGGGGGGGGGGCGCGCCGGAGGTAGAGACGGGGCCTCGCCGGCTCGCGGGTCCTTTTTGTTACGTTCTGGAGGATATGAGGGGACTGAGTGGCGTGTGGTTTGCTGTTGGCCGCGGTGAGGTATTATTATTATTATTATTTTCCTCGACGTCATTTTCTGAGGCTTCGATTCGGGCTTCACCGCACCTGCCTGCTCGCCGGAGCACCCGAGTGACACGAGCCCCGCGTTCACCGCAGGTGTAACACCGCACCCCGCTTCTCCCGCTCGCACAGCCCTTCCAGAGCCATGGCGCTGCAACAGCGGTGTTGTGCGTCGCCTTTTTAGCATTGTTTTTCCAGTCCAGTGGTCTCCGCAACAATATGATGCTCCCTAACGAGGGCCCCTGACGAACTTCAGTGCCTGCCCCACCTTGGCCGTGCCCCCAGCCTCGGAGCTGGGTCCGGGTCGGGGCTGCCCTGACTTTTGTCACTCAGCGGGCTCTGATAGCGCTCACAGCCCTCCCCGGGCTTGGGTGTGGATCCCTGCGTGCGCCTGGCTAATAGCAGCCAACGGGGACTTCTGCAAAAGTGTTTTTGCTTAAAATAGGCCGCTCGCTGCTTCTCGCACAATTGACGGGCCTAAAAACGGGGCAAAGGAGGAGTTAAAAATGTTTGCTGATACTAAGTCTGTCAGGAGAACTTTGATAACAACACCGTTCAGTAATGTGAAGTAAAAGATGGTGTCTGTCTCACACACATTTCTGCATTTTCATATTTGGGGAGCAGTGACTGAATTGGATGACCTTCTCACTGAGGAGTGACAATGTGATACAGAGAGGGTATCCTCACTAATGAATGAAAGCAAATGCTTTACTTCAGCTCTCCTTATGTTACATTTTGCACGGCATTTCTCAAGTATTTTTAATTTATTCAGCTTATTTTGCTGTGCCTTTTATAGTATCTGTATGTTGTTTGCAAGGGGGCTTGTGTGCACCGTAGTGCTGGGCCTGATTTCCCCTTCACTCTTGCATTGCAAGCCCAGAGGTTGGCTGCCACTGGTGTCCCAAGCCCTGAAACTAAGTAAAACGCACCAATGCAGATGGGTTTGTAAGAATAAAAACTTCTAAAAAGCTTCTAAAAAACCCACCGACACAGATCTTTTTTCTGCATCTTCTGGACAGCAGGACGTAACCAGATAGTTCCCAGCTCCCCAGCCTGATTGTGCCCAGGGCCTCACGCACTGCACGCTGCAGCTCCTGTGGCGGGGACAGAGCTTTTGGGCCAAGAAGTCTCACCATAACCACGAGTGCTGGCAGCTGACAGGCAGCATTTGGGACGGGGGTCCTGCCAGAGCCACATGGCATGCTCTCTGAACAGGCATCTTGTGAGAGCTGTCCTGGGAGGAAGCTTTACTAGCACAGGTGGACAATAAGCCACCTGTGGAGTTTTGTTTGGTGGAGTTTTTTTTATGGCTCCTCTGCAGCTTGACTGGCATTACTTCAATACTAATTTTTTGATGGGAAAAAAAAAAAGTAGATATTGTCAGGATGCAGAAAGAGCTTTGACCTCTGGATGTGTATTCTTTAGCAAGGCCTTCAATGATTATCCTCATTTTTAAAACAGAACATGCTGCAAGTTTTCTCAGACCTTCATTTCCTCTGAAGATACAAAACATTTTAAAGCCCATTACATGTGCCTTACAAAAATTTGCACCTCTGTAAAATTCCCCCTACTTATACAATAGGTGCTCAAATGACCTGCCCTCTCAGTGAGCTGGTACAGAATCAGAGGTGGTGGAAGCAGGGAAAAGATGTGAAAGAGAGGGAACTTCAGCCTGCAGTTCCTGCAGTTCTGCTCACACATGCGCTGCTTCTGGAAACACAGCCAGCCCTTCACCTCCTTGAAAAAAACATACATAAGCTGTAGATCATGGCATGAGAGTACAGCCGAATATAAGGTGGCATTTAATTCCTCCAGAAGCCGTCTTGGTATGAGAGCAGTACCTGTATCTGCGCTCAGTATAATTGCTTTAAAAATGCACAAAGTAGAAGCTCTGTGCATACAAACAGAAGTTCTTACTGTTGCTTTCCAAGTTCCATGTAAACTCTCTCCAAAAGCATGGAAGTGATTTAAGGGAGAACAGACAACTCTGTTACTGCCATACAGACGTTTGTTTTAGAATTGTGCATTATCACATTACAGGGTTTTGCATGGAATAATATGCTATGAATTAGCCTTTCTTCAGATAGTTGTATCAATGAAACAATGTGCTCTTAAGCTGATGTGTGTTGGTAATGATATTAAGATAGATTCTTCATTTAAGTACATTGTAATACTTCCAACTTCTGGGGCCCATTCCTTTTTCTGTGTTTTGTTTATTAATTGCTTCAGTGAAGAAGGAAATTTCACCAAAAAAGGGCGGGCTGGAGGGCCGTCTCCTTAAACAGGATTTAAAAGAGTAGCCACATTCTGATTACTGTATCTGGGCAGAGGTACACAGAAGAATTATAGCTAGTTGCAGTTATTTATAGCGAGTAGAAACGTTCTCTGTTGTATACAGTACACTTTTGTACTTTTAAGATTTTATATAAGCAGAGATTTCCAAAGCAGGTTTCAAAGACCGCTTGCACACAGTTCTCTGTATTTTCATCGATGGAGTTACTGGGGACTGTGGAAATGCAAGGCTTTACCAAAGATTATATTGGGCATTGTGTAAAAATCAGAAGTAGAACATGTATGTACTGAACGCTAGCAACCCTGAATAAACCAAGTACAGGGCTGCTGCTTGACGTCATAGGTCAAGATACATTGCATATTACATTATTCTCAAAGAAATACATTCAAATGGAATTAGTTCTAATTCTATAAAATGAAAAAGCCCAAGAGAGTAAAATGTTAAGTGAAACACGCTTTCTGTTTGGTTGCATTACTGTTCATGTAATATTTTATAGAGATTCAGTGCATAACTTCTGGAGAATGTACACATAAACACCCTCCCTACCCCAACTTAATAAATAAAAAGATAAAGATTTGTTAGCACTCTTGGAAGAACTCCAGCTCTACAGATTTTCAGTTTATGCAGATTTATCTTTTTTTTTTTTTTTTTTTTTTTTTTTTTCCCCAAACCCTCAAGGGGAAACAAAGAGACAGATGTCAAAGGATTTTATGAGGATTTTATAAACCCAAAAAGTTTTAAAAAATTAAACCACTGTATTGGGTAACTGTGAAGGACATCAAAATCAAATGTCCTTTAAGCATTTTTTTGCAGTTTATAGTAACGTTTAGATTGAAATGATTTCAGAAAAGGACTGTGAAGTTAAATTTACTTTGGCATCATGAAGAACTACAAACTTGCATGCAAACTAGTTGTGTTTAATTTAAAGCTGGGGCTTTCAGTCAGAACTTGAAAAGTCTGGCTTCTGCTCCCATTGACTTCCTGGGATCTGGATTCTGCCCAAAGTACTGCACGAAGGTAGGGGAAATGATCGAGGTTTAATTGTCTGTTCTGTTCAGACACTTGTGTTATAGGGTTAGCATAACATGGCACTCTGATGAATGTTCATCTGTCAGAGTTCAAAATCTGTTCTCTGGGCTTGGCAGTAATTAAATCACCTTAATTGTTTTTTATGACTCTATTTAAGAGAGGGAAAATTACTTGCCTTGGATTTGCATATTTCCAAAGACTGGTATAAATATTTATGTGGTGTACTCTTTCAGTAGAAAGCCTGAGCATTCTTTGCAGGTCTCCATAGTTCTCTCCCTCTGAACATAGAAGAACAGTCATCTGAATGCACGACTTGCCATCACTTCCCATCGCCCCTGCAAGGCTTCAGTGGTTAGTGGGCTTAAACCGCAAAAAAGGAAATTAGTTTAGAAAGCAGCAGCTCTTACAACACACTGATGATAGTTAATTCTCTGTGTAAATGGCAGAATTCTTTGAAGAAGCATACGTCTGTGAAAGAGGTTGGAGAGTTCCTATCTTTTTTTTAATCACAAAATTGTAGGAAATGCACAGTACTAGGGAAATTGCTGGTTTCTCTCTTTTTTTTTTCCTGCTTCCATATTAAGGGTTCGTGCACATACTTCCTATTCTAAAATGCTGAAAAAAGAAAAAGCAAGAATATAAACTTTCGTTAAAAGAACTACAGACATTCATTCTTTTTTTTTTTTTTTTTTTTTTAAAATAAGTTATCAAGCAAAGCATTCCTAGAGTGTGAAATAATGTTGCCCATGTTAAGAACCAGGGAACGAAGCAGTCAGTGTAATCATGACTTCAGTGATGCCAGGATTTCACTGTAGATAACTATGGAAAACTGAGGAAAACAGCCAATACATAACTTCTCATGGCTCTATTTATGTACCTATGTATATACAGTCCTTACTGGACACCTTGAGAGACACATTTACAGTGCATTACAGGAAATAAGTTGAGGGGCTGGTGTTTCTCTGTAAAACTATTTTTTCTTCAACCTATTGATATTAGAAGTTAAAAGTAACACTTTTAATGCCTGGAAACTTGGTTTCATACAGAAAAGTTTCATACAGAAGTCCCTTTCTACATGTTAGTAGTACGTTAAAATCCTTGGCCTACTTCAACATCAGATGTGAAGTGTTCACATGCTGCTCTCCTGGGTGGCTTTACTTCAGAACCTTCTTGCTGATACATCTAGGCATTTTGAAACTGAGCTTTCAATTGCAGTAAAATCTAGTGAGAAACTGTAACACAACAGACATGCCTCTCCTTTAAACAGCTACTAATGTTGAATGAAGTATTCTTTTTTCCTTTTGGAGAGCTGTTTCCAGGTTTATTTGTAAAAGTCATCACAAACCAGTATACGTAGCTAGTCAAATTTTGGTACATACCACTGAGGTAAATAGCTTGCTAAAATGTTGAGATCACAGACAAACATTTCAGTATAACACAAAAACTTTTTTTTTTTTTGATAAAGCATTGCAGCTTTAATGGATATTTATTGAGCTGCCTGCCTTCTATTATAAAGAAAAAGGATATTCCTTTTATAATAGCGAACACTCTACATAAATCATGGGATCATTCCTTTGTGTTAGATGTATTCCCGTCGTTTACACTGCTTTGACAATATCCAGTAAAACTACTGACAGGGCGCCAAGAAAGAGATTTAATGAGTACTGCAACGTAAACTGCTGCTGGAGCATGGAAGGCGCAGCAGTTACGGGCACCGAAACCACGAGGTTGGGCCAAAGTGCCATCTCTCCAGCACGCTGCCTCCACCAGTGACAATACAAGTCAGCCAAGCAAAGAGTAAGAATAGGACAAGAGCATGTGAACGTGAAAGTGAAGGTGACCCAACCTACAACTATTTCTGCTCTGTGCTTCCTAAGCCAGGTGAGGTTTCTAAGTATTTTCCTTCCATAACTTGTAGGACTTCAACAATAAAGCATTTGATAAGCTGTTTTTACACAGAGCTGGGTACATTATGATAAAAAAAAAAAATTAAAAAATAGGCAAGGACAAAATAATATTTCTAGTTATCTTCCAATCCCATGCAGCTGATAGGCCCATAACTAACACTAATTTAGACTAACGTTTAAAATGCAGTGATTGTGTGGGATTTGAGGAGTATACCATTTAGGTATAATAATACCTTTACATTTGTGTGTACTCAAGCTTTGGCTTCTTTGCAGCAGAAATTTCTTAAGTTACTTCTAATAAGTGATGTATAAATACTGTATGGTAAGCTGATGGTTATTTCGGAATAAGAACTAAATTTTCCTTGACTGAGTAAGTGAGCTGTCTTAACCTCTGCACTACTGACTGGGGAAAGAGGGAAGTGCAGAATGTGGATTTCATTTGCATTTTTCTTGATGGGTCTCTGCAGAACGTATCCTGAAGACTACTAGTGCTCCTTTACAGGTACTAATAGCTAAGGGAGAATCTGAGCGGTAACCTTGAGACAAAAAAGCAGGAGCAGATGGCACAAATTAGGAGTGCAGCAGTGTTTTATCTACCTTAGAAACTTAATAATTTTCAGCCATTAACACAGAAATAATCTCCTTCATACTTTTAAGGCAATTAATAAGAAATGTCATATTCATGACTGCATGCTTGTATGACAACATGTGACATCTACAGCTGTATTATTAGCAGAAACTGAACAATGAAGACCTTCCCTGGGTAGGTACTAGTATTTTGAAAGAAACGATCATGGATTTAAAACAACTCTATTTGACCCCCACCCCCCTTTTATTTTTTAAACATACCTTGAAAACTGAGATTTAAAAAGTAGAAACATTACAGATGCAATCATTCCTCTTCATAAATTAGGGCTACACTGTTTGCAAGGATGTTTATTTTGTTTCCTAGCACACGTTCTCTGATCCTGATTCGGTAGGTAATGCTGCCAATAACAAAGCTGTTTTAAAGAAAGATTTTGCACGTATTGTAGATGGCCAAGTTTCTTAGAGTGTAAAACTGGCAGTGCTTCCAAGCCTGTGTTCTCTAAACATGTACGATGTTATTACATTTCTTTGAGTTCACTAGAAGCTTAAATAATAATCAAACCTTTCCTCTCCTACACTTCCACCCATTAACTTAAGCCCACTTAATTTTCCAGTTATGAAGTTCTAATTTTAGAATAACATATTTTGCTTATCAAAATAATTAAATTCCATTTTAATAAAATGGTCACTGCACAATTTACATTGCAATGCTTATCTACCTAGGAGAATTATTACTGTACTTCCTTTTTTTTTTTTTTTGAAAGTGAGAATGGAGGCTAAATTTGTAGTCTCAGGTAGTCACAGTATCTTATTCTGCACACTATATACTTAATGGAATGTATTACTATACATTTCAATATCACCACAAAATTATAAAGGATACTTTAAATGGTAGTGAGGACTGGGAGTTTGTTCTAAGACACTTTGTCTATCCTCTGCATTAATAATGTTGTCACAGCATGGGCAATGCAATACGGTACAAGGTCTAAACAAAGATGAATTTGGGGAAGCAAAAAAAGTAAAGGGTTTTTAAAGGCCACAGTATCATGGAACTAGTTTTGAGTTTCTGCTTCTGTTTAAAATGTCAACGACAACAAAGCAACCCCCGGAAATGCTGTTAAAAAGCTTTGTACTGATTATTTTTTCTTCAAGTTTCTAATAGAAAGCAAATACAAGCCCAGCAGCGATTTGAACAGAACCCATGCAAAATATAGCTTTAAAAAAAACCAACACATATTTTCTTGAAAGTGTTGATTAATCTACAGATTTAAAAAGAAGCAATAAAAAGCTATCCTGAATGTTCCACTTCTGCTGGGTAAAGGCTTACTTCTGATTCCTGACCAAGAGTTATATTCATAGGTAGGTATTTTTTTTCTTCTACTGAATTCAGGAGTTTTGTGAAAAAGGGAAATCTTGCATGAAGCCATTTGCTACTTTCTGCTAACAGCTGTACCTCAAAAAAATTAGAAAAGGAGTAAGTGGCGAAAATACATTTTAGAGCTCTCAAGCTGCAAGTCTTCTTCTGTCATATACAAGTTCTGCAAGTCTCTTCTGTCATACACATTACTATCTATTCATTGTTACAGGTAGGGTGAGACGCATTGTTAACTCTGGTTAACTCATTGTTAACTCTCAAACTGAAGAAACAAGTGAAACTTTTATGTCAACTCCTGAAATACCAAGGAACGTTCTTGCTCTGTTCATACCATATGGTTTTAGTATTTAAAATAAACTTTGTATTTAGTGATTTAATTCAGATGCTGTACGTTTTTAAATGAAATAGGATCAGTAAGAGTTTACTCTTAGTAACTGAATGAAGGGTTTTAAATCTAACACATCTTTCGTGCAAAGTGAGGGAAAAGGTCAGCAGCTGAAGAATGTATCTGGTTACAGGTAGTTTAATGAACTTTTATTGCCAAATTAGGGCAGGAACTATTTTATCACATGGGACATACAAGCAAACAGATTTCAGGACTACCTTACATGCTATTGTAAATCACAGCAATACATTTTAGAATGTGTGAAACATAAGAAAATAGTACTTTGGTTGCCAAAAACTGAGTCCCTCAGACATTTCTTCTGCTGAACAGAAAAGCTCAGACATGCAGTGACTTTATGCATCTGTATGTGGCACTGTAAGATGCTGAAGATGGTCCAGTGTTGCTTCAGGATCAGTCTTCTCGTAGCTATGTGTTTCCTGGACTCTCGATAACCAGTTTCTGCGTGGAATACAGTTGGCCAATAGTAACCTGAAATCAAATTAAATATTAGAAAGCCGAAACTGGAAAGTAAACATATGTAATTATAATTTCAACTTCATAAAGGAGATTAAAAACTAACCATGAAGTGAGTAGCCCATGTATTGCACTTTTTCATAATGACATTTTCCTATAAGCATATTTTCTAAATAATATTTTTCATCACCCTAGGCCTTAAGAATAATAATGAATATGTAAAATAGCTGCATATATAAGATCTTGAAATAATGACGTTGAGGGATACTGCTCAAAGGCACACATTAACATTAGAAGTCACTACAGAAGAAAAGAAAACAGCCTCCATATTCAGAAAAACGAAAAGAAGTATAACATAAAAAAAAAAATTAAAAAAGTTATTATCAGCAGGTATTTCTGATTACTCTTTTGGGTGGAGAGCCTAGATATAAATTGCATGGTAGAGTACTGTTTTCCAGATCATTTGGAACCCCAATTTCTTTGCCTCACAAATGATGAAAAGTTACTTGTACAGTTAGTTCAGCAGTAACATTTTACACAAGCTGAGACTGACCGTGAGAGATTATTCACACTTCATGTATTTATGCTTTCCAGGGAGATGAGGAAATGAAAAATAACTAAAATGCAACACTGATGTTTTTTTGACTCCTCCTGTCCTTTTCTAGCCTGCATCGTAACATTGGTAAACTGTAGCTGGCAAAAACAGCAGTCACACACAGCTCTTTACTTAACGGTTGGGATGTGGAAGGAAGAAATTTCATGTGAGTAGGCTAACATAAGCAGGAGAAGACAACATTTATTTTAAAGGTATAAAATTTGGAGTTGGATTTTTAATACTGATTATGCCATTTCTTGCCCCTGTCGCCCCAAGGCCTGGATACAGCAGCAGCTCTGTGTTCTTTACAGTGAAAATGTTATATTTAATTAGGGAAGTAGGACAAAAAAGGCAGGTGCGTAATTACATGCAGCAGAATATATGTAGCAGAATTTAATACTGCCCTAACTATACTTTCTCTCAAAGTAGAGAGAAATATTGAAATATTTTTTCAGCATTTTTCATTTCCTATTTTTGAGGGGAAAAAATCCTGGCAGCTCTTAAAATTTCTCATATATGCCCGCGCTCACATAAATGTAGATAATATTGCCTTTTAGGAAATGAACTGTTTAATCTTGATAAACAGCCTTGTCTGAAACATGTAACACATTGATTTTCATCTTGAAATATTCATTAGGAGGGAGGACTTATGAGCTATTCTTAAAGGAACAGCAGTTCTCCCTGCCAGCGAATACTCCACTCTTGAGGCACTTGGAGCTAAGTCAGAAACAGCAGATGAGCAAGTCTGATTATTTCTGGAATTCCTTATGAAGTATGTTGCATAGCGAGCATTTAAAACAGAGGCCGTACATAACTGTGTCATGTGTTACCGACAGAAATTTTAAGCTGTCAACAAGCGTCACCAAACGGAACTCGCTGCTTGGGGGTTACACGGCAGGCTACATATACTTCACTTGCTGCCTTACCACAAACCATGCTGTAGTACTTGATTTTTGTACTGTGTGTTTTGGACCCCAAAGAATCTTTAAGCCTTTCCCACGCAGTGCAGCAAGTTTAATGGGAGGCTCAGAGAGATTACGAAAATGCTGACACCCGAATTGCCATTTTTTCTCCACCCACCAGGGAGAGGGATGAGGCTGAGTACGTGACTTCTCAGTCAGTCACACTCAGCCAGGGCACGTGGCTTTGTAGGAGAAAGATGAAAGCTGCTGTTTTTTCTCTCCTTGTGCCAAGAGGCGGTATTATCTACCGCTGTACCTCCTGACTTGAACACAATAAAGTCACAGATGCGTGTTGAGCTGTTTCCTTAACAAAACACAGGTTTGCTGCACACATTTCAGAGTGTACAGTCCGTAACGCTGTGCCCTTCTGTCTTTGCTAGTCTGCTACAGCCGACATGCTGGCATGTTGCCTCACTTCCAGAATGTATTCCGAAACGTTTTAGGCTGAACTTTGAAACTTAAGTTTTTTCTTTTTTGAAACCGCCAGCCTCAATTTTCTTAAATTATGATCAAGCTTTTCGCTGTTTCCCATGCACTTCAGACAAAACAAATACATGTTCCATTTATAGCTGTTGAAAAATTCACATCTATAAACATCAACTGCATCAGCAGAAAGACCGCAGCAGTATTGACACACGGACACTCATTAACCCTCTGAATCGAAATGACATTCCTAGCACACCCTCACAGAAGTTAAGTCTACAGAAAGCTTTCAAGCAGCAAGCATGACCGTGGATCATTCTCCCAAAGCTTTTAAAGAGTTAAGCAGCTATCCGTCGTGTTCTTACTTCACCATGCATGCGCATTTAGTTTATACACAGCATGCCATTTACTCTTCTGGCAGATGGCTGGAAGCCAGCACAGAGGTCGGTGTCACAGCATTTTCATTAATCATAGGAAACAGTTGTGGAAAAAGGCTCTACCATTTGCTCAGCAACCTTGTTGCCCATAATTTTATTTACCTCTGTAAGGTAATGGTGCAATTTGATTCTGCAGGAAGGAATGCACGATAAAGAACCACTCTGTCATCAGGAGAAGACAATCAATAGAAGTATAAAGCTGCTTTCCAGATCTTACTGAATGACTTTTATGTCAGGATGAGTCTGTACTTGATGATTCAATTCTGCCTGCAAAATTCTGTACTTTAAAAACAAGCATGACGCGTCCAGGTCTCCAAACCTGACAATTCATCCTTGTTTAAAGTTTTAGTATTATTCCATATGGTCCTTTTATTCTTGTGAATGTGAAAAAGTTAATCTTGCCTTCCACCTGAACTCAGGACAATCCATGGTTTCTGAAGGAGATTTGCCAGTGGACGTAAGCAGGGAAACAAATGGGGAAAAAGAAGTTACTGAACAGTAAGCACTGATTCATCCTATAGCACAACGGTTCTCTGCTTCTGATTTGGTGTTTGCACATTTACTTATAAACAAGTGCTTATAAACAAGCATTTATAAACAAGGGTATGTGGCACATCTGGTGGCACAAAGATTTTTGTTTGCTGCTCAGAGCCAAGTGAGAAGGGACTGCTTAATATTTTGCAGCTCTGCACACAAGTGACCAGGTTTCATTTTATTTTATTTTTTCTGATTTGCCTCAGTCCTTTTAGAGGGCATGGTTCTGCTCTGAAAAGTATGGTAGCATCTTTCCTTGACAGCTCTGTCTATATTCAAAATGTCTGTCCACTTTAATAACCAGTACCACATTTTTTCCTCCTTAGGGTAAAAGTAGCCAGGTGCCCATTTTTTCCCCACGTAATTGACAGAAACGTAATTGAGTGGTAAATAAACTTCAAGTACTAACAAATCCTGCTGAGCCAGCGGAACAAGGTATTTCTTGTCATTGTCCCCAGACTACTCATCGTTACCTTCCTGCCAAACCTGACAGTCTCCCAGCCACTAGCTACCTGCTTGCGTCAGCTGTCACTGACAAATTTCAATCAGAAAGCCCTAAAACCGCTCAGGGAATTTGCTACAGAGCAGATCTGAGCAAGGGTAACATCCAACAGGAAGAGGCAGCATACAGCCATGGTGTACCGCCATGCGGGTGGCTCCGAAGAAGGATGGCCACAGTGTCAGTAAAGAAATTCAACGTCAAAACAACAAGAAATCTGGTTTGTAATCTCTTACCTGGACTGACACCTAAGAAGGGAAAACACCAATTTAGGTCTCAAACCTCGACAGCATCTCAGCACCTTGCACAGCCAGATGTTGACATACCTTAACTGAGCTTCCCAGCACGCAGAAAACATCCTCCTCCTAATTGCAATCATGTATGCTTTCATGTAAATTAATGCAATATGACTACAGACACTTATAATGGTATTTTTTACCATCCCTTTCTAAGCAAAATCCATATAAGATTTGTAGGGGAAGCAAATGGAGTGCTCAGTGGAGCAAAAGATAAAGTATTTTCTCCTAGTGATGTTTTGGGTGTTTATTAATCTCTCTGCTTGCAGCATAATTAAGTTCCAAATTTCCCCACAGAAGCTTTATTTTCTGTTGTGTGTTTGCTTAAATCAACTGTTAATCGAATGATGAGACGGTGCCCAGAGAAACTACCCTTGCACGGTTCCCATGTGGTTTCTCTTTGCTCTCCCTTCTATGCATCACCCCATTTGTGAAAACAAACAAAAAAATTAACAGTATTTATTTAATAACTCTTCCTCATTTAAAAAGAGTTTCCAAAGTAATCTCTCAGGAGCAACATTCTGCCCACAAAGGCAAACCAGCCCCAGGTTATCCCACCCTTTATTTTTGTGTGATAGACAAAAGCAGGAACAGCCTAACAGGAGATGGCAATAACACACTTGCTCTGTGTAGAATCGTGTTATTGGTAAAGACAAGGTCTGAACACGTGAAAGTGCCACCACAGCACAGGAATGTGAAAACATCATAAGCAAGCAATTGCTTTAGCTCTCAATTATTTAAAAATCAATTTCCTGAGAGAGTCATCATGGAAGCAGTAAAAAGACATTTCTTATTTTTTCTTAAAGAAACGTAGATGATAACTAAAGTTGGTGTACCACAGATGGCTTTGCATATTAAACACGTTTATATATATATATAGGTTATTTCATATACATGTACATACAAACACGTACACATGTATAAAACAATCTCTACGTAAACATGGCAATCTTCTCTCTTTTGTTGCACATTTGCTTGTGGGGAAGAAATAGTTCCCTTACTACAGCCAGCAATCACACAAGCGTTTTCCTGGTTATTAGGGAAAGAAAGAACGAAAGTCCTGTTTATTAATGTACCTATATCATGTACACACACGTTAAACAGCTTGGTTCGTCTTGTTCCACCTGAGAAGTTGACAGGTTTATCTTGCAGGCACACTGCCGAACCTCAACTAGGAAGAAAAGCCACTGATGACTCCTCAGTCATAGCACATATACCGCTGGCGATCCTGGCCTCTAACACCATATGAAGAACTTGCCCTTTCCTGTTTTCTTGCACCACGATTATAAAATGCGTATTACGTGAATGCTGACAAGAACAGAAATGTGTGAGAATAATGATTATTTGTAAGAGCCAGCCTGTGTCGTAAGTTGTTTACCTACTATCTTTCCTGTTGGACGATGTCGACCAATTTGCAATCCTATTGCAAATGTTAGTAAGTGGATATTATTGTATTTACAAAGAATTATCTTTTTTTCCCATGCCTGAAATCAGATATGTTATGCCCAACACACTTTGTCATAAATATTTGCTATATTAACTAAAGCCACTTTAATGGCTTTTATATAAATATAGACAGTAATTTTTGAAATGACTTTGTAATGCGATAATAAATACACCAATGTGGCTCATAGTAATTAAACCCAGACAGCAAACCAAAACCTCATCAGTAACTGTTCAGCGCTTTACCAAATCTTTGTGTTGATGTTAAATGCTGTAGCAGCAGACTTATTTATTTTTGCTTAGGAAAGAGTGATGAAAAAACTGCATTTGGCTCCTTAAAGACAGTTTAAACACAGGTTCTTTACAGCTCAGTTCTTCTGAGCTGGAATCAGTATAGAATAAATTATATGCTTTTGAAGATATTTCTTTTCACTTTCAGTGATTCCACTTGTTCCAGGAATGGGAAAAAAAGTGAAGGGAAGCATGGTGCTAAAAAGTTAGAGATGTTGTACATTCTGCTTTTGCCGATGTTTTACAAGTGCTGTTTTCCTTGTTCCTTTGAGCCAAAACATCTTCTACAGCCAGCGCTACACGAAGCTTTTGAAAAGGCAGGAAAATAACTACCATTTGTTTGATTTTCAATAAAGAAGGCGTGAAGTAAACTAGCTAATAGTCACGAATTTCTCTGAAAATTATTTCTCTTCATATTTATAAATTATGTAGTTTTGCTAAAACCATAAGCACAATTGGCACATTTTTACTCAGCTCATCACACATAATATTTATTTAGTGCTTTTATTAATCTGTTCTGGGGGTCCCCCTAAAGAGATACTCTTCAGCAGAGAATCATATCTAATCCAGCAGTGATTAGCACAAAATACTGGAGGCATATATATATATATATATATACATACACAAGCATATGATGAACTACAATTGCAAGGTACTCTTCTCTTTAGATGCTATTTCTTACTTAAAAGAGGATTTATTATTATTATTATTATTATTTAGAAATTACACAGACCTGCTACTATCCTTACAGATAAAGTGGACATGACAGACATGGCCTTTGCTCCAAATAGCTACACACTTAATATAGCTTGAAATAGCAAGTAAGGGTCCTAAACAGAAAGGAAAACATTGGAAAGACAAGTGGACAAGATCATGTGCTCCTTCATTAAAGTCACACTGTTTCACTTCTCTTATTTCCTCCAAGTCTCTTGGCCTGCAGGAAAAGTGAAGGTGACAGGCAAAATGCCATCTTAAAAGCACGTGGGGCAATACCACAGGTGGCAGGAGCAGCAGCCCGCTGCAAAGGCAGAAGAAAAGGGGGAAGAGGCATCCCTCTACTGCTGCAAAGGTGACCCTCTATGGATAGCAGAGTGGGTCACAGGAGTGCAAGCAGCAACTGAGCTGGGGCTGAAACAGCCAGGTGCAGGTTTGAGATGACATGCACCCAAGGAAGAAACAGATCTGCATGCTGATCTGGAGATAGCTCGCTGACCCTGAGAGATCTCTGCTTGCTTTCCAAGTACTGGCAGTCGCTGGGCACAAACATCTCCTCTTCCTGTTTGTTGCCTGCTATCATACTTCAGCATCTTGCCATTTATATATGAAACCTCTACCTCCACAGAGAAGATCAAACTCTTCATAAAGCCAAGTGCAGAAGCAGCATCTTTTCTAGAGTCAGTGGGCAAGGGGAAGAAACTTAATATAGCCTGAGCTCTTCTGAACATAGCATGCAGAACAGAAAAATCACGTGGCTAAGACGCTGAGCGTGGCAAGACAAAGTATACAAAACACTGGTACTTGAAAATACAGAGAGCTAGACTAAGACCTGGATAACACTGAGTGTGGTGTAACAGGTACTCTGGTAAGGCCGACACATTTGGTATGGAAATGCCCAAGCCATACACAGAGAATCCTGTGTTTTGTAGCAAGTGCATAAGCAAAATTAACCAAAGTCAGCGGGAGTGCCTGCCATACTTCTCTGATTAGTATCATACAACAGCCACTTTCTCAAAATACGTATTTTGCACTATATCCAGTAAAATACTATATTTTGTTAATGGCCTTTGAGTCACAAGAATGTTTTAAGAAAATAAATTTTTATCTCCCACTGGTGCTTTATTTTGGGATGAATTTATTTTGGGAATTTTTATATGAATGTGTATCAGCCACAGTTTAATTCTTTGCTGCTTATTATTATCGTACATGTCTTCTTCAAGGCTCCAGATTGTCCTCACTTAAGTTGCTAGTGCTGGTTACAGGATGGCACCAGGTACACTGCATTTTGTAAAGCTGACAGATGTTTTAGTACCTTTTCAAAGTCTTTCAACATTTTGAAAAAAAAAAGCCAATCCTACACCCGACATACTTTCCCAAGACCTAAGGCCATAAAAACCCCTTTTCTGCCCTTCAAGAAAACTAAAGCTTAGATAAAACCAAGAATTAAACTTATTTCTATGTAATGAACAACTTTCTTTAATATTCCCACGTCTTTCTCTGCACTGATGCTACCTTACACATACCTCAGACATTTTTACTGAGTGCACATTCAAATGATCCAATTAAACTTGAAAGAGCTGAATTTATCTCTAGAAAATATATTCCTATTTCCAAGATAAATCTTCTGTCGGATGCTTTGGATTTAATCTCTATCTTCACACAGAAAGTAGCACCTCATCTATTTAAATATTTACTTGTCAAGTCCCTATTGCTGGGGCTAATCCAGCACTTAGCTGATCTGTAAATGGAAAGGAATAAGAGCTTTTATTTTTCTGCATTAACAAGACTTCCTTTTTTGGCAAAATTCTAACATATTACTAAACTACAGTCATCTGTTCCTGACAGAATCACAAAGATAATTTCCTTGTTTATCTGACTTTCTCTGATGGAGGATATCCAAAGGTTTGTTTGTTTTTTTTTTTTTTTTTCTTGTTCAGCTGTCATTTGCATTTTAGTATCTCCAAATCCAAATCCCACACCTGAATGTGACCTGCACGTCACTCCCTGCCTCCAGTGCAGAGGCGAACAGCTCTTGGCACCGCACAGGGACGGAGCCAAGCCCTCAGGCTTGAGCAGGTGCAGATTTTGGCCAGTGTCCTCTCACCAAACCACTCTTCAGTCGGCAAGCTCACATGTAACTTGCTTGTTGAACGTGTCCCGGGCACAAATGAGTGCAGTGGGAGTTAATTTCCCACTGCTCCTCAGCCCGGCCCTTTTCACAAACATTAAAAAGAATTAACGAGGAAGAAAATAATTATTTGCAAACCCTCCAGCTCTTGAGCAGAAGATAACTATGTTTGTGTGGATAAAGGGTGTATCTTACATTTACTTGTTTAATTGGAATAAACTACAGCAGTGCTATTTTCTTTATTTTTTATTTTATTATTTTTTTTGCTAAGAAAAATTACTGGGTTTCGCACAGCTGGTACAAGCTAATTCTGTACACACAGTTCTTTTCACTAGCGTGGGCGGCAAAACATTTTCAGCAACTGGCTTAATTAGTTCTTCCTTCTTTGCAATAGCACAGGACAGTTAACAGGAAAAAATTAAAAAGATTTAATAGAAAACGTGGTATAAAATAATCATGTTTGCTCTTCTGGTTTTGCCAGATCTCCTGTAATGTCCCGCTACGCAGAGGCTTGCCCTGGTATTTCTCAGCAGTGATAACAATTAGCAGCGAGAGGCTAGCGGTTGTGCCAAATATAGCCAGGGAACAACCTCTCCTCTTCTGCACAGGACATATTCGAGCATTCCTCAGACAAAACGCGCCGGCCAAAAGCAAGCAGCACAGCAAGGGGAGCGCCACGGAGGGCTTTCCCCTCTGCAGAGCTGCCATACAGCCTGTGGGTGGATTACTGGGGAACCACTGGGAAGCCCGAGCTGCGACTGAGACGAGCTGCCTGCCGAGCACAACCTTCCCGACAGGGATCGTTTGTATGACAGAGCCCAAGGTGGGTGCCAAGCACTATCATTTCAGCTTCACTGCTCCCAGCGTACAGCCGGCGGGCACAACCCAGAAGAAGCCTGAACACCCCCGGCACAGGCGTGGAGCCCTCCATCCATCCCCTCTCAGCTGGAAAAGCGCCGGGGGGCTCTTCCAGCAGCACAGACACGGAGTGCCTACGTCCCACAGCTGCCAGCAGGATGCAGCCTCCCCGAGATAATAACCGGGGCTGGCAAGATATGCTTGACCTCCCGAATGCCAGAGGGAGAGAAGGGTAAAGGCCAGAAAGGGCAGAGGCATCTGTATTTACCTTCATTATATGCCATTTAGGAAGCAGCCGGGACTTTTTTTTTCTGGCTGCTTTGTCTAGAATGACTCTGGAGCTTCATTACAGAGAGTAACAAACCCATCTAAAAACCAATCCAGAGAATTACAGGTCGTTACAAACGTTTCTCCTTGTCCTCACTGGAGTGAAGAAAGGCAGGAGTATGAAACATTGCTCTTATGAAAAACTGAATGTGGAGGGGGAAAGCCAAATTAACACTGAAGGACTGTTTTAGGAAGACAAGATAACCAATTAGTGAGGAAAACTTTCATGATATCTTCAAGAAAAGCAAGTAATCAAACTACAAATAACAGCATTTTCCCATATTTACTGTTCCTATTCTTTTTTTTCAGGGGATTATTTTTACATTTGCCTATTCATTTCTTTTGGCAGCAAGCAAAAGATGATGGAGGGCTACTCCATAGACAGCAGCAGGCAGACTGATTAGGAACAAGAACCGATCAAAACTTCTTGTAACTGCTGACAGCTCATTTATGAGCAGTCTGATACTGAGAAAATTTTCTAATACATACCTCTCTATAAAAGTTGTTAGAAAGCCTATGAAGAATTGGTCCTTGGAAGTTTGTTGCTAAACTAAACTTTGAAAAGATTGTTTAAAAACACTTCAGAAAAAAAAAACAAACAAACAAAAAAAAAAACACGAAATGTAACAGACGATTAAGGGGGAATACATTGAATCTAGGATTTTGTCAGTGGAAAATTCCATCCAAAATAATTTCTGACATGACACTTCTAATTTTTTCTATCTTGACAGGTTACATATTTGCTAGTATTCATGTTTGTATGAAAACGTTGAACCAAAAAGGGAAACTAACTGACGACAGACAGAAAACAACTTGCACAAAAGCTACTATGAGGGATATAAACAGAAAGCTGAGATCCCTTCAGTGCCTTAACATACTAATTATCTCAGAGTTACTTTTAACAAAAGGAGAGTAAGATTAACTGGCAAGAGATTAGAAGTGATTACTTAATATGTGCAATGTATTTTGTTCTTTAACATATACACGTTACCAAAAAAAATCTTGTTCATTCTGTGCCAGATTATTTATTTTGCCATTAAGAAATACCATATAAGCCTTGTGAGTACAAAAGAAACCCCCATTTGGGAAAAAACACAGGAAAGAGAGCCAGTAGATGGCATTGTGGCACTTCAAAAGACATTTCAGAAAACCCCATTTAACAAAACGCAACCCTAAGTACTGTGTTTAACCACTTACTGCTTAACCAATGTAGTATCTTGCTCCTGCTCAATGCCACACATGCACAACTGAATAAACAAAACCACACTATGTAGCTGCACTGTCATATTAGCCCTGAAACAAATCTCCTCTGCTCTGGTTTCCAAATCCAATTAGCTCCGTATGCTAGAGTTACAATCCCAGATTTGAAAAGATGATCCTTATTTGATGGCTAATGCCCCATGAGCCATAGCCATCAAGGGGATACCAGAAAGGATGCTCTTAGTTGACAAGTATTTTCTAAAAGGCAGACACATACAAGATCTTACACATCGATGCAGATGATATCACACAAAAATCCACTGCAGAAAAATTATTTTTTAAGGCATAATATCCTTCTGGACTATCTTAAGAATACTCCCATTTCCTTTCAATTAAACTGGTGATACGCTCTCGCAGCTATGGAGGAGAAGACTGTGGCATTAAGGACAACACTTTCTTGTGTAACGCACCATTTTCTGTTTTGCTAAAACTACAACAAAATTGAAACCATCTTGAAGCGCTAGATGTACAGAAAAAAAAAAAATCAGGAATTTACTTTAAGACTTATACACAGAAAAACTTATTTCAACTTGCAGTTTGCAGTTTGTCTGCATGGACAAACCTGCTTTCCCTGGACCTGCTCTTAGCAGGGGTTGGGCCAGAGACCTCTGCAGGCCACTTCCAATCTTACATATGGATGTCTGAGGCTTACATATAGACGTCCCTCCTGTCAATTCATGTTTAAGACAAGGTCTGGTTTCATTGTAGTATTTGACTTGTATCCTTGGATCATAACAAGAAGAATTCAAGACAGTGTAACCAAATCTGCCTAGCTTAGGGCCTCTAACTTAATAGTGTTCTGCAAGTGACAAATTTTCAGACTTCCTCCATGTCCCTTCTACACTCAATTAAAGCAGTTTAGTTTTCCTGAAGGAGAATTTCCCCTTCAACTCTGCATTTCCTGATTGGCTAATACATTACATATATATATATATATATATATATATATAAATATAAACAACCAACCAAACAAACAAAAAAACAAGCAATGGAAACCTCATCCACAAATTAAAAGAACAGCTCAAATATTTTTGACAATTTAGTACAGAACCATCAGGCTCATTCGACCAAAGCAATTTTTGTATGTGGAAATCCCCCTCTTTGAAATTTAAGTAGCTTTCAAAAACACAGAAGAATATGAGAAAAATCCCTCTGTGAAGCTAGTATTACTGTAAATGTTTAAATACTATAAATTAACGAATCCCTCCAGAACCGAGGGGGTCAGGTTGGACTGGAGCACCCACCCAGGAGGACAGTGTGACGGTTCTTTCCTCTCACCCTCATAGACAGAAGTGGTCCCATCTGTAGAGGCAGACAACAAACGTTACAATTCCCAAAGCCCTTTGAAGAGGAAAGAATGGCAGAGAAGGGAATGCAAGCACTGCTGTTCTGGGTGGGTTCAGAGCTGTTTCCAGCATGTTGTCCCCACCACTGGTCATCAACAGGTCCTCTGCGAGAGGCAGCACGAACATGCCAAGTATACATTTATCTTTCTTCTGGAATGCCTCCCCTGCTTCCAGCGACCACAACTTTTTGGCAACTTCCTGTCCACGTAGCTGCACTCATACCACCGTGATAAAAGACTTGATTAATTTGTCTCACCCGTGTTTGAACCCATCCACATGCTGGCCTCCTCAGCATGCTGTGGCAATGAGTTGTAGGATATAAACTGTGCACTTCTGTTGAACTCTCAAACTTGAAGGCTACTCATTTTGCCATAGAACTTGTAAAAATGTCACCCTATTTTTACTTTCTTCATGCTGCTCAGCAAGATTCTCCTCTTGGGAGAGCTTTCAAACTTCCTCATGGAGACACCTTCCTTTACGCACAACTATCCAGAAATGAGGAAGGAGGACAGCAGCCTATGGAAGCACTACTCAACCAGCTAATGTGTGTGGCCAGGAGCAGTGAAAGCAGGACTAATGAGGGGCATCAATTCTAGACAAGCTGCAAGAGCACCTTGACATCTGCAACCAATCTGACAGTAAAAAACTGGTTCATCTAGGGAAAGGCTACCTGAATGACTGCTCTTACTATTACCAATGCAGATCTTGCCGGATTGTTGGGAAAGCAAAAGAAAGTCCTCGTGACCATGGAAGGAAAAGTGCACTGGGGCTCACCTCTTCTCAAAAGCAAACACAACAGCACCAGCTACTTCACTGCCAGGGACTGGTCTGCAGAAGGGATTCCCCAAGAACAGAGGGCAGCAAAGTTTAGGAATGATGTTCAGGGTGTCCAGCTGCACCTACTTACTCCAATCCAGTTCAGAAAGTCTCTTGTACCAGGGTGGACCCTTGGAATAAATAAAGCATGACCTTGCATGGTGACCTCCAGTGTTTGGTGGCTAACCGGAAAAGGAAAGCATTCTTCCCCTCTCTTATTTATGATATAAATTTGGTCTTGTATCCTGTGAAGCTCAGGGCTGGGGACTGCTGTAAAACCAGTAGGAAGATGATACTGTGTCACCTGATGGTTTTGAGTTCCAGAAAATTCATGTCTACCTTAAAATTGCTACATACCTGTCTGGCCCGTACCTAAATGTGGCCTGAAGAGGACACTACTTTGGTGCTAGTGAGAAAAGAAACTTGGTTGTTTTCTTGTGTTCATCACAAGAAAATATGTTTTCCCTTGCTGTGAGAGAATTTGATGAGGAAGGCAGTCTGACTGTTTTAAGAAAGAGTTTTTTTTTTGCCAGCAAGTCCTGTCTGTTTTGCCCTTGCAACTAGATCTGTGGAAACTGATTTCCTCCCAACCACATCTGAGTGCTTGAACTTTTTGTCTTTTGGTATACTTTAAACATCAATTCTTCTTGTATGGCCACCACTTCAACAGCATTAGAGTTGGAGCACGTGTGAAAGCACTCACACACTGATCATGTCATGTGGTTTTCTCAACCCACTCAGCAGCTCATGGTGTAATGGCCTGACCCTGCCAAACAATTCCAGCTGTGTCCAGTACTGGCTTTAGAGAATGTCAATTTTAGCTAGCCCCAAAGATAAGACTATTTTTAAAAAATGTCTGTTGCTTCAAAATTTACATTGTGAACGATCTGTATAAATTACTATTGAAAAATCTTAAATTAGCTTGGTGCTGATTCACCAAAGCTGAGGCCATTATTTAATCTAGCACCAGAGGGGAATTTGTGAGACAATGTAAAAATGGTAACAACTGTGGTTGTGCCACAGGCTTTCATTGCTCTTCCAGGCCAAAATTATAGTCAGAACAAAAATATCTGCCCTTACTTGCACAGATGCTGGGAAGATTTGTGGTAGAATTCATATTAAAATCATCTGTACAATTTCCCCTACTGTTCCCACCACTTGCAGGGCTGGTAACTATTTGTGAAAGAACAGCTTCCTAACCCATACTCAGCAACAACCACACAACATCTGCACCATGTGTAGAGTTCAGTCTCATGGTTCCCTAAGGCTGGAGGCTCCCCACTGACAGCATCTGTCCAGAAGGAAAAGCAGATGGCCACCTTCTCTGGACCTTTCTGCCCACCTGACCTGGTGCTCTTTACACAGTCACCTGGGCAGATTTAAAGCAAGTTGATAAAATCCCTTGGGTAAATTAAAGAGTTAATTATGTGACAATGCTTCTTGGTCCTAAACATTGGATTAATTGTTGGGGATCTGTTTATAGTTTCATTTAAAGAGCAGATCATCAGAGAGTGTATTACCCTCAGGATACTACATTTGCTAATTTGCTATATAATTCTAGGGTTAATTGACAACATCTTGCCATTCCTGAAATCAGTTTGACAGCTTTTCCAGGAGCTCCAACTCTGCCTACAGCAAATCTAAGCCAGGTACAATAATATCTACTGCCCATAAATACAAGGAAAAAGATCTCAGCTCAGCAAGAATTATGTTTCTTGAAAAAAAACAAAATAATAAAGAATCCTACAAGTTGGTGCACAGGATCTTCTGTACAAATCGGCATTTAAAGACTAATATTTCTCACCTTGTTGCAAGCTCACAATCCAATCAATAGATACATTCATATATATCAACAAGGAAAAAAAAATACGAATATCAGCCAGAAGTAGAGGATGCTTAACCCTAGAATGCCTTGCAATTAGGAATTTCTTTAAACTGCAAGTATCCGAGTCAAATTTAACTAATAAGTTAAAATTTTATCATTTTGATTTTTGAGGATTCACATTCTCACCTCTGCAAACTCATTCTCTAACTGCATACTCAATTATTGACAACTTTTTTCAAGTGGTATTTCACTTCATTTTCCCAAGCCTGGTGGTTTTATGGTTACACTGTCTGCATTTCTGCTGGCAATAACTTCTGAAGCTGCCAACTCACTTTTACAACAGAGTAAAGATATTATGTTCTCACAAGTTCCTTAAGATACTAGGAACTACCTACATGAGAAACCCAAATTAATAGCTTCTCTGGAGGAAAGGTAACAGCGTCAAGTGCAGTTCTTTCTGGTTAGGCACCAGAGAATCAGTTTGGAAGAGAGAGGCTGTAAAATGCTTCAACTACAGTGTAAGCTAACACAAGACCTCTTACGGTCTCGTAAGAGAATCATGATAATTGAGCCATGAGACCCAGCAACATAGACAAGCAGGTTTGATAAACTGAAATGTTCACAGTCTCTTTTTAAACTTCAGACCCTGGTTCAGTGCTTGTGTACTTCCCCCCCCTCCCAATGGCCCCCACTTTCAAGTGCCATCTAAAATCACCTTCTGCTCGACACAGGGCAAGATCCACACGACGGCCTCAAACAGAGGTCACTCATCCCCTGCAAAGTCCTTCTGGAGCTTGCCCCATGTTCTGAAGCATGGTAAACACCCACTCTTCTCCCTCAGTCTAGATACAAGCTCTTCAGCATCTGTAAATAGGAAGCACCCAGCACAGGAGCTGAACTTGCAGCGTTGGTGTTACAGGACGTAAGATCGATTTCTTTCAGTCACAGAGGAAAACATTAAGTTGTTAAAGGACATTTTAAGAGACGGACTAAAACTCACCCTATTAATACAATTACTACAGCCTGACTGAGCAATTATGCAAGTGTTGGAAAACTCCATGTGCCAACTGAGGAAGTTGCTCTTACAAACAAGAATGATAAATACCATACTTGCATCAAAAGATGTTTTTCCTTTCAACTTAAAACTAGACATTAACAACTTACAATACCATTTGAGGGAGAAGCTTTCTCAGGAAACACACTAGAAACTCATTTATTGTTTTCTGTAGCTCAAATGATCCTTGAAACTGTTCCTCCCCAGATCTTTCTGCTTGCTGCCCACCCAAACTCTGACACCTTGGTTCTACAAGGAAGCCAAGTCTCCTTTCGGCACCCAGGGCATGAGGAACTACACAGCAACTCTTTAAGCAGTGGTCTAGCTAAAAAAAAAAGCATAGAGGGAAAGAGTCTGAGCATATACACTATTTGCCTTGGCCAAAGTCAGATTACTGAGTGTTATACTTCCAACCTGAAAAGTGAATACATTTATTTTGAGTATTCCTCTTCTTCTGCTTTCCTTTACAGAAACATGCAGCCCCTTTACATGATGCAGGCTGAAGTAACCCTGATGAAGAGGCATCACATGTATGTAATGGAGCTTGAGCAGTTTATTCATGCAAGAAACCTGTTTTCTGTGAGAAAAGCAAGGATGGCGGGATCCAGTCCAGAAGGAAGCTCTGACAGGGAACCTTAAGTCCTTGAGCAGGGCGTCCTAAAGCAAAAATCAGTCAAATGTGTAGAATAAAATGGTGCCCTACTGTGTCTAGTGTCCCGGTTTCATGGTATGGGAACTGGGGGAACAAAGTATTTCCTGAGGTGACTGCACATCATCACTTACAGGCCTGTTCAGCAACACCCACTGACAAGGCCAGAAGCCAGCAGCAGCGTGCCACAGTGAATGCAAACAAATAAAACAAGGCACGGCTCAATGTCAGGCAAGAAGAAACCATCTTTTGAAGGTTAAAAAGATACTGGCAAAGACTGACATAAAATGAAAATGATCCATCATTTTCATAAATGGCAGGAACTTTCCATCTATTCCAAAACAAAGTAAGGCCCTTTGAAGTCAGATACTACTTACTGCTAAGTTAAATGCTAGGAAGGAAAATACTACAGATGAGCACCCAGAAAATTAACACACCGCATTTCCTTTTACCTCCGAATGGCCATCTTTCTACTGTTAAAAAGCTGATGTTCTCAGTGTTTAGAATGTTTTGCTTCTGCTGTGAAAAATATAAGAAGGAAGGTCCACGGCCTTTTGGACTCTTTGTGCCAATAATGCCAGTCAATACTAGCACATAAGTTTTTAATGATTCACTACACTGTTTGATTATCTGCTCCTCAAAACCACCTTAATTAGCAGAAATATTGATTTTACACTGTTCAAGCCTAACAAGCTTAAGAAATATGAGCTGAAAAAAATAGTACTGAATAATAATAATAAAATAATAAACTGATATAGTAATAAAATGGTAACAAAAAGCAAGCGTCCTTCTGGATATAAACTGAGTTGCAGTGGATAACATTTTAAGTCATTTTAGTTTGAATCCTGCTGAGGCAATCATTTATACAGTGCTGCCTTGCCAAGCAAGTCACCAAGTGCTCCTTGAGACGACATGGTTGCACTGCTGTCACAATGTACTGTCTGGTTCAAAATACTCTCCCTGAAGTATAATAGAGTCACAGCACAAAGCAAATGGTGCCAAAGGTCTAGCTGACAATCTTTTCTTATCAAGGAGAAAAGCCACCTGGTCCAAACCCAGATCTTAAAAAGAATGTCAGAAAGTTAGTATTAATTCATTCAGCAATCTTCTTTTTCCTCACATGTTTCTAATAAAAATAAACTTTCTCCTTCTCTTTTTAAGAAATTCTGAGCACTTTTTCTGTCTTCAAAACCATAGTGTAGTTGAAATAAATGGCCACGTTTTAAAATACAAAAAAGAACTCCAGTCTTCATAACTAACTCAACTAGATAGACTTTGAAGTCTGACGGGACAAGTGAATAAGTCAGCCTTACCTTCAGTATTAAACATTGCCAGTGATTCCCGAGATAAGCTTGTGACAATTTACGCTTTAGAGCTTTCACTTTTTCAAATTCTCCATTTGCACAAATGTATTTGAAATAAAATAGTAGCCTTCTTCTATAATAAAAGATTAAACACTCTCATTAAATGATCAGAAAGATGATTTAGTTGAAGAACCTTGTCATTTCCTATGTCTTAATAATAAATAAAAAAGAGACAACTCCAGTATTTCTTTAAAGGGCCAACCTACATCAGTGGGACAGTACTCACAGACAAGAAGGATGCAAACAGTTTTTAAGTAAAAAGAACACATTTTAATCCATTCTTCCCTGACAGTAAATGTATCTTTCAGAAAAGATAAAACACATGTCTTAGCCTTATGCAAAGAGCCAAAGTAAATAACTAAATCCTGGCTAATATTTGACAGTTGCTGCCTTATGGAAACACAGAGGTTTGCAAGGATAGCAGCAGAATGATTAAACTGTAAAACAGTATGTTAGCTGTTGAAGAGATTAAAAACCAACAGTCTGTATAACAGCAACAAGAACAAAGATGAACAGGGGAACAGCAAGTGGTGGTGGTGGCATCTGCAACACCAGAAGTGTGTGTCGAAAACATGCTTGAGTTCTTACTTCAGCTTCTAAGTGAGTATCACTGCTAAGGTTGAGCCCATTTAACAGATTCTGCCTGAATTCTGCTTGGCATCTGACCAGTTGGAGTCATGTAAAGAATGTAACACAAGCAGGACTTCAGAACGGCACCTCAGGCCAGAGTGTACACCAACACATTTCCTTCCTGTTTGCAAGGACCAAGGCTCCAGATTTTGGCTAGAAAAATGCATCATAGTCAGAAACAACTGGTGGGACAGGCCATGGAAGTTATTAAAACCCTCTCATGGATGTATACGTGAAAAACATGATCTAAGGAAATTTTCTTTTTGTTGACAGTACCCATTCAGTTCTACCTGTTAGAAAAGCTGCTCTAGGTCCTAACACAAAAAGTATACCAGTAGTTCACCTCCAGTTTAAGTACTACCCCCAGCAAGCCACCCTAAATGACAATTCATGAAAAACTGTACAGAATGTCAGCATCGGTTCAAGAGCCAACACTCTTTGAGCCCCATTATCAACAACAGGCAGCTGAGAGAATGGCAGCTCATTTTGGGATTCCAGGCTAGACTGGGTACAACTGCTGTCACCCTGTGGGCTTCACAGGAACAGTGCTTAGAGACTTGTTGCAAGCCCATAATGATGTAACAGCTCATGCTTTCAACAAGCTATTTCAAAGTTTTTCTTTTCTTCACTTTCTTTGTTTGTCTTTAGCTATGCTCTCATTTTCCTTTCACTGACTTTACTGAGAAGATTAATGATGAAAATGAGATCCATTGGAACTTGCTTCTGTATGTGAATTGTACCTTCATAGTTCATCTAGGCAATGGAATCCCTAAGGCTGCTTAATAAGCTCCTAATTGCTGTATTTCAGTGGATGCAGTGTGTTGCTTGTTCTGATCTTCAGCTACTTACCAGTAAAATGTTTACTTATGTTCCTTAATTAGTAGAATTTACCAAGACATTCAGGTAAAGCCGGACAGGTAGATGCATGGGCTTAATGAGGTGGCAAATAATGCAAACAGAAATAAAGTACTACCTGTTTAAAAATAATCAGGTAAATACATTTGTATAAAGAAAGCAGAGGTATAGGTCATACTCAACACAATTTTAACAACTGAAATGGACTTGGTGCTTATTCCTACCTCTTACTACAGCCTCTGGTTCTCACTTCTTAGTGTTCTGTACCAGCTTCAGCACTGAAAACTTGTAATCTGAAATGTATGTTTATTTATATGACTGCACATTTCATTGTGGGTACTTCAAATCGTTTTGCCAAATGGATCTGTTAAATTTCACAAGCTTTCTGTGATGTAATGCAATATACTAACTTTGCAGCAGTCAGGTCCACTTGACATTGAGAAGAATGTTGTCAGCATTCACAAGCTACTTTCAGTTTCTGCTGATCAAATGCATGTTACCGTCTCTGAGTCAGGATACACAGGGCAAACTGATACAGTTTGAGAAAAGTGAACCAGAGGACCCAAAGAGCACACAAACAAAGGTGAAATGTTACTAGTTTGTCTAAAACATTAACTACCAATTGTAACTTCCGTCCATACATATTTTTCTGTTGAAATAAGATCATGGTCAAAAGGGAACAAGAGAACAAGGGAGACGTTAATTTCTAACATGTATGATGATTTACAACCAATCAAGGTCAGTGATTTGGTCAGGTCACTATTCCTTTGTCATTGTCCTATTACTGAGAATTGTAAGACGGCATATATTTAGGTGATCTTTTAAGAATGCCAGCAAGAAGCTTCTAAAACAGTATTTTCTTGCAACCACAGGAAAACTTAGAAATGTCCTCTTGTAGTTCGACTGACTGCAATAACAAACACAAAGGTCTTGCAGAAACAAACACCAAATAAAAATTGTTGTTGGAGTCTGCAGGAAGGACACAGCTTAGATGTGGACGTTGCAGGCAGATCTCATCTACCCATGAGAGAGGTTAAAACATGCAAAACAAAACTAACATTTTCAGATGTCTCAAGAGTTGAAGCATGGACCCTATGTTATACACCTACACTAGCAGTTAGGACTTCCCAAATTCTGAAAATTTCAAGTTCCTGTAGAAGATGAGAGGCTGTGGAAGAACAATGGCAGAGGCTGTGCACATAAAGGGAAATGATCTAACTCACCAAGTTCTCCAAACCGCAACTAGTAGAGGATAGTATCTGGTGGACATCAAGTGGTGAAATTAATGCATTTGGTATGAGGAATCTCAAAGCACACATTGTTCCAAATAGCATTATCACAGGTGAGCAGATAGGTGTCTAATGACTATATTATCTTGCATGCTCAAGTTCTTAGGCATGAGACCAATGGTTCAGAAACAACTCAGAGGCCAAATGGAACTTTTGTCACCATTTACCATAAAAATCAAAATCTGCTTCTCTCAGCGATAACGTACCAATACAACCATTCAGCAATCTCTCAGATACCAGCTGACTGCCATAGAAGTGAACACAAGTGCGTTACTTCCCCTTCAGCCTCTGGTGTTCAGGTGTGGTCAGGTCAACAGGCAGTGGAAGAAACCCCTACTGCCTCCATCGTTCTTGTAGTGCCAACTCACCGCATGGAGCAAGCAACTTTGGGCATCAGGAAAAACACGCTGGAGGACAAGGATACATGGAGTGTTTCATGCTTCTGGTTTACTGAATCCCTTCATGGTTTGCTGTTACCCAGCACCAATCCAAATTGTAATGAAGTTGATCTACAGCTATTCAGTCATAAAATTCAAAACTGATGACATGAACATATACTAAAGACACAGGTTTGGAAATAAATGGAAAACTACAATTAATCTACACTGACTGGGAATACACCTCCCTGCTCCCAACCTCCTTGTGATGAATGATATTCAATCTCTCTCTCCTCAGCAAACCATACCTTAATATATCACTTTTAACTGTTATGTTTTGTATGTCTAATGCATGACAAATGTTGGTGGCCTGAAATCTGGAAGCACTTTATTATGTTAAACGAAACAAAATAAAGTCCACCCTGTAAAATACTAGTATTTTATGCCAAACATATTAAAAATAATTTCACATCTATGAATACAATAATCTTCTTAGCCTTTCTAAACAACATTTTCTACTAAATAATCATAAAGCCATTTGTTAGTGTATCATGACTTACTTCTTATAATTGCTACAACGTAGGCGTCCTTGTACCACAGACAGGAAAAAGTTTCTCAAGCTAGAGCAGAAGAACAGAAAATGCAGGGGCTCTAACTCCATTAGGTCCCTTCACCTTACTGACTTTTCTCTATGACCATGAAATGGTTGCTGCAGAAAGTACAGATACCTGTATATGTCGTTCTCATGCTGCTCACAAACTAAATCACAAAACACTATCACTAATCTACTTTAAGTTCTTATATATTTTTATTAACTAACTGCAAGCAGGTTACTTTAACACACAACTCAGATTCCCTGTGCTATTTTCCTGGTGTATATTCTAAATAAGCATACAGTGGCCTGGGAGGCCTGGAACAGATAAGCAAAGAACAAGTAAATAGCCTTCATTTTTAAAATTAATTAATAAAAATAAAATTCTCAAGTTAGAACAGAACTTAGGCAGGTGTAGACTAACATTTTCTGCAGCAGAAATATTGTCTAAACCCTTTCAGAACTTGCTTGCATGCCAGAGCAAATATTTTTATTTCATTGAACTTGCTAGGCAACTCAGCAACATAAAGTATATGGTAAAAATCCTCTCTAGCAATATCAAGCCTGGAATATTTATTAAAAACATTTGCAATCCATGAAAACAAATGCTAATTCTGCACACATTCAAACTATGAACTCCACTTTGTGTATTAAATAGCACAACAGAACCTCATCTAAAACAGATTTTCATATTGGAGGGAAAGAGGTGGTGGTGGGTGGGCGATCTTCTACACACTGTTGCTTAGATTTGACCTTCTGAGCCACTCCTGACTAAAATTAGCAGGTTTCATTTTGAGCTTGTTTGAGTGCACACTGTGCTATGTTCCAGTGCTCTACAGTGGAATTAGCAGTAGGATTTAGAAGTGTTCTGTGGTGTTTTCTTAGGAGAATATAAAGGGACATAAGATAGCGCAGAGGCTGCTGTACCATCTATACCTTTCTCTGATACACCTAACATTGTGCAGGCTTAAATGATTACACCTTTCCACCTCCACCACCAAAAATAGTATTTGTACACCACTGCAGCCTCTAAATAATAGAAATACCAGTGTAGATGAGGGTCTATTATTATGTTTGTATGTGGGACAGCTTATGTAAAAATAAATTACATTCAAGGTCCCACTTCTTTTGTATAACTAGTCAATTTAGAAAAAAAAATGTTCTTGCATAAAATGATTCTTTAAATCTCTCAAGGTCACATCTTGTTCTTCTCTGACTCTACGGTTGCCTTTGTTCTGGTAAGTGAAGGGAACAGAGCTGAATGTTATATGACTGAGCAAAGAATTGTTATCCAGTTTCGCAACGTGGTTGAATGTAACATTCAATGGTATTTATTTAAGCAAGAAACACCTTTCCGAAATGAACTGAATTACTAATGACTGCTGTTGCGTTAGTTCGTTGACAGGAAATTTTACCCATTCTTGAGAGAGACCTCAATGTGAAGACTTCTACAATACATAAAACCAGAACCAAATTTTTTAGTGTAACAATGGAAGGCAGCATGAAACATGCCTGCTCTTTGGAGGCAGTTTTCTGGGATTTCTAGTGCTGAGCCTCCATATTACATACAAGGCTGATAGCAAAATAGCTGTTACTGCCTTCATGGTAAAAGTCGGGCTCTTGCAAAGACGGAACACTTCCTTGTGTGGGTTGCTATTTGCTGGGATCCGATCCACATTTCAGTGGAAATCCACCTCTGCAGAAGTGCTCTGAGTTTTCTTCTTGTTCTTGAAAGGATTAGAGAGGAAATGTACACAGACAGACTGGTTTTTGAACACTTGACATTTTTGACTAAGAGTTACACCAAACAGGAAAGAAACAAAGGACAAAATCACAGTCACCACCTTAATACGGCACAAGAAGAAAAGTTAGACAGAAAGATCAAGCACCTTGCATCTCTAAAAATGATCTACTGGAGCCTGGGGTCATCTTATAGCTTCATAAGCTTTTCCAGAAAAGCAAAACCAAAAATAAAACAACACAACAATGACAAAAACAAAAGAAAAAACAACAAAAAACACCGACCAAAACCAAAATCCAAACCAGAACCAACCCAAACGGAAAGAATACAAAACAACCACCCTCCACTGACCCCAACTCCCTGCTTTGATTTTTACCTTCTTTTATAATGGTGCCCAACAATCAGGTTGTAAACACTGTGCAAACAGAAAAATAGCAATGTTTTTCATAGTGTTTTTTACTGCCCTTTGAGCTGAAACTGTCCTGGACCACAAAAGAAAAAAAAAAGGAAAAAGGGGGGAACAGGGAGAGGAAGAAATGCGTGAAGAAAAATGAAATTCACTAATGCTCTTCCCTCCCAGCCAATTTCTGTAAACTTCTGTAAATAAAGCACAGAAATAGCTTGTCCATTTTGGGGTTTCACAGGAGAAAGCAAAGACTGAGTAACAAGTGAGGATCTATAGATGAGTATCAGAAAGTGAGGACTAGGTGATCCAGGTTGGATTAGAATTAGGACAGGCACGACAGGCCTTTACAAGAGGCTATTTTCACGACCATGAGCTAGCAGAAGATACTTAGAAAGACTAGAACTAGAACACTGGGAGTAGAAAAATGTATTGATGTAATATCAGGATTTAAAAAGCTTCTGATTGAAGGTTAAGAAGTGACACACATAAGGTCACAAAGACAAGGAAGAAAAATACTGCAAGAACTGTAATACCGTCTCTGGGCAACTGGATGGTATTAATTGCTTCATCGTTAAGAAGCAGTTTTCTTGGGTGAAGGTTGGTTGTTTTTTTGTTTATCATTTCTATGCCGCTTGAAATATTCTGCAAGTATCCACTGGAATATTTCCCCCTTAGTTATCTGAACAACGGTTTGTGAAGAATTAAGAGGATCTAGAGAAAAAGGTCACAAGAAAAATGAAACAGGTCACAAGAAAAATGAAACACCTAAATGTTATTGGAAGAAGTACAGAGAAATCTCAGATTCTCTGGAAGTATGACGTTATCAACTATCACTGACTGCTCATAGTTTTGCTTACACATCACTTCAGCTATGATGAAGACACACAGCTTGCTGGAGTCCAAGAAGCTTCAGAAAACTGGGCATTTGTTACATGGTTGGCCCTACACTTGGTCCTACAAACCTCCACAACTAAAGAGCTGACAGATGCATGCTGCATACAGCACTGAACAGAGATGCAGACTGAGCAGGGAGCTCAGCTGCATCCCTTAGCAAAATTCAGAACTCCTGAGGGTTTACGGGCCTTGGTTGTGGCTAGATGTAGTTGCTGGTAGCATGACATGAGTCACGTCTCAGCTGCTTGTGACTGCTGTGGAGTTCAAAATGACACGATCTCCACCCCTGTTCCTCAGAAAACATATTGCTTAGCGTAGGGCGTTTACAGCCTGAATTGGCTTTACAAAGTGTTTTTTTGTTTGTTTGTTTTTCTTGTTTTGACTATCTAGGAAACATGGATGCTGCTAGTGAAATGAGATGAAATGACAGGAAACAAATTATTTAATTCCAGGTGGACAGCTGCATGAAACTTTCACTTGTGAATATAGAAGAGCAGATAGCAAGGAGAGGGAGTAGAGGCACAGGTACCTGGCAAATTCACAACTGAATCCATTTAAAAACTACAGGTATCATCTTAAGCTCTTCACTTACCACACAGATCTCTTAGCCAGAACAAAATTAAAATTAAAAAAGAAAAAGAAAGAAAAAAGTTGCTGGACAATTGTGCACTGAATCTGTTAGAATTCGACACTCCCAAAAGAGCAGTGTTCCAGTTACTGATTGCCAGTGCATACCCGTTTAACCTCAGCTTCACTCCTGCACAAAACTGAGCAACTTAAAACACTGAAGCACCTCCCATGGATCTGCTGTTCAAGATTTAAACCCACTGATTTTCAACTGCAACATAGTTGCTTTAAGTAAGGGGAAAAAATGTTAGTACTAGTTTGAAGCTTGTACTAGTTAACAAAAAGGAATCTAATTCCCCAGGACGATCTGATTTATATTTTTATTTTTAAAGCTCTTATAAGGGCAACAGTTTAAGAAAAAAATAACTCTGCAAGGGTAACATTAATAGGAATTACTTCATACTAGAGGATTTCTTCATTCTGGAGGATTCAAATTTCTGAAAGATGAGTGAGTATCTGTAAAAGAGTCTTGTCACAAGAAAGTGCATTCCAAAACAGCAGTACTGACGCTGCAATGTGTGCGTGTAAGGCATCAAGGGCAAACTGTCAATGACGCTTCCCCAAACCCTCTAAAAATATTAGAAATTTGCCACTTGCTGAGATAAATGACAGCAACTGAAACAGATGACAGGGCTTTCCACGTGCAACCATTTTCAAATTGCGATGCTCCTTTCTCAATACACTCCTTATTTAAAATTCCCGAGAAAGAATCAACAAGCAAGGGTCTTCTGGAGCAATGGAAATATTCAAAAATCCTCTTTCGGATTTAGCCTGCTTTTACTACCACAAAACCTCCTCTCAGACTCCTAAGATTACTCAAGAAAATTGTCTGCTCACAGTTTTGTCCATTAGGAAGAGAATGAAATTCAGTCCAAATACGAGTAAGCCTTTGACTGAATCCCAGCATGTATGTTATGCAAGGCCTATACAGAGGCACTAAGATACAAACCTTTTTCAGGAGCTCTTATTTTTTCCTCCTAGTATATATTTTATGAAACAAGCATACAATGCATTCATCCAAACTGAAAAAAAACCCACCGCCTTTCTGTCCTAGGAGCAGTCTTGGGTCGGTTTATGTCTAGTTACCAAGGTCTCATCACACGGCTGCTGTTTCTGAAACCTGCCAGATATAATATATAAATGGAGCTGTGTGCTGCCAAGAATCCGAAGCACTGAACATGGACAAAAATAACAGCAGTGCAGCTTAGTAGGAAAAGCATGTAAGGAGATAGCATTTTATAGGACAAATAAGAACAGTTAATGGTGGTGTTTAAGCCTTGTTAAACCTTTAATTCACAGCTCTGCTTGTTATTATAAAGAATGTACTTTTCAGGAAAGATATTCCATAAACTTAATGGGGGAAAAGCTAGAAGTTAAATCCCGTTCACACTGAATCCATTAGCAAAATTCCCATTTGCTTTAAGTGGGATCAAAGCTTGTTTATGGTTTAGAGATACTTTTTATTTGGTTGCATGATGTTTGGATTAAGTTTCACATATACAAAGGAATAAAAAAAGAGAGAATGCCAACTGTTTTGTCTATCTTAGATTTTCTAGAAATAGAGGCTGCTTCAGCTCATGACAATCCATCTGCTTCAGCAAGTTCCAGAGTAGCCACATATCCAGAAAATAAACCTAATTGCAGTGACTGAATTTAATTGGACATTTTCAGATGCACAAACTTACCTATTCACATCTGCTTACCTCCCTGCCATTGAAGAACTAGGAAATACACTTATAAAACAAACAGAAACTAACGAACTGTACTAATAAAAAGGGGTTTTAAGAGCAAGACAGAGCTTTGTAAATGGTAGATGAATCAATACGACTGCAGTTCTTCATGGAGACTAAAAATCAATAAATGACCCTGTATTATTCCAGTGAAGCTTGTAAAGGGTTTCGTTAGCATTCCAGAGAAGGTGTGATTACAGTGCTGATAACTGCTGTGCAACTCTGTCACACAACGCAATAAAGCCGTGCTTTCTAACTCTGCAGCCAAAAAGGCTGAGAGATTTTGCTTCTTGTTTCTTACAGTAATGTAAGAAGCATTCAGCACCCATAATGAAACAGCAGCAAATCATGCGCTCTAAAAACAGTCTGGAGGGAAGTGCTGTACAGCGTGGAGTCCTCCCAAGTTCTGCAGAAATTTTCAAATGCTTACCCACTACAGAATGTTGCCGTTAGCTGGTTGTGTATTACAGCTTGTCTTGGTAAGTTGATCTGTTTTACTGTATAACCATTCTCATATTGATTTATTGTTAGCATTAAATCAATGTACTACTTTCGTGATAATTCCTTAAGACTGATAAGATTGAATTTTGGTAGCAGTGAACAGAAAACAACAGCCATGCTGCGGCTTGCTTACTGTGCTGAGATTACAAAAGTAAAAAAGAAGCCACTGAAAGAATCTGCATCTTCTTTACTGTTGATCAATCCATTTCATGACTGCAGAGAAACATGTCTGCACTTGGCAATGGCTACACTTAAAAACAAAAATAGAAGAAGAGAAATCATTGTTTTAGAGCACATTACAGAAACATAACTCCCCAAGTGAGTCTGATGCATTAAAAACACCTCTTTAACCACTGTCTAATGATTTCTGCAGACGTGAAATGGAATATTTTACTACTATTTACAGCCATCTGTGCTGCTTTTTCTTTCAGTTCAGGTTTGCCAAAACTGTAATGAAATTCTCTGTGCTTTATACCATCACACACTTCTTAGTATCAATACACCAATTAAACATATCACCGGTGTCACAGATACTAACTGCTGAACTCTCACATCGACAGAAGCACAATTTTGCTCCATATATAGCTAGAAACTTCTAATTATTAAGCCATCCTCCTAACCTACTTTAAAGTTTCTCCCAATAGTAAAGGGAATGCAGAATGAAACTTGCCTTGAAGTCCTAACAGGATGAAAGGATTCAGAAGATCTTCACCTATCTTCTTGTTCTACCACGGGCTTTTGTGACTGCGGACAAACTATTTTGAGTGCATCTCTTCATTTTTTGGGCTTTGCTCCACATTGTGAGCCAGTGTCTCAGTATGCATGGACTGGATTCAGCTCAAACTAAAGCAGCTGAAAGATCTTCTCCAGAACCACATCCAATGTGCTCCAGCAGTAAGTAAGCATTAAGCTGTTGGGACTAGACAGGAGCTAGTCCACAATAAAAGGAAACTAACAACAACAACAAAAACACACACAGAAATGAACAAACAACAACAAAAACCAAAGTCCCCAAAGCATACATAATGCTGACACCAGGTTCTTGAGATAAAGTATTTTGTTTTATTAATCTGTTCCTATACATCTTCTCTAGGGAGTTAATGTGGACATTGCCTCAATTTTCTCAGCTTCCCGGACAGATCCATCTTTGGAGATGGTGATATTTAGGATACAGGGATGGAGACCACACCTATATGGTGGCTATCTGGCTAGTACCAACTTCAGTGGGTCCTTCCATCACCACCCAGTGTTCCTTATTGTTACAATCAATATTTTCATGGCCATGAGGTGAAGAAGATAACTTTCTGACAAAGGCTATTATACTTCTCCACAACAACAAAACACAAGCCACTTCTCAGCTAGATCAGCATTGTTGATCTAGGTCACTACTTTGACTTCACAAACTGAGACACTATTACAAAAAGGGGGAAGAGTTGCTTATTTTGACACTTAAAACATGTTACCCAAACTACGTCCTGAAGCACTGATATAAGAAGGCCACAAAACTATCTAAAGCAGACAGGAAAGTGACATGTTATATTTACAATATTTAAACTATTTACAATATAGATTAATTACTAGCATAAAGAGAAGGGGCGTGATAGACAACCTGCAAATTCAGAGTGAAGAGTAACAGATCAAACAGCAGTGAATCAGAAAGATTCATAAAGCGTTGTAGGGGCTTCTCTTTGGAACAGGTCCATGCGTTTGAAAGTTATTCTCTGTTCATCGGTAACCTGCTGTCAACTCTTGTTTTACTTAGTGATATGCTGATAATTCTCCCTCCCTTCACTGCATTCCTTAGCAGTTGAGCAAAATGAATACCAAGCAAACTAAATAAGGGAAAAGTTGGAAAGCAAATATCTTTATCCAGGTAAGTAGTACTGGATGAGGTAGTGCACCCAAATTTATTTGCATACATAACTAGAGAAAGGCTGCTGTGAACTGGTAAGTCAAAAGAAGGTTAACTCACAGGTAGCAGTAATGTGATTGTATTTACCGTTTACAAGTTTTTCATTGCAGTAGAAAAAAAGATTACTTGAAAGACTTGAAGATATGTATGGAGAACATGTATCTTTTCATGCTGTACCTTAAAAGAATGGCAAACTTCAAGCAAACTCTTCAGTCCTCACTGCAGACTAGGTTTCACTACCTCCTGCTATTTTAAAAGCAAAGTAGCTTTTGAAAAAATTTCTGGCTTTTACAACTGCAAAAAACTTTCTTGTCACCTACACTGCTCTTGTCACCTACACAGCAAGATTTTTCATGTTTTACCCCAAACATGCAGTGTTTATGTTATCTAAGTTAAAATTACCAAGAAAAGAAGAAAGGAACAACTTACAGTGAGTGAAATGAGGATGGTAGGGAAAGAAAACTAGAGAGGAAGTCAAGTATAAAAAAGGAAGAAGAAAACTGGGTTCAAAAATTGTCCATTACAGCAAGGAAATGTACATTTCTATTAAGTGACATGATCAAAAAATTCAACTTTACCTGTAATTACTCAATTAAATCAAGACAAATATCTTAATATCTTAGGCCTTCTAGTTCTTACTCAATGCAGAGAAATTAGATAAAAGCAATAATCTTAGGTTCAGTAGACTATGATCAAAGGTAACAATCAGCTACCAGCTTGCAGGGGCACATTAAAAAGAAATTCCACAAAGTATTCCTATAACTATGCTAATATCATTGACAAAAAGGACATTTTGGCAGCACCTACCAATGAATAAACTGAAGCTGGTGATACGTATTTGACATGCAATGTTCTCTCTTCTTATGCTGTGAGCTTGCTGAGAATGGTCAGCATGAGAGGAAAACCTGAGTGGTGCAAGAAAGGGATCCAGTGATTTAATCTGTGGCATCACTTAATTCAAGTTTGTCCTGGCAGAATTATTACTCACAAACATTGGGGACCACTTGCCTGTTGTTGTTTGAATCCTCAGAAGCGAGGGATTGTGAAGTTTCTGTAATAGTGCAATCTAAACACGCGCTCTCCCTCCGTTGTGTGAATCTCTGCTAAGATGTGCCTGTACTCAGTTGATGCACTGGTCTGCGGGCTGCTTAGAAATCTGCACTGGATCTGCACTGGGAAACCAACCTCCTTTTATTTATTTATTTATTTTTTTTTTGAAGTGGAGCTGCTTATACTAGCACTGCTGCAGACAGACCTTTTCACACCTTTCCAGTTGCATCTTCCAGAAGGTAAGGGATGCTATTCCCAACATGTTAAAAATCAGCGGCTACCATTTGATGCACATTTTATCCTGACAGCCAGGCTACCATCATCACACAAAAGCAGCACTTGTGTCACTTTATGCATTTTCTCCTCCCTACCCTCCTCTTTCTGACATCTGTACAGCTGTTTGCTGAACTTACTGGGAGAGCGGCCAGGCTAACTAACCACCAACACCCTCTGGTTCCTGCCTACAGAGGTTGACTTCCCTAGCCAGCCTGATCCCACTTCCCATGTGCTACATAAAATACTTGTACCTGCACAAGGGACCAGGCAGGCTTTTCTCCAGCTACAGACTGACAGCTGCAGTCTATCTCCAAGAAATTCTTTTTTTGGTTTAAAATACATACTCTGCATTTTCTTCCCTGAGCTGTTCAGAGACTTGGCTTAATCCTCCATCACAGGCACATCTCAGCAAGGTGTCTAATTGATGTCTCTGAAGTGTTCCAGTTTCTGCTTAAGTGCCAGCAAAATTCTTTGGAATACCTCAGTATCAAAGGTACTACACAAGATCTTATTTTTAATTGGATACAAACTGCAAGAAGAAAATATTCACCAAAATCAACAGTTTTAGGCTATTGAAAAGCAATTAAAGCAACAGCTACAGTAAAGAGTAAGTTACTTCTAATACAGAAAAGTGCTTTCTAAGGAAAAAAAAAAAAAGGCAGCAGTTCTATGCAAACTATAGCCAGTATGTTTTGCAAATACAGATAAAGAAAACAAAATTAGTGACCTTGGAGACAGCTGTTCGTTCGGCAGTTGCAGGAATATTTTTTATTTTCCAATATACTGCGTACTAGTTTATATCAAATACATTTATTGGAAGAGCAACGTTATACGCTTGTCTTGACTGAGGAAAGCACTATTGTATAACAACATTAGATCCTTGCTGTGCATTTTTGTAGGGGTTTCTTCAGATCGCTACAGGCCATTAACCTTTCACTTCAGGTAAGTAATGAACAATGACTTTTGCAACAAAGGAAATCAGCTGTGTTACCAATGACAACTCCACTTTTAAATACATGCACCAACCCCCTGTGCATACCATTATTATTTATTTATTTTTTAAAATCAATTCCGGTATGAAATAAGAAAGGTTTCCTTTGGCTTCACCTTGAGCTGATAATGAAAAAACCCTCTGTGAAGCCTGCTCCAAGGAAGTCTTCCTTAATAGCACTGATTAAAAATAAAATGAAGTTTGTACTTTGGAAACAAGATGTATTGCTTCCTGCTCTCTTTCACCAGGATATCTTGTAACTGGACCAGTGCTAATTGGACACTTTGGCCAAAACAGTGTAATTTTAGAGTGGGAAAAAAAAAAAAAGATTCCAATTTCCCTTGGTTTCCAACTGAGCCAATGTCACTGGACAACCAAAATGCTGAACTGTGAAATATACACAAGATCCTAATTACAATGGGGGAAAGCACAGGAAAACCTTGGTGGCATCTGTCTTCCCCATCTCATTTATGTACCAGATTAACACATCTTCAAGCAGAACCACAGAAGTGTTTCTTAAACACTTTTGGTGTTTCTTCTCCTCTGATCTAATGGGTCTTACACAACTGCAGGACGTGCAGAATAGGCGCATTGCTGACTCCCACAGGTTGACACCAGGGCATATCGTTTACAGAGGGGGTAAAAGCTGACAGAGTCAGGACAGCAAGCTAGAAGAAATAAACACACAATTAAAAAGGAGGCTTCTTCTTAGGCAGACACTAATTGGGAAAGACTTGCATCTTTGTCTTTTGCTTATACATCATGGTGGTCAAAACCACATAAATACCAGGGAGCTGAAAATCTTAAGCAGCTGTGGAAATGCAGTAACAACAAAAACATAATGCTTATTTTTCCTTTCCCACCCTGCTTTATTCTGTCCATTAATTCACTCTTAACCCCTGCGCCCTTAAGGCTTCTCTTCCTTTCATCATTTCTCCTATTAGCAGGGCTTTCTCCTCTCCCAAAGCAGCAGATGTGAACTACTTCCTTTTAATGTCTCTTTCCAAAACCAACTTATTCCACGAAGCGGGCATGCAAGAGCTCATCTCAGCAGAACACAAGAGCCTGTGAGAGGTGCTGGAGAACAAAGGAGAGCCAAAGAAGAATCTACCTTGCATCTTTTAATGCTTGCTTTCTCTTTGTGTTTTGTCTATGGCAAAACCACTGAAAAGAGCGCACTGAAAAACTGCATCCTACTACTTCCTTCCTTTAATTCCATACATTGGTATTTGTAATCAGATTTTGTTTATGAATTCTAAGCCAGATTTTATTCTACATTACTAAATAGGTTGATAAACCTTTTTTTTTTTTTTTTTCCAAAATACTTGTAATATTCTTGAGGCAACAATATGCAGTTGAATAATGCCTTGATGCATTTTATTAAGTTTTGTTCATACTTCCTTAATATTCTGCATGCAGAAACTAGAAACAGGAGAACTGCTGATGAGCTGTATTTCAAAATTCTGTATTGCCTCAAATACTAGCTCAGTAAAGACTTTAAATAAAATCATAATTAAAAGCCCCAGGAGACTGCTATTCGATTTGTTACGGAAAGACATATTCAGGAGAGATTTCTGATTCTAGCTGAATAAAATGCACAAGTCTAGAAAGTGACTTTTTTTTTTTTTCCTGGAAGAATATATGCAATGCCAACATCTAAAACAATGTTACAATGCATAACCAAAGGCACATAAGATGACTTGACATTTATCTGCTGAATTAGACAGGGCCTACAGCACATTTCGGATTTTTAAAACTCTGGTCATGTGCATATAATTAATTCATCTTCAATCAATCACTTATATATACTGAAAGAAACAGTTCCACGCTGTACCTCTGGATTATACATTAATCACTGGTTTGAAAGATCATTTCATTGCAACAAGAATTAAATACATCACAGTATTTCCCCCAAATTTTTGTGCATTCTCCACACAATTTTCTGCCATGCTCTGCCTTTGTATGAGCCCTATTTCACCTCCTAATATTTAGTGAAGGTCTGCCTGCAAAATAAAATATGAATACAGCTTCCTGCAGTTCAGGATGCCTGGTAACTATATGCATTGGCTACTTCCCCTCCCTAACTTCTCCAACATGGTTTGCAGGAGAAGATTGTAGAAGCATAATAACGTCCAAATATTTGCATAGGCAAGATTTTGAAGATTCCTCCAATTTCTTTCTTCTGTATGCTCAGTTCATCGTCTTTCAAGCCGGTATGAAGACACTGATTGTGTCGCTCTCAGCTGTAACAGTAGCTTTCAAATATCATGACTTCCCCCAGAAGTTTAAACACTGAGATGCCATGGACCAGAGAGTAAATTTTCAAGAATGAAAGACCAAAAGAGACCCAGCCAGTCTTCAGCAACATACTTTCAGCAGATTAAAGCAAAATAAATCCAGTGTAACAGGTATATTAGTTATTCCTTCTGCTTATCTATGTATTTGGAAAAGAAAAAATCCTGCCTCATTTTTGCTCAATTGAAAGAAGCAGAAGTCGCCTACAAAAATAACAGCATCAAGTAGGGTTTCACATACACACTGTCCAGTAACTATGAGACGGAGTCTTTCTCTTAGGCTACTTCCTTGGTCTTTAGAGGGGTGTTTCCAGACTGAAACCATGAAGCAATGACAGGGTGCTGTTAGACAAGAGATTTCATTTGCTCAAGGTGTTTTGGTTGGATTGTGCAGCTGTAATCAACCTCCTGACATAACACTCTGTTTCTTAAAAGCCACAATTCACTGCTCCAGCAGCTGCTATGCCAACATGATGACCATTAGTCATCACATTTGGTACCCAGTGCCTGGACAAGAGGCCATGGGCACAGACTGGCACACAGGAAGCTCTGTCTAAACACCAGGCAGCACTTCTGTGCTCTATGTGTGACAGAGCACTGGCACAGGTTGCCCTGAGAGGTTGTGGCCTCCTCCTTGGAGATCTTCAAAAGCCACCTAGATGTGGTTATGCTGCTTATGGCTTCTTACCACACCATGCCGGATCATCAAACTTGCTCCCATTCAAGTTTGAAACATATTTTATTTCAGCCTGCACAAAACATTTTGCACCAGTTGGTAAGAGCTCCACTATAGCTCTCCCTTTTTACCTCATCCATGAACAGACATTTTCTAAATATCATTAAGTGTTAATACAACCCTACTGCAGAAGGTAAAGTTGACTTCAAATCAGCACATATGAATTAATTGAGCTACCAGGCTTTATTTGTAATAGTGAAGAGAATGGGTAGACTACAAGTTTTTACTGAAAAATGCTGTTTGATTCCAGGCACACCCTTTAAAGTAAAAGGTCACCATTTAGCCAGTTACCACACAGAGGATGTAGGAAGTTCTCCAAGCAAAACTGAGCCGTTAAAGCAGCAGATGCAGGCCTAGTAAATTGCAATGGGAAACACAAATGCTCTTGTAGTACTACAAAAAAAAAAAAAAAAGTAATAACGCACACCCATAACAGCCAACTGCAAAAGATAAAAGTGTTTGTGTGGAGAAAGAGATCCGACTTCTATTAGGGTGCCTGGGCATATACACGATGAGGGCAGATACTGCAACACGGCTGTGGCTTAGTAACTGTAAATTGCATACACACTTATTAAAAGCTTGAGTGATTTCTAGCTAATAGATGGTGTTGCCAATGAACAGCAATGAACAAGAGGCTGGTGAAGGAATACATGGCTCTCTGGTGTTCAAAACATCTTCCATCCAAAAGGTGATGCAACAGCCCCTGGGCCTCATTTAGGAATAGCTACATACTTGGATGCAGCCTATGCGACAGTTATTCTACAGATAACAAATACAATACATTTCTTACACAAGCATCATCACAAGATTGGCAAACATTTGTGAGGAATCACGGAAAGAACTATAACCCGTGTTATTTTCTGACTCTTCCTTTTTACTTTATATATATATATATATATATATATATATATATATATATATATATAACAGCTTTCTGAAGAGGTGTATAGATCTAGCTAACTTTCTTGTGTACAGAAATAAACAGCTATTATTTCTGTGCACACAAGGAACATTACTGTTCTTCTTGGCAGAAGTGCAAAAACAAACTCAAAGTCATCATTCAGGGAATTGCCTAATGCAAAGGAGGCACCCTCCAAACCCCGTTTTTAGTAAACAAAGACGTGGTTGTGATTACTTTACTCATGTGGTAAGAATGACAGACTCTTCTTCACGTTCTCTTCTATGTGTTTATTTTGGAAAATGATTTTTTTCCACTTCAGCTTTCAATGGCTTCCTGTGCAACAAATGGTGAGCTGTGGGGAAAGCTTTACTCCAGATGAAGAGCCTCAACCAGCTTACCCTTGCCCTGCCTCACTGTATTTACAGCCACACCTGACATTACTGAGTCCTGACCAAGTGCAAGGTGCCTGCAGAAATGTTGCTGGTTCAGAATTTTTCACCCGCAGCGAGGAAGCCTGCCACGCCCTCTTACACCCACTTCAGACAATGCCTGGTGACCATACAAGACACAGCAGGGTAGTGACAAACTCCTGTTATATTTTCTATTCTGAGTTTGGGATTTTTTATTTTTATTTTTAAAAAGCAAGATATTAATAAACCAAAGGGTGTTCCCCTGAGAGAAAAAGCACTCATATGCAGTGTGATTACTCACTTGAATCACCCAGAATGCTCCAACATGTCCTTCCCTAATTGAGAATCACCTATACTGCAAGGCAACCGAGCATAATGATTGAGAGGAGTTTCTGTGCAGCATTAAGGAAGGTGTGACTGAGAATAAAAAGCAAAGCAATGAAGTTCTGAAGCCCTTTTTGGTGCTGAGCACTGGCAAAATGCTGTAACTTCAAGGAACATCACTCTTCCACCCAAATACCAGATTGCAAAGGTATGAATGATGATTGATGTTTGCCTCACTAGGTGATCAGCTTAAAAGATTGTGGAGTAAGGACACAATCACAGGTTTATGTGACTGAGCAACAAAAGTGACATAAAATGTTTGAAGTCCCCCTAGCAAGCACTGTGTGAAGGCAGGCATGAGCGTGTAACTAGTATTGTATGTACAGGAAATTACACTGTTCTTCCTTCCCATCAAAAGCAGCCATCTTCTGCTCTACTGCAGGTACCTAGAGCTGCAGGGGATTCAAGAAATTAAATGCAACTGCAGAAATGCAGCACTGACCATTATTTCTGAACAGATTATCCCCCCTGAAGTGCGTAAGGCAGCACAGATCATAAAACACTTGCTGGAAAATCACGGGAGCAACACTGATGAATAAAGGGTTACCTTACCAGTTCTACTACCTATTGCCATTATCAGCGTGTTATTTTATGTTTAACTATCAAACAAGATTAAAAGCTAAAAATATTTGAGCGGAAAACTGAAGATATAAATAAGCAAAGAAGAAAGCAAAACTAAGCAAAGAATTAGAGTCACAACATGGCTGAAGATGTTAAATTTGTAACAAGTATATAAAGTTTTTACTCTTTTACCTTCTGATGGTGAAGATAAAGAATTATTTTTTTAGAATACAAAAGCCCTTGGGAAGTACATTTATATGGTTAAAGTTTAAAAACAAACCAAAACCCATCCTCAGAACAAATCATATGTGCACAGTTGTTAATTCCACTAATAATTCCAGTAGGGTTGTAAAACAAGTCACCTCTCAAAACATCTGAAAGAATTATTCACTCATTATGCAAAATGCGTGACACTTGGCTTTTTGGATAAACTTTAAGAGATGCAAAATGATTTCAAGTTCCATCTACCTATAAATAATTTCCTTGTTTTTAAAAACATGCATCAGTAACAACATTTCATAGCACTAACATTTATTTTCTTAGTTGCCTGAAATAACCAGATTTTTTTGTCCTTTGAAGAGAAGACCGGTTTCACAACATGACTGAAATGCCTCCTACAGGTTCTCAGGAACAGAGGAATGAGGGTGGGCTATCAAACACTGTTAAAACAACCTTCTTCTTTTCAAGAACTTGTCCCAGGTGTATTTGCACAGTAGCCTGAGGAAGTAGCTTAGATAGAAGAGGAATCTTGAACAGCATCTGTAGAACAAGTCTGCTAAGTGTGGCATTGTCCACAGACAGCCCTCTGATTCTGTGGAGGCTTGATTCCTGTGGTCTCTGAACAGGGAACCAACAGGTCCTGTGGATGCTTCAGCCATTCCCAGCAAGCAGCCAGGTGATGTGTCTGTTACAAGATGAAGAAGAAAGACTCATGCTGGTACCTTAGGGAACAGGGGAAGAAATCATTAGGCCACAAGCTGCAACACCAGGGAGGGACTTCTGGAAGATGATTATATTTTGAGCTGCTGACAGAAAAGTGACATGTGAAATGAAAGACTGGAGCAAGACACTGCAGCTATAATAGGGTAGACCAAGATTTTGTGCACTGATGGTAAAATGGGTTACACTAATGGTAAGTCCAAGAGGACTGGCTGACAGAAGCTTGAGGTGCTCTATCTCCTACGGAGACACTCAGCACCAGCTGGCAAGAACAGAGAGAGAGAACATTGCTAACAGATGAAAGAGCACAGGAAAATAAAAGGTCACTTAGGAAACACCAACCCTACCATCTTGGTAACCAGCATGAACATGTCCAAGAATGAGTCTCAGGAGGTACCTCTGCAAGGGAGTAGTATTTGGAGCAGAGACAAAATGTCAGATGTGCAGTAGAAGCATGGAGTGCAGAATTACTCCTCGACTCCAAGATACAGCTGAAAAGGAATAGAAAGTGAATGAATACAGGAGCCCTCCTGCCCCCCAAACTCCAGCTCAATACCAGGGCACTTAAGAGGAACTGCAGAGACATACAAATTTTGCTTTATATCAACCACATCTGTTTATTGTCATAGTTATCAACAGGACGTTGCTGGGGCCTATTTTCAATGGATGACTGTACTTTTAATAGCACATACAACAGAGTATCTAGAATGCCAGGTTTTGTAGTAACTGTAACAAATGTTTTATGTAAAAACTGAGGAGTAAAAAATAGTTGTCTAAAATGCCTATAATTCTACAAATGCTTGTAAATACCCATACATCAGAGAACATATCAATGAGAAAGCTTCAAGCTTGGAGTGAAAGAACACTGACAAGAGAAAATAAATCCAAAAAGATGTCTGCTTGCTTTTCTTTCTTACACTGCTCTGGATGTAACACACAATGGTATGCCCAAGAAGCCCCTTGCAGGCTAATATACTTCATCCTTCATACTGGGAAAAAATATTGTTATAGTGACAACAGCACTTTCAAGCAATGGTAGACCCTCAGAGTGGAAATTCTGGGACGCCATTACTGTATTTGTGACCTGTTTGAGGGCTGCACAGATCTGTTGTTTTTTACCTCCCCCAAGTGGTCAAGAGAGTTTTAAATCTGCCTCAGAGAAGCAGCTTCCTCTCTAGAGCATCTTCTACAGAGTCAGATGAAAAGGCTAGTGGTAGACTAGAAAAACTGTAAAGCTAAACAAACAAATGTCACTGAGAGGGTAGAAAGCCCAGGAAATGCTCAGTCTCAGAAGTAACACATTTAATTCACATATCCCCATATAACCCCTACATTTAATTCCTGATTTCCAATGTACAACTGACAACGTGAAATAACGCCCATGTTTGACAGTTTACAAGTGGGTTTAATCACCTTGGTACAGATTTAGTAATAATTTATAATCCAATTTGTCTTTGAAATAACTAATATTTCAAGTACCTGACATCAGAGGTAGCTGAACTAGTATAATCTCATTGCAATTAACAGCCTCAAACCATTCAATTGCAATCTATCACTACTCAAACAGCACTGATTACAATTACATTTCACTTCTCTTTAACATCTCCTGTAAACTTTGGTAAGTAAGCAACTATTCTTCACCTTTTTAGTTACATGTGTTTGTCTAAAAATGGTATGGAAAAGTGTATAGAGGAAGAAGAGGAAAACCCTACTGTTACGTTAGCTATACTCTAAATCTGTTACAAACATTAATGTGGCTGTAGGCCAGTTTAGACAGGATATAAATGACTGTTCTCCAGTTTGCTCTTTCCTTTGGTCATTAAAGTTTACTTAATATTCATGAAAAATACCTCAGATTCCTGGAAGCTGATATCCTCTCTTTATTCACAATAAAATTACACCTCAGGGTGTATCATAAATTACCTACATTCTCAGAACATACATACCATAAACTTAGTCTGGAGGTCCTATCCTAGATATGAAAGAAGGAATTTGTTTTTATACCTAATAATTATCAAAAACGCTTTTCTGTTTATTTAGGTTATAAAAAGTACTCTTTATACATGATTGTCAAAGCTTACTAGGATCACTAAGAAATCTTTCAGTCACTGAAAAATTTGAAACTGGGAATTTCCACTGGTGTTTGTGCTCACAAACAGTGAATTTCCCTAGAGAGATACATACAATTTCGTGATTGATCTTCCCAAAGAAAGGTCTAGCTGGAGGCAGCTGGCTTTGGCTGGGGAAAAGCAGTCACCAAAAAGGCATCTTTCTCATTATGACAGGCAAGGGTGGCATTGAAAATGGTATTTAAACCATTTATTGGTTTATTATTTATTATAAACCATGATATTTCTTGCCTTGTTAAAGCTGTCCCTGTGACTGGGATGAAACAGGCACAGCTTTCCACAAACTGAAGTTCAAAAGTATGTCTCAACTTCTACTTCCATTGGAAAAAACAAGCACAATTTTGTGTAAACAAGTTATGAATTATAACTTTGGCTTCAGTTGTAATCAGATGGATCCACTGCTGTTTCATGCCCACTTTACTTTTGACTTTGTATCGTTAAGTACTGAATTGTACTGTAGCTAAATTGACGAGTTGTTTCAGTCAGACTCCTGTTCTCCTCCTGCAGAACTTCTCAGAAGAACTCACCATTCCCATTCACTGTTTACATGTTGATTGAAAATTTCCAGCATTTATCTATCCCAAAGCAGTATTTTCCCCACAGGAATTATGTGCAAAATCCTTCCTAGATCCAATACGGAATACAGTAAGGAAAGACACAAAGAAAAAGATCCTTCTGATTAAAAAAAAAAAAAAAAAGTATTTTGATCTTAAGAAATTAGACTAAAACTTAAAACCTGAAATTTAAACTGGATAGGAATCTCTGATAACTACTATGTAAATGTTACTTTCTACACCAAAAAATCATCTGTAGCATGATACAGATTAGTATCAGATACAGATAGTAGTTGTAGTTAGGAATGAACAATGGAAATTACAGGCTTAACAAGTATATGCCATGATCAAATTAAGCACTGCTTTTCTCACGGCATACTTCACATACAAAGATTTTGCTTTTTAAACAATATTGGCATTTAGAACCTGTTTATGTAACTTGAAAAATACGCCAGGTTACTCCTGCTCAAGGTCCCTAGCTTTTTGTGCATCTACAAGAATGTTATCCTTAATCCATTGCTATAGCTGTTTTAAAGTCTCTTCGTAACCGCCTCCTGTGCAAGAGGACGAGTCCATTGTTAAAAGAACAAAACCAAAATCAAAGTACTAGCACACTACCATTAAGAGTAGGTTTTAGTTCTGTAAACTAAATGAAGTCACTGCTGATGCTCATTAATATAGTAGTAAAAATAGTATTGGCAATAACAACTCAGGACAGGCTTGAAATCTTTGCAGTTCTGCGTCTTCCTGGCCTTCAGCCTAAAGAAAAACCAGCAACGCTGGAAAAAGAAAAACCAGCATCACAAAAGAGAACCATCAATGGATCTCACTTTGTTCACACTGATTAACAGCTGCCCTTTGTGTTTGTCCTTTTGTGTATAAGATACATTTTATAAGAATGACCTAATTCTTCGCCAGGAACATGCATGCCTCAGTATGCATTCTACAAGGGGACTCGATGCCCACCATACAACAAATACTGTGCCATGGAATTGGCTGCACCAACAGTAAGTAGGGTAAGTGGCTTTTTAATATTATTATATTGCACATTTTTACCACATAAATTTTACAACGTATCTGTGTACTGACTGCGTGTAACTGAAAAGCTGGGCAATATAATAAAGAAAAATGCCACTTACCTGACTTTCCATAACTTGGTCTACAAGAATTCGGGACTGTCTCTCACTAGTATGCTAAACATAGGGATGTCATAGTACAGCAAAGAGTCAGCCTTTTGACAACGACGGATGTCATGTAGCCTAAGGAAAAAAAATTACAAAGGGTTTTTGCTTCTCTAAAAAAAAAAAAACTAGACTGACAAGTTTGTGGAACATGCATCACACAGGATGAACTGAGACAGAGCTTCTGTGAAATTGTTCACAGTTCAGCTATGCTATTTTCCTCTGTTAAACCAATCCTCTATTTAAGTTTTCCTTTTAATGAAACAGAAAAAGGGATGTTTGCCTCTCCACTTACCACTTCTATATTCTTTCAGCAGAGATCCACTATTTTTCCAAAATTCTTATCCTAAACATGATTTTTTCTGTTGCTAAAGATACTTCTAATACATGCATCACTTTCTAAATAGCTTTGTACCACTGTCTGGTGGATGGAATAAGGGGAGGAAAATGGGAGGAATTTCAATGCCAGACATAGAAAATTTCTTCAAATAACTTTTTCTAAAGCCACAATTTACTGTAGCTTTATAGTACTGTTTAAGTGTCCAATAAGGTTCATACAGTAAGAATAAACCAAAAACCAACTACAAACAAAATCCAACAACAAACTTATTTAGAAAATGCCTGAAGGTATCTTGGTACACTATGATAAGTAAAGATTAATGAAAACATGACTTATAAAGGGCAGAACAAAAAAAAAGTAAACAAACAAAACTAAAAAGCCCTACCCAATCCAAAAGACTGGGTTACAGTGTGCTATAAAGTTTAGGCATTAAATTTAGTTTAAAAATATCATTCACCCTTTATATACAACCAGTATCAAGAGATATCTTGAAATACGTATCTGTGAGCACTCTAGGATCCTCTTAGAGCAATGAAAGCAATATTGCTGGGAAAAAGCAGGCTCAGTTTCCTGCAGAGGTGTAACATAGCTTATCTGTGGTCAGTAATCAGGCTAGACAGATGCCTAGTGCCCAAGTCTAGGGCATCATTTGATAAGGTGTAAAGAAACCTCTGGTACAGAACATTTCATGTAGGCAAAGTCCAGCCTTCTGACCTTCTGACTGAGGTCAGCTGAAAGCAAGCTTCACACCTGAAATCCATAAGAAAATGTTTAACATTTCTAGCTTCACACTAGCTGTGCATTGGCGATTTTAAGATACTGTGGATTCTTCCAAAGTAGTATGGGTTACAATGCTCTATTTGTTTTCCTTCCAAATTAACACAAATACACTTCTACCATGTAAAAGTTGTATTAAAATGTTACTTTTTCAGGGTAACTGAAAGCAATACGTTTTCCTGTGATGTTACATACTATTCCAGTTAACACCTCTCCACTTCTGCATGAAGTGCAGTTTTGATTTTGCAAAGATACGTGCAATAACAAAGGCCAGACTTTAGGTTCATATACAATTCTACAGAAATTCACATCAGAATTGGGAATAAAAAAAATCTCTGTATTAAGCAATCAATCACAAAAACCCAACGTGCTTCTAATGTCTGGCCAAAATCTTGCTGCATTTGCTGCTTTTAAAGGAGAACCAGGAAATTCATTACCTATACTCACAAGTTCTTGTGGAATAATTTGCTATGTGTCTATAGTTTATTATGGTTTCCAGACCCAGAAGCTAACTTGGAGCAGAGGAATGACACAGTAAACTTGAATTTCTTCACAGATTACACAGGAACTAGACCAACCCTCTTTAGGACCCTTGAAAAAAAATTCAAAACTTGCATGAACTTTAAATCCAACTACTGTAGACTCTCTAAAGCAAAACTGAAAAGCCTAAAAGACATTTCCTAAAAGAAAAATATACTCACAGCACCCAACACCAAAAAGAGTCTTCATATTATGCCAGCGTTAAAACACCTGTCATATATACAACTGGAGAATTACCTGTTTTAGAAATGGAGAAGCCAAGACAACAGGTAAAGACAAAACGAGTGAACAATGTTCTACATTGTGGCAAAACCATAAGTTAAACGTATTATTGTAAATCGCTGTTTCTTGAGACTAAATACTTGTTTATCTCACATCCTTTCCAAATATCTTTGGTATCCAAAAAGAAGAAAATGCATAAGCATACACCACACTCCCACTCAGCTACAAGGCAAAGGGACGACATTAATTTTACACTTGCAAAATTCCAATGATACTACTGAAACGTTTTCTTTCATCTCAGGAGAGACCTTCTTTCTAGTGTTACTTTCTTCACGTTTCTTCTTTAGCCACGGAATTGCTCTCCACACATCCTGCTGCTGGTGAGCATCATTTAATAAAGGTTACTGTGGAAATATCTATAGATCAGTAGAAATTTCTGTTCCAAGAGTATGGTCCTTACATGTGGGTTTTAATCTTTCAAATAAAAAGACTGTGTCAGCAACTATTTTTACCACAGGGAAAAATCTGATATTGTTTATTAAGAAACATGTTACAACAGCACCTTTTTGTTGCCGTTTTGTAAGTGCTCAAAGACAGCTTTGAAAAAAATAGGTTCCCATGAGAAAGGACTACACAGCAGACACAACTCTCTTACAACACCTTTGAAAATTCTGCATGGAAAAATCCAAGAAGAAAAGCAAAAACAGAAAAGCCAGCAGTAATAATTTGCAAAGACTTTATAGAAAAAAAAAAAAAGCAACAACCACAAAATACTGAAAGCAACAAAAAAATCATACCTACCATTTAGATAGAAAAGATCACCTAATACTACTACCAAAAAGAAATCATGAGATCTCTAAATACAACAGAACTATTCTGTATTTTAGCTGTACGGTTCTAGGTCACAATGAGGCTGCAAGGTGGGGCTGCCAGGAATGGGAATTTCCTTCTTCCCTCTGAAGTGCTCACTGTGGGAACCAGAAGTTCATCTCGAAGGCAGTCAAGGAAGCAAGCTGCAAAATGCAAGCTGGTACTAACAGCCTTCCCAACAATGCGTGGTACATGACTTCCGTATCCCATGCCCAAGTCCTGGGACGTAGAGATACTCACTGATTGCAAGCTCGGAGTAACTCTGTGGCTCCTTCTTCCCTCCAGAGGAGCGCTGGAGGTGGCAGGTACAGGACAAGGGACACAGGCAGGGAAACAGAAACTGAGGGTCCACAAACTTGGAACTAGTTTGCTGCCTATTTCAGTAGTCTTGCTTTCTTCTAACACACTGTAAGCCCTTGGCTTTTACTTCATCCAGTAACAAATGGTAGAAACGAGCCAAAGTAACTGCGTTATTACCTACAACTCAGAAAGGTAGCATGCTAACAATAAAATGTTCATAGAAACCAAGAGTTCTGTGCATTTATGCAATTTCAACCCTAGTAATGAAATGCTCAACCCTAAATATATAGTAACACAATCCAGACAATTTTTTTAGAACTGATTTTTTCCACCCCTGCTATCCTCAGATCTCCCTATGCTTTCACAACCACAGATAAATCCTGAGAGTGAATCTTCAAACAGACCGTTACTCCCAAACCCGAATCTCAGCTCAAAACCCAGTGGAAATGTTTTGCAATAAACGTGTTTCTAAAAATGGCCCAATACATCAGAATAGCACGGCACAGATTTAGAAGGAGTGTGATTTTTTCCTCGATGTGATAATGAAAACAGCATTTCAGCATAATTTTAAACACAGCCTCCTAAGTGTGATAATAGGGAAGAGGAATATTAATACAAAAAAAGTCATCAGCTCCTTCTCCTCCTCTCAGGTTTTCAGGCTCTTGCAGCACATTGTTGCCTTACTTGATCCAAAACCAATACAAACGTGACCTGGAGACACAAGCTGGCAGAGCAGACCATTGGATCAAGGCAGATATGGCTTCGTATTGCAGGACCTGTGACCTTCTTTCTCTTAGGGGTCTTCTTCTGACTATAAGCTCATCTTTTGCTATTTTTTTTGCCTTTGAAGATTTGACTTGAAGGATAGTAAGGCTTAATTAAGGTGTAAAATCATTTGGAGGTAGATGATTGCACAGAGCAGAGAGGACAGCACAGCACAGAGCAAAATAAGGATAGACTACACGGATAGGAACAGAATTGCAAGAGCAACTCCAATGGAGGCAAAGTCTCTGTATCCACAGTCGTCTTCATATTGAGTGCCGAGTACAGGAAACGCACATGAAATGTTTAGTTTTGTTTGCATTTTACCTTTTGATGGATCCTGGGATGAACAAGCATGCCAGAAAAACAGAGGTAAAAATCCAGTTGATCATATGATAGATAGAAGGCCTTGACAGTCTTCCCACACCTGCTGCTAACCCTAGCACTTCCAAATCAGAAATATCTGCACTTGAGTCTTTTAAATATAGGATTATTTCCAGAACTTCTCTCTTAAATGGCTCCTAGCGATACAAAATTTAAAATGTCACCCTCAGTGTGATTTCTACCAATTGCCCTGCTTGTCCAATACTATACAACAACAACAACGAAAAGAACAACAACAACAAAAAACCACAAACATAGAAATCTGAAATTCCCCACTATAGCTATGAAGAAAGGGCTCTGAAAGACACGTCATGTGTGCTAAAATTAGGAAATCAAGCTATTAATTCTTCCAAAAATTACAGGTGGTGCTGGTAAATATTTCATGCTTTTTACTGCAAAAAAAAGAAAAAAAAAACAAACGCATTCTGATCTCCAGGGTTCAAAACATGAATCTGTTCAATACCATTCTCATGAGACTGTGAGCACAGAAGAGAGGAAAGTTTGCAAATACATGTAACAACATCCCAGGTTAAAATGCCAAATTGAAACACCAAATCTTCATAGGAGCATTCCCAAATCTACTCTCTATGCAAGGACAAGAGATGGAACTTTGCAATGAGGGACATACTGACTAGAAATCAAAACCAAACTCAATTTCTATATATTTCTAAAACAAATAAACAATCTCCCCCCAGATGTTAACTTCCTTAACTATGACATCCATATGCCATGTTGCATACTTTGATGTATGATTGTAAAATGTACTGTAAAAATGTTATCTGGAATTGAAATTTGTTGCAAGAGTGGATGAGGTTTTAAAATGCTGTATCTATGCTAATAAAGCAAGTGCTAAATACATGCTATTTGACAGATGTAAAAGCAGACTGTTTCACAAATGCTATTACAATTTGTACAGCACTTTAGAAACTTCAGGCCAACAGCAATACATACATGTAAATTGCCAAGAACTGGCAAGAATGCTAGGTTGTATTTTTGCTTGTTTACCCAAATCCTTCAAAGAAACTCACCAAACCACTGCTGAGATCCACAGGAGAACCAAGGAAAAGGTGCTTCTGTCCATGGGACCTTTTCTCTAAATATCTCAAGCCAGATTATTAGTTTAGTTGAAGAAAAACCAAAAACCACAAGTCATGCTATACATAGGTTTCTCATTAGGTTTCTTGAAGTGTTTTGGGTCAGTAACATCATTTAATCTCAGAAACACCCTTCTATAGCATAACTGTATTGTATCTCTGGTGCCAGGAAAGAGTTCCCTCAGACAGCAGCAGGAGATATAAATTAAAATGCATATGTCATAAATAAAAAGCAAGGGGCTGCCATTGATGAAGAGTGACCTCCACATGTCCACATGTTGGGTAGAAGCTCGACACACTCCACACATGGCAGAAATGACAGTTTTCATCACTGAAGCTCATGAAAAGCAAGCTGGTGCTATGGTATACATCCTAACAGCACTACATGATGCATGACTAAGACTAGACAGCATGAGCAATTAAAAAAAGAAATAAATTAAAAAAGAAAAGATGAGCAATAAAAACATGGGTGAAATGCTATGACTGAAGATCATCATCTGTTGTTTAACTACTAATGCAGACATTTCAGAACTGGAATCACTTTTGTAAAACATCTCTCGTTACTTCTCATTTCCAATCAAATGGATGTGGACAACAGGACGTCTCCAACTGTACATATACAATCTGTTAGCCAAGTATGCAAATAAGCAGCTGATTCCAGTAATTTTCTTCTGTACAGCCAGATACTGGCTTGTTTGACAGCAATGGATGCCATGAGCAGTGAACTGTGAATGCCTCCATGTGGCTGGAAAGGCAAAAAAAATACTCGGTACCTGACACTTCAAGTTAGACATTCTGGGTCCCAGGGAAAGAGCAAGAGAAAGAGGAAGATGTTGGGCCAGGGTCCCTAAATGGCTACAGGAAGGCAGATGTGGATGCCAGGCATCAGCTATGACCAGGCTGGTCCTTTGAAACTGCGAAGGTCTGAGCTAGCGGTTATATTGAGGTAGGAGAACAAATTATGTTGATGTATTACTACATCTGCTACACTGACCAAGGCTCTCAGTTGTGCAGAATTATGCAGAGAAGCACAATCACAGCACTCTGTATTTGCATTTATTTATAGTGCTGATCTGCTCACAATACAGACAACAGTCACAGATTTACCAGTCGCACACTAAGCATAAATTTGTGTTTTGTACTAGAAATAACACATTAAGAATTCTGTTCTGAAAGTCATGTTGCATAAGAAGATATGGTATTAATTTACAAGGGCAGGACCCCAAATACACACGCCTTATTGTGATCAACTGCAATTTGTCAGTTATTTATGAAACATAGGCTAGTGGGTACTCTGTGTCTCTCCCCACATGCCTAAGAGAGGATCCTTTAGTTGTACACCTGTTCCATAACCCTAAAAGCACCAAGCCAAAATGAATGGAGCCCTGCATGTTTAGGGATACCAACTTTAAGAACACCAAGGGTGAATTTAATGCACAAGGGTTGGATCAGAATTAAGGGCTGGATATAAAAGCCTCCAATTATTCTGCAATATGTCAGGCTATGCTTTTATTTCCTTTGCTGAAGAGACTGAGGAAAGCGTTACTATAAAAACATTTTAAAATGAGAAGCAAATGGCATTTAAAACAGCTTCATTTCCTACCTAGAGTAGACTCAAGAGCAAGGGGAGCAAGCACGTAGGAAGGAGAGTGCTCGAAGAAAGAAAGAAAAGCACAGTAACTGGCACTTCTCTGCAATAATATTATCAGCCTGCTGAGAGCAATTACAATAGCACAGACAGCCCTTGCTTTATTGTGACCTTATTGAATTAAATCTGAGGAAAAAACTCTGAAATTCAGCAGGGAATTTCTTAGAAAATTTTAATGCCAACTTAAATTTGATCCAAAGGCCTCAATATTAAAGGTCATATCCATTACAGTACAGTGGGAAACCGTGGATCTCTCTGTTCCTATGTTCCACCCTTTCTTAGTTTTGTTTTCTTTCCTAAGAGGTCAGAGATTCTCCTTCTCTCAGTCGTACAGCACTCTGTATCAGAGGTACAAGACTATTTACATTTTAAAAAACGATTATCCAACAAATCAAATAAAAAACCCTCTTAATTCACTTTAAACGAAAAGCTGAACACAAAACCACAAATCAAACTGCAGTGATGAAACTAATGCACTCTACAGTCTGATTTTACCACCTTATGTGGATGTATAAAATAGGTAATTTGACCTGCCACAGTACTTCCAGATCAACTATCATCATGACAGGAGGCAGGTATCAATTGACCATTGACTTTCACTGAATGGTAAAATCTGTGATTTTTTTTTTTTAAATAAAATTCTTAATTCTTGATCACGGTAAACCTTTGAAATAGGGAGCACATTCACAGAAGAAGCCTATCAGCTGAGCCTTCAAGGGTTCCTTGTTTGTGCATCAGCAAGCACAACGGTGACAATGTTTATGGCGTGCTCCTGCAAGCCCCATCATTCCCCTACTCACAGCCTTCAGCTTTACAGCAGGAGATGCACATGCTAAGCACCAGTGAGAAACACAGCACACTGTACAACACACATGGCACTGCTCATGAATTCCTTTCTGCAGGACCTATTGCTCCCAGATTTGCAGGGTATCTACATGAAGTTACTCTGCTTTTTAGCTGAAGAATTAGGAAAGAACTGGAAACATATATGGCTTTTACTTTTTCAAAAAGATTAAAAAAGTCTACTTTTACACAATTTTTTTGCCCAAATATGAGTGTATGAGAGAAAAAAAGTTAATGCTCCTGAAGGCTTATGTAATTGCTTTTGAGCTTTCACTGCTGTGACTTCCAGTGCAACCTGAGCTCACAAATGCGTGAAGACAAGTCTGAATCCTTGTTATCGCTCTGCTCAGGTACCCTCTGAACAAAAGAGCCATTGGTTCTTTGCAGCCTAGGAATATTCATTATGGAATTATATTCCTTACAGTTCTTACTATCTCAGTAGCCTCAGTGTTCTCTTGATGTAGGATGTCTGATGAAAGGGAAAAGGTTAAAAGACAAGTTTCCCATACCAGGTTCACCTAGGTTTCAGAATGTGTCCCATGTGATGACCTGGCAGTGACAATTTCAGCATTCCCCAAATGTACTGGAAAAACCAGCAGTTGAACTAGTGTAACCTACCATTCAGCATTTGTGGAGGACAGTGAATAAAAACAACCTTTTCTGAACTTAATTCATACGAGATTTTAGATTTTTCACACCAAACATTTCATGTGTGTCCCAAATACATTAGCACATTTGACACCAAAAAGGCAAATTCAATTTGAATGCCACCACTTCTTAAACTAGAGACATGCTTTCACCTATCAGTACGCTGATCCAAACTTACCCTTCTACACTTAGATGCAAACTACCCCTCGCTCAGAACCTCTGCAGCAGTGTCCGAGCAAACGTGCCCGATCAGCCATACACCAGGATGACTGATTTTGAAACTAAATATAAGTTACTCAAGCACTCTACTTCAAAGCTCTCTACATACAATGCAAATGTACTTAATCTGCTGTGCTAAAGAAAGCATCAATGGTTTTGTCTTCTGAATTACTTTACCCTTCACAAAGAGATTGATTACACATCCTTGCTTTAATCTGATGTGATTTGCTAACCACTGTAATTTTGTTCCTTAGCCAATTGTGTTTTAGTCCATAAAAAAAAGAGGGAGAGAGTTAATTACTTTTAACATTTGCAAACGGTCAACAAAATGGCTGCTACATTAGAATTAAAAAAAAAAAATAATAATAATTTTGTCTTCTCATACAACAGTTAGCTTGATGTTAGAGTACAGACATCTTAGTTTTGTATTACACTGATAGCATTTTTTTTTTAAAAAAGATTTTTCAGGAAGAAGAGGTTACAAACTACAAAAATAGAAATTTCAATTATGACACTGGGTAGGATGGCATCAGGCATCATAATAGTGTTAACTCACCTGTTTGGCTGCCATTTTTGTCTCATAAAAGTTCAAAGAAGTGAAATAAAAACTATCAATCTACCAATAATAGTTTTCAAATAACAGCACCTTACTTGAAATACAGAGAAACGTAGTATTTTAGGGTACTTAAGCTCAAGTACTACGTGAGGGACCAAGGAGCTGGAGTGGAGAACAATGAAGGCTGGAGGAAAGGAGTACAGTTGAACTTGAATTGCTCAAGTGAAAGGAATTTCACTATCTGCATCAAGATTTGAGTGTTTAGATTAGTCCTTAAGTTTCCTAGGACTGAGATCCTGGTGAATTTTTTATTCACCCTTTTCTCACCATACTTGCTAAAAGGAGAGTCGGTATCATCAGGTATATAAATAACCTTTTCTTACTCATTCCACAGATTAAAGATGCTAGTCATGCTCCTTTTCCACTTTTTCAATCGACCTGTTGTTCTTTCCTAAAGCATGCATTTATCTTCCTAATCTCATTTTCAACTTAAGCAAATGGTGTATCTGACTATGTAAAATCCCACTTAATTCTACAGCATTTCAGGTAACAATTCGTTTAGTCAACAGTTCCTCCTACAAGTAGTACTGTAAAATTCAGCCCTATACAAGAAGCTATTAAAATAATTTTATATAACATTTGAGTATAATAACATTAATGAATTTTATCTTCATTGTTGTACATATATGTATGTTTACTGGAAAAACTGCATTTCACCTATAAGGCCTAAATTAAAAAGACAAGAAAATTACAAAACACAAATAGCTGCTTCCCTGCTTCCGTATCGTGTCATGTTGTGTAGAGCCCGTCTCCCTGGCTCTACTTAAACTGCCTCAGCTATTAAGTCTTTCTTCACTGTTCATTAGACAAGGTTTTTAATTCTCAACTTGTCGTTGGTATAGCCCATAAAACATGGTCAGACTGACACAAACAATGTGGTCAGCATCCTGCCAGCTTTCTGTCTCAGCAGACACTCTCTTCCAGTTTACTGCTATTTGGATCTAATGGGAACAGAAAGAAAAGAGAGCGAGGTGGATGGTAAAGGGCTATCTACTGGGACAGACAGTACTGTAAAACTTGGAATACCATGCTTTAATTCCTGCTTCAAGCATTCTTTGGGAACCTGGGTAAATAATTTAGTTCTCAATGCAACAAAGTCCTCAAGTTTATGCTTAAATTTAAATAGAAATTGCCTGCCTCATTTTTACCTCAATACCTGAAGGGCAGGCATGTGGTGAAATGCATATCTAAAAGCAGGTGTCTTGATCTCCAAGAGCTCACTGCTACTTCTGTAGAGAAATGGTAGCACCAGCGATTCGCTGTCCTTTGCCTTGCTTGTGCAGCTGGGAATAGAGAAACAGTCCCAGCCCTGACAAGCCCCTTGCAAGACAAATGTGCAAGTATTGCCATGCTCACAAAAATGTTAGCAATAATAAAATTAGCTGTTTGAAAAGACTCTTTTTTTTCCCAGACCCATAAAGCATAACATACATGTAGTGAAGGTATTTTCCTGTCATTTCAATGGGTTAGTTTTTCAGTATTACTTTACAGCACGACTTTGCATATCCATTTTTTCTCTTCTTCCCCCTTGAGCATACATACAAATCATTTAGAAGCAATTTACAACACGTCAAACTGCATAAGGAGACTCTTAAAAAAAACTAATGTATGAAGTTAACCACTGGCATGATTTATTATTGAAGTTCCACTGTTATAACTTGACAATTAAGAAATATTGATAAATGTAAACACATTATTGATGTCAATTAAAAAGCACAAGATTGATTAACCTCCCAGAGGTATACTGGCACAGGCAGTTAGAGAGTAATCACCCTCAGCAAGTATTCACTACTGACAAATGTGCACAGAAATTAGACTGCTGTGAGACAAAAAGTACTTTCAATTAAAATTAAGATCATTTGAACACATAACCAAAGCATCGGGTCAACAACAAAATGACACCACCAGAAATACAAGCAAGATATGTATTAATATGAAAGGCTAAGTGATTAGGTCACATAATGCTCTCATTAATCATACACTGATGAAAATATGGTTAAAACTGAAGGAACTGCTCAGCAAGTGAATTATACTCATGAAAGAGAAAGAAAGGCTATGAACGTATTATTTAATCACTACACTGCAATATTCATAACTGCCCTGCTGAGGGACAAGACCTTGCTTACAGGATAAACATCAGATCCCTCTTTCAAAGTATATATTTACGTACATCCTAGAGGTGACCAAACTATAATGGAACACTTGAAACTCTACTTAGCAATGGTTCAATTTCTGCAGAGCAAACAGTCTAGGAAGGATGTTCAGGTAGTACATACTTTGGAGGGGGGAAGAATACACCTGACATACCCCAGAAAGGACAAAAATAACAGGAATCAGTCAGTTTGTAATTTAAACGCGCCTGGAAGAATTTGGCTTCCTTTTTTTTCCTTTATTCTTTTTACTTACAGAATTAATGTACTGGCATAATGCCTGTCACCACAGTGAAGGGCACTGCAGCTATAGCTTTTAATGACAAGAGGAAAAAAAAAAAAAAAACACCAAAAAAATCACAACACCAAACATGCTCACCTCAGAAAGCAGAGCTAAAGACAGCAGCAATGCACCAGTACCAAGGAGACTGTGTAAATAGTAATTAAACTCCTCACTACACTCTTGTCTAGAAAACAGACTTCACTTAAACTTCCAAAGGCTGGACCAGACATACTGATATCAAAGGCTGGCCACTTTCTTCCCGAAAGTTCGACCTCCATCACAACTTCATGGATCAGACATATTCCCTTCAGATATAAGCAGCCACAAAGGCATTAGACAAGATCTGAATTAATGCAAAAAATGTGAAATTGAAACATAACACATCCATGATAAAGTTTTTTTTATTTGAAAGAACTTTGTGTGAAGGCCACATGTGTTTGTTTATTGCGAAAATAAAGTGAGATCACTCTGAACCTACGTGGCTGCAAAATTCAGTCAAATGGTACTTGTGACAGATACCACGCTGGGTGCTAAACTAGAACACGGGGGTATTCAACAGACCCCCACAGGATCACTGGTATTTGATGACACAACAGACACAAAGGGCAACTGCTGATTATTATTTTTAAAAGCAACTCCTCCCCCCCCCCCCCCCCCCAGGTTTTCATTACAGTTAAATTGGTAGGATTTTTAATCGGGTTTCATTTTGACAAGCAATTTTAAAATACAAAAACAAATGGCAGCTTAGCTACTGGGACAATAGAATAATTTCAGGGACAAAAGCAACAGGGACAAAAGCAACAGAAGAATGAAGATAACAAAATGAGTTGGGCAGAAAGGACAATTGAAGACAGGTTTGTGGAGCAAATAGGACAAATGGATTTTTTTTAAAGCCTGGTGTTTTGCTGAGAATGAAGATGAGCAACTGTTTAGACTGAACAAGTAATCTATGGAAGAAGCAAATTAAGGGATCCAATTTCAAGTGGCAGGGGAAGATTTTACATACTGTATTTTCAACTTGCTGTGGGGGAACTTGTGTCCATCCGAGAAGTCAGGAAAGAATGCAAGTAGCTCAAATGAGAACTAAAATGCTGCTTCTTCCCTGGATAAAGCTATAAAGAGAAAACCTGTAATTCTAATATGCTGAGAGACTGATGACTGAGCATGTTGGGAGAAAATGTCATTACAAAAACATGAAAACCCAACATTGTGCCAAGGTTTACAAGATCAAGTGACTTGTAGGTCAGTGAGGTTGTCAATACCATCCTAAATTGCCGACTGAAGCTCAAGGGCAGCAGACCACAGTCCTGGGGATCTGAGGCACCAAATTTGCCAGAACCTGGCCTGTACTTGCTTAGTTCTGATGCCACTGAGCCTAGCACTGCCTCTTCAATAAGCAGTACAAAACTGGGAAGAAAAGCTTTCTCAGCAAGGCACGAGAAATAAAAGAACAAATTATTAAGCAACAAAATCTGTGGGAGGACAAAATTAAGATCACTGCTGTAATAAAAGCACTGTTCTCTTTTTTTTATTATTTTTTTTTTTTCTCCAGGGTCTAGCTCTACTTAAAACTGGTTTAACCCCATTATACCACCATAGATCAGCAGAAAGATCTATTATATGAAGTGAACGTAAGTTACAGTATAGATGCAAGGCATTTACAACGTAGTATGTCTCATAAGTAACACACCAAGTACGGCCACACATCTTTCGTATTCAGTAAAAAGGAGAGCTTCCACAGATATTCTCGGCAGCAGACTGGCACCCTGAGGAAACCATGCAGCAAGAAAGAGAAAGTAAGTTGCTTTGAGCTGAGTGTACTTTCACAGAATCACAGAATTGAAGGGGTTGGAAGGGACCTCAAAAGATCATCGGGTCCAAACCCCCTGCCGAAGCAGGTTGCCTAGAGCAGGCTGCCCAGGCAGGCATCCAGATGGGCCTTGGATATCTCCAGAGAAGGAGACTCCACAACCTCCCTGGGCAGCCTGTTCCAGTGCTCTGCCACTATGAAGAAGTTCTTTGGCATGTTGGTGTGGAACTTCCTGTGATCCATTTTGTGGCCATTGGTTTCAATGCTATACAGTCATCTTCACAGGCTCCCTGGGCTGGAACCAGTGCAAATCAGAATGGCAGACCCAACACCACCACAGTCACGTTATGAACATGGCACCTGAGTTTGGGTGGCTCAAATGGGTGGCAGTTATTTCTACTTTCCCTCACAGAAACATTTTGTATTTATATTAAGACACACGTGTATTTACTATTATTTGCCTTGTTTGGAAGAGGCCCACTTGAAGTTCTGTACCAACAGCCATCCTTGCGAACTGTATTAATTTACGTACCAGGCAGGAGCTTGAACAGAGACTTGAACACAGGAAAGCAGAAAGCATGAAGGGACGAGTAGTAGATGAACACATCTCCCTGAAAATGAGATTTTTTTTTTCTCCATGTGTCTGAGGCTTTCTTCAGCACACGCTGGTTCAGTTGGTGCTGCTGCCTCTTTCAAGAAGCTCCAACCAGCCAGGCTGGAGCAGCTTGCTCTTTTCCATGGGGAAGCTTACACCTAGCACTGATCTGATCAACTGCGACGCACTGCCAAGCCAAATTGCTCACTAGAATAAGTCAGTCCTCCTCCTGTCCTTCAGAAAGCCCTCCTCTGTGTGTAACACCAGATGCTCAGAGCTCTGGGTGCCTTATATAACTACTTATTATTTATGAGAAGGCCCCAATCTCTCTGGATTAGCCACTAAATATAACGGAAATAATAGAAGCTTTTTAAAATACTTTATCTGTCATACAAGCAGCTGTTAACACGCAGTGCTGTGTATGTCAAATGCATGGCAAGCACTCCTGTTGTGGCTCTTAGAGCAGGGAGACAAAGCTTCAGGCTAACTCCCCGCCTGCAGCCTAAAGGTTACTTTCAATCCAGGGCCTACTTCAGTATTTAATATTGCAGGCAGAAGCTGCCACTTGCAATTCAGTCAGGGGGGCAAACAACAGCAAATTGTTTGTGAAAATACAGTCTTGTTCTCCATCAGGAGAACTAAATGAAAGCCTGGAAAGTAACACTGCTCTGGAGACTCACACAGGTGTAACCTGGAGAGCAACACCACCTGAAGATGGTGACATGTCTGATGTACTTCCTGCACGTTCAGTTGCTAGAAATTAAGCTGGTATGACAGCTCTGGGCTTGTAGCATCTGTTACAGTACTGCTTATCTCCAAAACTATCCCCCATGCCAAGATGAAAGAGGTATTTGGAAAGGTCGGCTGACTACTACCATGTCCTGTGAAGGGCCAAGTTCTGATTCGCTCGTGCTTCAGTTCAAATTTACCAAACCTTTTTTAAGTGACTCCTATTTCTGTTTTCTCCTTGTTCCTTCTCATGTTTTTTTCCCCCCAAAACCGTATAATTACTGGATATAAGATGTATTTACTCTCATACTGGAATACAAAAGTTGTGTAGCTCTGAATTTTATGCTTCCCCATTTCAGTTTTATTTTCAGCCTCATTAATACCATTTACTAAAAGCTAGCTATCATCCATCCCTATATCTCCCTCACTTGCATCTACATCTCTTTCCAAGTAAAGAGCACTGAAACTTAGCATGTGTTAAAGACTTCTGTTTTTCTTCAAAGCACATCCTACTATGTAGGTTACAGTTATAAAAGAAATATATAAACTTATATTTCTTGAGTTATGTTCTCAAATCGTATAGAGAGTAAGTGCAACTTGAGTAAATCAAATAGGATCTAAATGACTGGGGGGAAAGCGTTAAAAAATCACCACTTCAAGAACTTTGAAATCAGAACCAAAACCAGCCCACAGAACAACACCCCTAATGCCGCCTCTCCTCCAAGTCAGCTAATTCAAATTTAGTATTTGGCGTCGCCAACAAAATACCAGCATAATTTTAGAAAATGTACATAGGGAGCCAATCAAGTGAGAACTCATCTGCCAAACCAATTAAAATCTGACTACTGGTATTACAACAGACTAGGAGGTGCCAGAAAAGTGAAAAGGCTTCATTCCAACTATTTTCATTGTAGTTAAATTCTAGGTGGCATTGCCAGTTTTTACAAGTGTATGGATGCTTGATTACCACCAAAAACTAATTCTAGACAGTGATTTGATTGAACTGTTTTAATAGGATCAGGAGCCATTGTTTGATCATGCTGTTCACCTCCTGCTCTTCTGCAGGTGAGACATTTGAAAATTCTTCCCTGCTTCTACCCTTGCTTTAACAGAGTAATTCTTGAGAGGTAGGAATAGTACTCTCTGTGTAATTTTGGCTTTATCCAAGTTTGAAAGTACAGGTGTGCAACTGCAATAGCTATAAATATGACACTTCCAAGGAACAGTACTTAGGTAGGAACTGAGAGTCAATAAACTTTAGTACAAATATAGGTATTTGCCATCGAGACTCTGAAAATTAAGAAATATATATATGTTTTCAAGGAGCTTTTAAAGAAAAACTGTAAATTAATCTGATTTGAAAACTCCCTTCCAGTGACAAACTTGTTAGAAGGAAACCATCTTAGAGCTCCAACGTAACAGGAAGCCAGCGAGAAAAAGTAAGTGGCTTGCCAATATTGTACACATTGGTGAACGGCAATGTGGGTGCCACACACTGTACTCACGGGGTTCAAAGAGCTTTTCCAGCTATTCCTTCATCTTTACCTCTAAACTACTGATAATGTAATCAAATGTTATAAAGTATTTAACAACTTTCTAACATATACAGAAAAAAAAGATGGAAATGCTTTGTAGCCTGCAATTAGAACTACTAATAAGAATTTTCTGCTTCTAAGAAGAAGAACCTTCTAAGAATAAGAACCTTCTGCTATGGGCATCCAGCCTACAGTGCTGTGCTGTATTGGACACAGGCATCTTCAGGTACACATAATTATTTCTTAAAAGTTGGAATTGACTATCTCAAAGAACTTTCCAATGTCCCAGCTGTGCAAATTAGTACTGGTCTCCTGAATGCTTAAACGTGTGCTTTGACACATTGAAAGGTGTGCTTTCAATCCAGAAATACATACACTATGGTCACTGACTACTTTACCTGCTATTCCTGAAAATCAATCACAAGATTACTAGAACTTTAAAAAACAATGGGAGTGTTTGCTGATAAAGCTAGAAAGCGTGAGCAATAAAAATCAAAGCAGGTGCAGTAAACAAAGTGCTTCTCTCCATTCTTACCGTAACCATAATAGAAATTATTTGTCCTGCTAATACTGTTTTGATCAACGGAAATATGATTGCTTATGCTTTGGCTATATTATTACCAGTTCATATTAAGTGCTGTATTAGTACATTCTCAGTATAATTTCCACTTCCATTCAATAGTTACTTTAATCTATGATATTGCTAAAATGAGATAATGCCAATAAATGGCTCAAGAAGATGCAATACTTGGCTATGCACACCTGCACTGGCAACAAGGCTTGTTTAAAAACATTTTTCAAAAGAACTGTTCAACTGTCCTTATTTCAAACAAATTTCAAAACAAATCCATACCAATTGTATTTACTAGAAGAGGAAAATATGGAGAAATACAAGAATATGAGACCAAAAATCTCATACTAACTGTGATACCGACTTTTACGAAGGCATAGTCATGAAGCATTTACTTAAAACACTGTTAAAGTTATGTGAATAAAAGAAGACTGAAAGCATAAAAACATACAACATGCTGCGAACATGAAAAATGCTGCAAGTACTCAATATTTATTATTATCAGTGCCTTTTAAATAGTTTTCATACTTCAAGACCACATTCCTTCACTCTTTTTCATATCTGAAGGGAACCGCAAAGAGAAGGTAAGCCTGAAGGAGAACAATGCAAGTTTATGATGAATTTTGTCTATCTCTGCTCTTAGAACACACCTATGACCGGCCAGATACAAAGGAAGCAGATCTACATGTCTTGACCGTCTTAACACTTCACGACATCTCATCTCCCAAGATTTGTGTAAAGCATGATTCACATAGGTTTGGATTAGTTAAAGGGACAAACAAAGGCTGTGGAACGACGAATAAGTTATACTGAAGAGTACTGCAGCTATGTGATCTCAAAAATGGCACAATTGATAAGCAAGCCTTCAGAGCTGGCAGGGAGTCCAGCATAACCCTTCTTAGCTAGACAAGATGACCAGTACCTTCCAACTGCCATCTAAACTGAGGAAAAAGTATTGTGAAGGAAGGCAGAAAAATGAAATGTCTTATATATTAATACTGACATTTAATCAGAGCACACAGGTCTAATACAGCTTTAGAATTTCACTTTTATATTTTCAAACCAACTTGAGATACAGTATGCCACAAAGAAAACTAACAAATACTTTAAAACACACAGTATTACCACATCTTCATAGGGGCTTATATAAACCTTGAATCTCAACGACAGCAGTAACATTTCAGGGCTAATTCTCTTACCACTCATATAGTGATGGAAATTCACAAACATCACACTGCATGGCCAGAACTGGCTGTTGTGATCATCTTCTTTCTTAAGGACCTCAAAGAATTCTCCTGAAAACTTTTCAAAACTTTCTACTTCAAACTACCTTGTGACAATGCATTTTTCAGTGCCCTTCTTGAAAGGGAATATGCTATAAATTGTGCTGTTTACACAGTGAACACAGACACATAAAAATCTTCAGAAGCTGTGTCGAGAAAAGAATCAGAATTGTTCCTTTCTTTAACAGTCCTATTTTTAAATCAAAACCAATAACAAGCAGAGGAGGACTAAGTTGAAGATGAATGTTCCTCTATGCTTTTCAGCTTTATAAAGCTGCTTTTATAACATTCAAGCAAATTGTACAGTGACTGACATGAACAAAATGACAGTAATCTGTCACCATTTCACATTTCCCACTAGGCTGATTCAAATACTTATTTATGAATCTTACACTTCAATGGTCACTTTGATGACTAAACCATAAATTAGAATGTAAAGGGAATATAAATTTGATTTTAGAGTAACAATAAATTGTCAGCGAAGTGGGATGTTATTTAATTTCTATTGACACACTAGGAAAAAGTCAGCCACACCAAGATGTGCTACATCATAATAAACCCCAAACTTAGCAAAAAATGCATGCTAGATCTCATGTTTGTTTCCATGCTTCTGCCTCTAAAAATTAAAAAACACTTAATATTATGTTTTAAATATAAGCTCTTAATAATGTCAGATGACTTCATTACTTGTATTTTCAATTAAACAAAGAGCAATTGTTTTTTTTTTCCCTACAGAGCATGATAAAATTTGACTGCAAACACATTAACATGAATTTAGACTCTAAGGTTTATTATAGTTCTAAGGAAAAGCTTACTTTTAAGATAGAAGGCTGATATTTTTCCAGTATTTACCTCTTTCTTTACAACTGAACTGGAGATGACACTGACACCTAATACAAATTCTGCAAAGAACAGTTCTCCATTTACTAGAAAAACTTTTCTGGGGGTGGTGGTGGGTGAGGGAATGACTCAGCAAAAATAAATCCGCGTTACTAAAGCATCAGAAAGTCTTCCAGGAACTCATGTCTCAAAAAAATATCTTGGCTAACTCATTTTCTTTTATCAGATCTTTTTCGTTAAGTGTTCATTGCCTACTATATTATTATTTTGAATCCCACAAATACATGCCTAATAGAAAAACACCTTTCTAAAATTGCATGCAGCATGATTATGCTTTGAAATTGGAAAACTTCTGTAAGTGTGACACATATGAAATAAATCAATGAAAATTGCACTTTTTTAGCAGTGTTAAAACGGGGAAGTGGTGTCAGAATCTCTTTAATATTTCTTACTTTTCAAGTACATTTTTCCTAAAATCCTTACATGGAATGATACTAAAATGTGATCCAATTAAAAAAATACTTCAGCAGATGTATTTTGCATGTGGGAGAAACCCCTTACTTGTTGAGAGTTAACACAACAACAATCAAAACCTTGTGGCTTCAGCAGTAACAGGTTATTCTGCATTATTCTGGTTATGTCCTAGTGACAAAGATACCCTTCAAAGAATAAACAGAGAGAGACAGGCACTCAATGCTGTTTGCTTGACAAAAGTTTATAATATATTTAATGTGTCTGTAATATGTTTGTACCAAACTCTAGAGTTTTAAACGTGTGTAAAAATAAAACATACGCAAGGAGATTATCATATTCAGAAAATTCAAGTGGACCTTGAATAAAAAGGAACTAGAATCCTACGTGTCCTTTCTGTTTCTGAATATCTTCCTGGCTGAAAAATAAACACCTACTTATAAAACATTTTAAAGTGAGAATTATGTATGATGTTATTGAATGGAATATGGCTTTTCAGGAGTTCTCTCAATTTTGAGTTGAAAAAGATTTATTTATAAAATTGGCCATTAATATAAAGTAGCAAAATGAAAAAAAAAAAAGGAAGTAGAAAATTAAAATGGTTCTACTCATAATGAAAAAAGGCATAACAAAAGATTCAAGACACGATGCACATCATAGGGGGGAAAGAGTCCCGCCATCAAGACTCTAATTTTAGAGAACTGGTATCTTTTTTTAGTGTCTACAGTAACAAGGTAATCTCTGTGTTCACAGGACTCATCAAGAAGAGATAAGTTTTATTTTAAAATCTGTCCTGGACCTATTATGGGTTAGATGAATCAAAAGAACCATATTTTATCATAGAAAAAAGACTGAAAGCTTTTATTTTAGGAAGACTTATCCAGCAAACTGCCCTTTTGAGAGTCAAATTCTACCTGTATGAAGTTGGGGTATCCCAAACATTAACGTACTATCAATCAGGGTCATCATTTCAGCATCCCAGGTAAGTATCAATATTTCCCACCTATTTCAAGTGCTTTGATATTTTGATATTGAATTCTTTTCAGAAAGAGGAAGCACTTGCTATTAAAAAAGGTTGCACCAAGTAAGTCCGACTTACATTTATTTATGGTTTAAAAGATCTTAGTACCACTTCAGTCATCTATTTCACAGCAAAATAGTTATTGTCATAGCCTCATTAATGCTTTTCTGAGTTATCAAAGATGTTTACATTTTTACTCACATCCATTACAGATCAATTTTCTGACATGATGATTTTTTCTATATTACAATCCAGAACTGATCTTTTGTAGTATTTTATTTTAACCACAAATTGTTACGTTTTTGATGTGGATTTCTGAAAGTGGCAGAATTGGGCCGCATGCATTTTCGTCTTTTGCCACCTTTCTTCTTCATTATTTTCTCCAGTCTCTAATACTTCTCTGCATAACAGACCTGCATATATTGCCTCTCCAAGAAAAACTTCAATAAGAAGAGCTGAAAAATGGTACTTGTCACATACAGGTATGAGAAAAGAGAAACAAACAAACAGAAAAAAAAACCCCTTGGCATTTAAATACACTTGCACTGAGTCAATCCAATCTTAATTGCTTCATTGAGAAACATTTTTTAAATACAAGATTAGCAACTGTTTGGGTTAAAAAAAAAAAGATAGCAAAGCTGTGGGAGCACAAAACAACACCTGTTCCTGAAAAAAATAATCTAAAGAAATAATTTAACTTACACCATAATTTTAATACTTTATTGTTGAACCAGAGGGCCCAGCTTCTTGCTGAAGTGAGAATCTAGCTAAGTGCCCTGCTGGTTGTAGAAAGCACTGTGTTGAAACAGCCATTAGAGAATCAGGTACTTAAGGAATATTCATTTGGTACTTAATAGAAGTACTACAGAGCTCTGACCAGTATCAGTAAGTGCAGACTTGGCAAGGAGACACAGCTGAGGCATTACAAGTGCCCTTAGAGCGTTCAGGACTAGAAGCTTCCTTTGTTTAAATTTCCAATGGTCACTGCAGATAG
>CM021732.1:70219858-70307419 GCA_011075105.1 Heteronetta atricapilla | reverse complement strand
CACTGCAGATAGAGTGTGGGTATATACCCACACTCTATCTGCAGTGACCATTGGAAATTTAATTTACAATAATTTAATTTACAATTTAATTTACAATAAGTAAAAAAACATCTAAAGTTCCATGAAGCAGATAGTTTGTATCTAAATATGGTACCCACAAGAAGGAACAGAGATGCTACAAATGCTACCGAGCCCATGTCAGAGAAAAATATTGCCAGTGACTCAACTTTCTCTGAAGAAAAGCTTATCACTCTGCTTGGACACACATTTAGCCAGCATGTCATGAATTTACTTTAGGATTTTCTTGTTCTGGTATTGTTCTAGCAATGTATATGCAGCTGGAGAAATACAACCACAGAAGACAAGACTATTTGCAGTGGTTGTCACTGCCACTCTTCCAGAACTGTGATGGAAGGAAGAAGGAATGAGGAAAGGAAATCTAATATACACGAGGTAGAGGAAACAAATTCAAGGGAAAATGAGGGCAAAGCAGAGAAACAGAGTGAAGACACAGATAGAGGTAGTAAAATAAACAGCAGAAATGGTAACAGAAGATCATATAAACTTTTCATAGCAAGGCCTTTTCAGGCTGCTGAAACGAGCATCCCTAAATCCCCTGTTACAATGAATGTTTCCCATCTTCTCAAACTCAGACATACCAAAACTACTGTTCATCAAGAGATATTTTGAGCAAGGTTTTATTTTTTCCATATGTAATGGCATAAGACAGTAGAATAATGAATATACAATTCTTAGCTAAAATAAGAAAAATGAACATACCTGCCGATGAATAATCTCTAGGTTTGCTTTTGCTTTATTCACTAGTTCTTCTATTTTTTCAGAATCCGTTATATTCTTGTTTTCTCTGAAGGCATCTCTTATCCTTCTGATGGCATACATTCTAAATGTAAACAATAAAAAGACAGGTTCATAAATGTGCCACAGTTTATGAAATTTAAACATTCTATAAAACATACTTTTTTTTTTTAATAAATCTACACACATGCACACTTCACTTGCCTAGGTTTTTTTTCTCTTTTTTTTTGATGTATATATTTATTTTTATTCAGGGTCTTGTCTTGCCTGAGTTGAAACACTGACCAGATTTTTTAAATTAAAAAAGTCATTTTACTTAAAGTTGCTGTAGGAAAACTTCATACTTCACGTATCAGTTGTGTCTTTATAGCTCTGCTTGTTATTACTGTAAACATACTGTTGGATTCCCAGTCTGGATACTGCAAAGCTCAAGAACATAACAAAAACAACATTAAAAAAAAAAAACTACAAGAAAACCCAATCAGCTCCCAAATGATTGTGTCAGCATGATCATTTTTATTCCTAGTATTCTAGAGGTCACTGGTCCCAATGCTAACAATAAACACATCATACATAAGAACTAGTTCTGACTTTCCACTGGCAGACTAATGGATCAGCCATACCAAAAAGGGCTCTTTCTGTCACTCGCTTCTTCTGACAAAGCATAATTCACCTTTCAGTCCAACATCTCATCCATTTCCCCACTCATAAGCAGTAATAGGCTGGATATCTGCAAGCAGAGAGAGCTTTCGGTTTCTGCTTTCCAAGAGGAGATCCAAATGTGCAGTCGTCTCTGAAACTCTCCCCTTTCTTTCAAAGCCAATAAGAATCTTTATGTAGTCTGCAATGCATTGCTTCATTAAAAAGTAGGGCCCATTTCAATATTAAAATTTTCAGCCTGAGCAGTACGTGCTTTTATTACACACTTGTTAGGAGGATGGAAGGAGAAACGGCAGTACACTGTTCCTGCTCAGCTATCTTGATAACGTTCTACTTCTCTCTCATCATATCAGTACCAGTTTTACTGCAGAAGGTAAAACCCCACGTGTGGCTCTGGAAGGAAAGGGTGCTGCAAACACCACAAATAGTATAGTATTTCAACAGCTGTTTCCAGTCTTGCATAAAAGTGAAACACAAGACACAGAATTGTCTGAAACGGGAGCCCACCCAACTATGCTGAAAAGTGAAAATTCGGTACAGGGGACAGAGGAGGGGAGAGGAAGAATATGAAGGACCTCCAGCCAGCGTCACTCCACACCATTAGATGGTGCTATCCAGCTCCTAATGCAGGATCCACCAGCCAAGAGGCCTTATTTTCTCTTTGAGCTCATAAATAATACATTTCAATCACAGGAACCGGGATGGTTATGGAGTCCCACCCTGCTGCCACACACCGGCAGATGGTGTGCGCTTTTAATTAGGGCCTGTTCACCTATAATGTGACACTGGGGTGTGTGAGTGAGCGAGCGTGTGTTTGTACGTGTGAAGTTAATAGAATGTATTAAATATGGAAGCTCATTCTCTTCTGCAGCTGGTGTCCTAGCAAGATTTGAAGGGGAAGCTGCTTTCCTCTAGAAAAAAATAAAAATAAAAATAATCAAAAACCCCACAACCGCAAAGAATTAAGATAGACTGTAATTTTGTTGCTTGACAATGAATGGATTTCAAATCATCGCACATGTATATGTGGAATTAAGCTGTGCAGAAACATGTTTTCTGCAACAAAGGAAGGGTTGCCAAAAGATATGCAGTCCTAATATATTTTTTTAGCATAAAGAAAAACAACAAAAAACAACAATAAAATGGTAAGTATCCATTATTGGGTACAAGTCTTCCAAAATGCAATACAAATGAGTACGCTACCTAAAAAAAGAAAAGGGCCTGGAGCAAATTCTTGTTCAGTGTAGCACCTACAGACTGTTTTTTCTGTTTTGTACATATGGTGCATTAATTGTTCCATTTTCTCCTCCCTCCTCTCATTACACCCAACAGATACTCAGAAAGAAAAGATATGTACTTAAAAACTGGTTAACTGGTTTGATGTTTTCTATCTATAGTCAGAAAGTATGTTGCAGTTTTTTCCTCTTACGGTTTCTTTAAAACCTTATAGACATTAATACCCAAATGAAGCTATTTCATATAGGCTTAAAAGCACAACCTTAATTCTACGGCTAAATCACTTCATCTCCAGTATCTTCTAAACACACTTCAAAGAATAGCTCTGTACCGTGGCACTACACTAAGGTTACACTTAGATTCAAATTACTGCTTAAGGAAGAGCTGAACTCAGAGCTCAATCCTGATGCTATACTTGGCTGTAAAGCATCCTTTCCTCTCCACTGAGGGGTGCCAGGAGAATGACTCCAGCTTTCTAACACTCAAAAGTCTTTGAACATAATGTGAGAAGTCAAGATATAAACAAATTTGCTTTGTTTGTTCATTAAACAAAAACAAAACAAAAAACTACAAAAACTAAAAAAATAAACCACACAACTTTTAATAGGCTCAAGTTGGGAGCAATCTCAGTTCCACATCTTAACAATCTCTACTCTTCAGGAGCCGAGCGAGCACTAAAATCTAGTACTAACATATGGCTGCAAGCCCATGAACAGCAGAGCTCTTTTGAAATAGAGCAGCATGTGTAGGGACACACATGGTATGAAAAGAACCTGTTCATTTGGACACATAATCTGTTTTTGATGTAAGAGCCACTCCAAAGATCTTCTGGGTGATGCTGCCCAGCTGCCCCTACGTTGGGTATTTTCAGTTCAGTAAGCATAAACACCAAAAATCAATTGTGTACCATTTGAAGGTGCAGCTCTAAATGTCAGTGGTAGAGAATACATGGCTATCTTCACAAATCCTTACAAAATCGACCTACAGGGAGTACTGTCTGAGGACAGAGAAAGAGACGAGAAGTGCATTGGGAAGTTGAGTGGTTGCTGTGACTCCCGGATGCGCATTTACCCAAACTGACACAAAGCAGCTGAGGGCATACCACAGTGCAACCAGTTTCACCTGATGTGAGCAAAAAAGAGATGCTGCAGTTCTGCCACCCACCCCACCAGGCAGAAACCTTCCCTCTGCCATGTCCTCACTTAGACCAGCATGGCTAGCCTGGTACCTGACCCTGTGGTGAGCCAGTCCAGCTTGGTGCACTGACAGAAGTCCTACCTACAGAGAGAACCACTTATCTGTCATGTTTTTTCCCATGCCAGTGAGCTCAGTTGGCTCTGTATGGGACTGGACGAGCACTGAAGAGGAGGAAACAAAGCAGTGTGGATTTAGATGGGTGCAGCGTGTGACAGATGCCACTCCAAGAGAAGCTGAACAAGGCGGGTAAGTTAAGTTTATAGCTCTGGGAAAGTTCTGAAGAATGCAAGAGTTCTCATTAAGAAATATCATTACAAATGAAATTTGTAATGCATTTCACTATCTACTATTTTTCTCACCATTCTTTGGAATGTGATATGCTTTTTTTGATACACATATGCATCCCTTACACAATTAACTCCCAATTAAATCAAAAGTATGTAATCAATGGGTAACAGAATCAGTGCAATGCCTTCAGACCAAAGCCCCTGCAGGTGGATAGCTACACAAGGTAACAGATGTTCCTAAGTACAAAATGAAAGGAGTGGTTGGGGCTTAATGGGAGAGCAATGCCGAATCATTAAGACAAACTCAAAGGGAATGGGGATTAGCTGCTAATGTTAAGAGACAACAATGGCCCCAAATAATAGTAAAAATCACAGAGGTATGGTTAAAAAAATCTTTATCCTTATGCTCAGTCATTTAGCTCTACCTTCTGAGAGTCCATCTTTTTCTTTCCCTGAAGCACAATTGAAAGCCTAACATGAGTCCTCATAAAAATGAAGCCTACAAGAAGAGAATGAAATCACAACATAGGTACTTCAGAAAATAATTGTTGCTTGGGGATTCAGATATATATTTTTTCAATTTCAAAAATGTTTACTTATCTGATGTCTGACTAGAAAATAAAATAAAAAAAAATAAATAAATCAGCCTTCTTTTCAAGTGTTCACTCTTGCATCTTTGTGCTTTGCTGAAGTGGAGTGTAAGGAAAAAAAAGCTGAAACACTGTGCAGGCATACTTGCTTTGTACTATGAAGCATTAGACCTTCAAAATAAATCTAGCCAAATACTGTTTGTCTCAGCACCACTTTGTATTTACTAGTATCACAACATGCTAAAGGTTTAAGTCATCTTTCAAAGACAGTTTTACAAATACGTTGACACTTCTTTATGACTGTGAACAAATACGATCTATTAATGGATCACGTCGCAGTTACAGGCAACGTACAGTTAACATAATGGCTTCACAAATTGTCATTGAGCACTTATGCAAATACAGAAGAGGAGGATTGTGATACACAATCTGTACAAATAAGACAAACATTGTAGGGGAAGCGTCTGTTGGGTTAGAACATTCAAGACCTTAAAAAAAGGTATAAGCTAATAAGGAAAAATGCAATTTCATTTATGTTGTATTTAATCAATTAAGGTGAGAGATCAATACTTAATCTCTGGGAAGCCCACTGTAGTTAATAATTCTGAAATAAAGTATACGATGCTTTTACTTGAGTAGACAATTTGCAGAAGTGAGATACTGATATACAATATAAAAATATGCCAAGTGAGGGACCCTTCTTGTAAAAGGTAGTTGTTTCCTTTCGCTAGCTGTATTTTCTTACCACCTCTCCTTCCAATCTATTGGATTGGAACATCTATTAATTTAAGGCAACAATAACATGTATTCTCAGAACTTCCCATTATTACTAACAAAATGTGCACCAAAATTGATTGGCCTAACTGAATTTTCAGAATTACATAAAATTTAAAAATTGAAAGACTTTAGAATTAAAAAAAATGCGGAAAATTAGTACCTTAAGGTTTTATTACTATTAGTGAGGATGTCGTCATTACAGCATTAGTTCCGAGGGAAGGATTATTTCCATACATCCATATATATAGATATGGAAATATGTATGTATAATTTATCTATCTGCATTTTCTGTAAAGGTCTCATTAACAGTCACCAGTAAGAGTCATGCAAAAGCTACATGCAATTACCTCTTAATAACAAAAAAGAAACATCTGATGACAGAAGTGTGTTTGAGACTGAGAAGCAAGACAACTCAACTTGGACCAATGAAGACATTAAATTCTTCCCTAAGCCTTTATATTCCATAAGGAAGTAGTTGTGACTTGCCTAATTAAATGCAGGAACAAGAGCACAGTGTGGATACAAAGTTTTTAATCAGCACGGTGTTCCTCAAACTCCATCACTAGGCATTTTTCAGCGCTGCCACCTTAGGTGGCACGGGAGGAAAAACACCTGCCTGTTCTGTCAAATAAAAGCAAAGCCTGGAATCAGGACTTGGTTAGGGGAAGCAAATGGGCAGTAGCTGTATGTAGGGTGGGATAGGAGGACAGGAAAATAAACAGAAAAAAATCCTTTGGTTAAAGAGCTAGAAAGCTTAGTACAAAAAAAAATCTTTCTAGCATAGACTGTTGATTAATCTGATATTATTTCCTTTAATTTTTGAATTAAATCACAAACAAATTGTGATTTGTTTCCTAGACAAAGTTTTCCCCCAAAATGTAGAATGAAACCTACAAGCTGTTACTTGGTGTCTCTGCTCATATACGAAATATGAATTGCAATCAAATTGCCAAGAAATATGTCAGGAAAAGAACAGCACTAGCTACACTTTATGAGAGAAGATTACTCAAAAAGAACAGAGGAAGGGGATTAAAATAAGGAAACTATGCCCTTCTGGCATAGGGGGAGTGGTATAGTGAATCATTATAGGGAATAATAATTGAAAAGCTACTATTTACTCTTTCTCCCTATTACAAAATTAAGTTCAGCATTTCAGCAACTTATTTTTCAAAGGTTGAGGTATTGAACAGACGTAGATGACAAGGCATTTGCTGCTGAACATTAGAAAATACATTTGAGACCTGGTGACTGTGATTGAGTACATCTGACATCCTATATAATCAGATATAAGGATTTGCTAACAACTTACTTCTAAAGCAAATCTTGTTATTTTGTGTCCCATATCACAGAACTCGTTCTAATAAAAACTCCAACCTTTTCAGTGCAAGCTGCCCTTGATGAGAAAGACAAAAAACTTGTAATACACATGTCTATTTCAAAAGTTTCCTTTAATTAATCTAAAAACTGGAAATGCCTCCACATTTTTACATATAGACTTGCAGTTCTTTTTGGGAAAAAGCATTTATATCTTCTGACTATCCTTGCAGAAGTTAGTGCTTGTAATTGCTTCAGCAATGACAACATGGATTACTACCCAATTGGCAGGATCACATTCAGGTCAGAAAGGAGCTTTCAAGGTCAGAAATGAGCACATTCAGGTCAGAAAGGACCTCTAGTCCCGCCTCGGGCTGAAAGCAGGGTCAGTAATGGGATCTGGGCAGGTTATTTAGTGCTTCGCCCAGTTAGGTCTTGAAAACCAGTAGGGCGACTGGACCACCTCTCTGGGTAACCTGCATGCTTGCTTCAATGTCCTTGTGTGGAAAAGCTTTTCCCTAAGCCAATCTGGAAACCTGGCTCCCTCAGCCTTTCCTCACTGGGGCTGCTGCTTCTGCTCCCAGATATCTTGGTGGCTTCTGCTGAATTTACTTTACATTATCGATATCTTTCCTGGGGGTGGCAAGACTGGATGCAGTATTCCAGACGTGGTCTAACAAGCACTGAGTAGAGAGGGATGACCACCTCCCTCAATTTGCTGGCTGTGCAAGTGCTGATACAGCCCCGGGTGCTCTTGGCCTTCCTTGCTGCCAGAGCACACTGCTGGCTTGTGCCCAGTATACTGGGCTCCTCAGCCCCTTTTCAGCAGCTTGTCCCAGCATGTGCTGTTGCTGTGCCGCTCCTTCCCAGGTAAGGGACATCGCACTTATCCTCACTGAGTTTCATTAAGCTGCTGTTGGCCTATTCCTTCAGCCTTCCTAGGATAGCCTGGATGGCAGTCCTACTCGACTGCATAAACTGGTTTCCCAATTTAGTGTCATCTGCAAGCTATATGAGAATGCACTGTTACTTCCTCTGGGTGTAAAATGTGAAACAGAATGAGTCCTAGGGTTGACCCTTGGATCAACATATTTGCTACCAGCCTCCTGCAGAGCACGTACCATTAACTGCCACCCTATAAGCCCCAGCACTCAACAAGTCTTAAAATAGTGTGGTTGTCTACCTGTCTAGACCCTAATATCCGAGTTTATACACAAGAATATTGTGGGAGACAGCACTGAAAAGCCTTCCTAAAGTAGAGATAAATGACATCCACTGCTCTCCTCTTGTTCTCAAATTCAGATATTTTATTGCAGGAGACAATGGAGTTGATCAGGTGTGATTTACCCTCAGCGCTCAAACATCTTCATGTCCCCACAATACTACAAGTGCTATTCACAGAAAACTACAGCTATTTCTGCAGTTCTTTGAAACATACATTTTTGTTGCCATACTTCTAAAAATAAAAACAGTTATTGGGTTAATTCTAAGCGTAAAGAATTTCTGCAGAAGGGAGTGCTTTTCATAAGGTCAGGGTTAAAAGAAAAAAGGAAAGATGCCCAAATGAAAGAGTTCTTTTAATCTTAATTGGAGTTGTAACTGCAGTGTTATATTGCAGAAGAGGTTAAAAAAGGGGGGTTACCAGTGAAGGACCCCATTGAACAAGTTGTTCAGTTAACGAGGCACCAGGCAAGGATGTGCTGCAGGAACCAGAAACAGAATTTGCCACAGATGAAAAGTGTCCTGATGGCCTCAAAATGACAAACAGCTCTCTGCTACGCTTTCACCGCCCAAGACCCTGGCAACTGCTCACCAGGACACCAGGGTAGCTTTGCAGTTCAATTACCAGGCGGGGAATGCCTTGAAACCACAAGTTCAAATCCTGACAAGACGGATTTCTCTCTTCTTCCTTTTGAGGCAGATGTGTACCATTCCATTTGTTGTGCTACTATTTCTGAACAGCTCTTAATAAAGGTCTAGCCTGCTGTGAATCACCATTACAAATTCCATTATATTTTCCCAGAAATACTAGAGTTCTAGTTCAATGCTGTCGCCAGAATTTCTCTCTTCACCACTGGCTAGGGATTGCCTTTCATTCTATGAAGAGAAGTTGTTCAGTCTCTGACACAGGTACCCTGAAGACAGCCGGCCATACTGCAGGTCTTGGCAACACAAACCGTTCATTTAGAAACCAACTGGGTGCTGAGCAGCCTTGCTGGCTAGAAACATTTCCCACTTGTCAGTACAAAACAAATTGCCTTTGATGAAGTAGTAATTCTTTATTTTTTTTCCTTTCCTTTTTTTTCCCAATTAAGAAGCAAGGCATAATGCCCTGTTATATTCTAACTTCTTGGACTGCAACACGTTTGGCCTGGATTGAGACTTAGCCTCCCACTTGTCCAGGTTGCCCAGTGTCTCATCCAACCTGGCATAGAGCACTCCTAGGGATGGGGCATCCACAGCTTCTCTGGGCAACCTGTGCCAGTGCCTCACTGCCCTCAGAGTGAAGAATTTCTTCCTTATATCTAATCTAAATCTATCCTCTTCTAGTTTGAGACCATTCCCCCTTGTCCTATCATTATCTACTGAAGTAAAGAGTCCTTCTCCATCCTTTTCATAAGCCTACTTTAAGTATTAAAAGGCTGCAATGAGGTTTCCCCAGAGCCTTCTCTTATTCATGCTGAACAGCCCCAGCTCTCTCAGCCTTTCTTCACAGGAGAGGTGCTCCAGCTTTCTGATCATCTTCATGGCCCTCCTGTGGACTTGCTTTTAACAACTTGTAGTGGGTTTACATGGCAAGGTTTTGGTAGCAGGGGGCCACAGGGGTGGCTTCTGTGAGAAGAATCTAGAAGCTGCCCCATGTTAGGTAAGGGCCCTGCTTCTGACCAGAGCCGAGCCAATAAACAATGTTGATTGCACCTCTGTGAGAGCATATTTAAGACAGGGAAAAAAAAAACGCTGCACCACATGGCAGCTGGGAGAGTGAGAGGAGTGAGGAACAGCCTTGCAGGCGCCAAGGTCAGCAAAGGAGGGGGAGAGGTGCTCCAGGCACCAGAGCAGAAGTCCCCCGCGGCCTGTGGTGAGGCCCATGGTGAAGCAGGCTGTCCCCCTGCAGCCCATGGAGTACCACGGTGGAGCAGGGTTCCATGCTGCAGCCCGTGGAGGAGACCACGGTGGAGCAGGTGGACCTGCACCGATGGAGGCTGCGGCCTGTGGAGTACCCCTGCCGGAGCAGTTTCCGGCCCGGACCTGCAGCCTGTGGAGAGGAGACAACGCAGGAGCAGGTGACCTGGCAGGAGCTGCTGCCTGTGGGGGACCCAGGTTGGAGCAGTTTGCTCCCAAGGGATGGACCCCGTGGTACGGACCCATATCTGGAGCAGTTCTTGAAGAGCTGCTGCCCACATGTGGGAAGCCCACGCTGGATCAGTTTGGCAAGGACTGCATCCCGTGGGAGGTACCCCATAGCACAAGGGGACGAGAGTGACCGAGGAGCAGCAGAGCCGCAGCGCTGTAGACTGACCACACCCACCATTCCCCCATTCCCCTGCGCTGCTTCGGGGGAGGAGGTGAAGGATGGGTAGGGGGAAGGCGCTTTTGGTTTCTTTCCTTTGTTTCTCACTTCTCTAGCTTGTTAGTAACAGCCAATAAATCTTATTATCTCCCTATGCTGAGTCTGTTTTACCCATTATGATAATTGTTGAGCAATCTCCTCGTCCTTATCTCAAACCTTAAGCCCTTTGTGTCCTATTTTTCTTCCCCTTTCCCTTTGAGGCAGGGGAGTGAGAGAGCGGTTGTGGTGGAGCTGGGCCCCCCACCTATGTAAAACCACCACACATCTCCATGTCCTTGTACTGGGGGCCCCAGATCTGGATGCTGCACTTCAAGTGAGACCTCATGAGGGCAAAGCTGAGGAGGACAATCCATACCTTCCACCTGCTGGCCACCCCTCTGGTGATGCAGCCGGTTTCCTGGGCTGCACTGATGGCTCGTGTCAAGCTTTTTGTCCACCAGAACCCCCAGGTCCTTCTCTGCAGGGCTGCTCTCAATGTTTAATTCTCCCAGTTTGGGCTCATGTCTGGGATTGCCCTGACCCAGGAGCAGCACCTTGCACTTGGATGTGCTGGACCTCATTAGGTTTATGTAGGCCCACTTTTCTAGCTTGTCCAGGTTCCTTTGGGTGGCATCCCTTCGTTCTCTTGTATCGACTGCAACACTCAGCTTGGTGTCATCTGCAAACTTGCTGAGGACGCACTCAATCCCATCATCTATGTCATCGATGAAGATAACTGAATCGTATTGAAATTAGACACAATCCAGTGATCTCATTACAAAGGAAACAAACCACAAATACCCTTTATTAAACAATCTGCATGAAGTAACAGCCCCCCTGTTCTGTCTGCTTACAAATAACACACTAAACATTACAGGATTTGGAAGATTACCATTATTCTCCAAACTTTATCCTCTCATCCATCTCTATCACCTCTACAGCTGATCCAGAAATCTTTGTTTCTTAAATCTCAGTCAACAGTGACAACCATCCCCCACCGGACCTTCCATCACCATATGGCTCAATGACCTTCCCTCATTTATAGCAGAGCATTGCATGTTTAGCTTAACAAATTTGCAACATCACTTTTGACAATAATGATGGATATTTGAAATTACAATGTAACACTAAGCAGCATAGAAAATTCTAATATATGCAAAGCTCATTAGTCATATCTAAGACCTAAAAAAATTAATCAATTTGGAATGCATAATAAAATCACCATCCTACTTTTTGCCTACAGAGTACTGAATATTATTTTTAGACATCTGGATTGCAAATATTTTGTGTTGTTCAAAGGCACTATGTTTTAGGAAGCTCAGACACAAACTACTGTGATTATGTTATCAGAGGTTCAAAAAAACAAAACCAAACAAATGGAGACTGCTTTATACACCAGGAATGCTACCTAAGGCACAGCAAATCAAGAACTGGATTTTATCTTTCTGTATTTTCTTCTGTATAATTAGTTACAGGCTATGGAAGTCTCCCCAAGTCTCACAGATAATAACACTAGCAGAAAATAAGGGAGGACTGAAAACCCTAACCTCTGCCAGTAGCAGAATACTAACCCAGAAGTGCAATGGGTACAAACTCTGGGTAATATTTCCTGCCTACAAAAAATCATATGTAGCTTCTTACATGATAATAGAGCAGAAGGAACCACAGTTGAACAGAAGCAAGATTTGAAGGGAAAAGGAAAATTCTGGTTGGTAAAGCTGAGCAACTAGCTCACTCACAGACCATGTCAGATACACAGATTTGAGTTTTTGAGGCAGACACAGCCAATTTTCATCCACATGAATTAGCTAGCATCTCCATGCTTTCTGCACTGTGTGGCTCTCCACTGCTTGTACCTTCCAGCTGCTACTGCCAAGGACAGGCACTGAAAAAGCCAGAGCCTCCTGCAGGCTGGTTATGTGACAGATATGCTCAGAGCTATTGGCCTTTGAAGCAAAAGGGCATAATGATGGTCAGCTAAAACATACCTGAGACCTTTCAGCAAAAAACCATCCATCTTCTCAGGGCCTATATTTATATCCTATAAATCACATACATCTTTCTGGAGTCCAGAGGTAACATATGAATCAAATTAATACTAAATCTAAGTGAAACTATACAACGCTCTTGGAAAGCTACTGCACACCAGAGAATAAGAAGGCTACACCCAAGGCTACAATAAAAAATACAACCTAGTATCAGACAGAAAAATCAAATGAAATTTAAAACTTTAGGTATGCCAGTTCAGTCATTCAGTAAACTTGCTGGCCTATCTTCTGTGCACTGAGGCAGTTTAATCTTACCACCATAACAGAGAGACCAGAGATGTCCAGGAAGAAGAGAAACACGTACACATTGTTGTCTTTTAATCTAGTCAAGCCCAACTACATAAAGTCCAGATTTTACAATTTAAAGGTGAAGATAAAGCCTAGGGAAAGGCCAGTAATTTTTGAAGAGTTTTCCACTCAACTTGTTAATATTCTCTGTTAGAGGATTATACTATGAACTGGGAAAAAAAAGCACCTTGTTCTATTGAGTAAGTTCAGACTAGTATATCCATGTATCACTAAACATTCTGCATTTCAAGCCAATAATGTGCTACAAAAAAAAAAAAAAAAAGTGAGATAGCACTTACTAGCTAATTAAAAGTTACAAGGAAATACAGATTCAGTGGTATGAGTGATGGTAGCACTTTTTTGTCCTTTATTTACATATAAGAAGCAGCCATACAGCAAATAAAGACTCATTTCAGTCCCATAGGCACATGGCTGTAAGGAGAAGTTCCTCTCAGACAACAATTACTCTAAAAGAGGAATTAACCTTGGGCTTAAAACTCTGTAACTCATATGAGTACTGGCTAAGTCTACCACAAGAGATATTAAGAGAGGAAAAGATATATGATGAGTGGTCTATTTATCATAATAATGTTTTCAGTATAACATCTTATGACTAGGGCAGATTACCTTTCCTCTGACACACGACATGACCTTCCATTTCTTAGGGTAGCAGAAAGATTTCCAATCTCAGAACAAATTATCCACAGAAGCTGCTGAAGCACTGGGTCCCTAGTTAATGGCAGCAATAACTCGCACCAATAGAGAATTTCTCCTTCAAGGATTCCAACAAATTATTGGAAAAAAACAACAACAATCAAGCCTCAAAATCCATATAGGCTAGTTAAGTACAGCTGCTAGTTCACAGAATGAGGAATTACAATATAGAATGCTTATATGCCTAAAAGCGCAAAAATACTACCAAAAATACTACATTAAAAATTTAGTAAAAAATACACTCTGTAGCTCCGGAAATTGGGAAACCTATTTGGAGATCTCTTTCTGTGCTACACAAAATACATTTCTTCTTTCTGTTTTGTAAACAAAACACTTAAACATTTATTCCCATATTGTAAATTAAGTCAGAGAAAAAGCATTACTAGTGAGACATCTAATTTTCTTCGGGTAGTGCTAAAATTATTTAAATCAATCAATAAACATCCATCCCTTCAAAACCAGTTTACACACTAAGATCATTCATCTGAAAAAAACTATTCACTGATTTATTGGACTAGAAAAATGCTGTGATATTTTAAATGAGTCAGAGATGTTTCCTGGAACTTCATAACAGGTTAGTATCAAGGCACTTCCATCAGACATCCAAAACGTAGTACAAGCTGCAGTACATCCTGGAACATTATAGCTTGAATTCTCTTTTGAGAAAGAGCTCTCATTTGAGCTCTACTGACTTAAAAACATTTTCCTAAAAAGGAAGCATTCAGATGTTGTTTAAATAAATAAAAGCATTGACTACAAAGAGGATGGCACGTGCTGATGTATGAAGAGATTGTTTCTCAGTGAATTCCATTGAGGATTCAACCCAAAACTTATGAAGTTTGATGGTTTGTACCCAGCCCCTTCCACACTGAGATCTGCTGCTCGTAATTGCAATCAACAGCGTAAATAAATGATGGCTTCTGAAACCTCTGCCACACTTCTCATGCTGCTCTTCCGACACGGTTTGCAGGAAAGTGTTATAGCTGCACATTCACTGAACATTCACTGAACTTTTGCCAGTGGCTATCCACAAGCCAACTTGATAAACTGATCGCATCCTCCTCTCTTGTTCACTTAAGGGACAGAGCTCAAACCATCCTTTCTCTAACAATGTGATCTAAACCAATGTGAGTGCATCAGTTTTTTGAAGATGCTCTCCAGTATTTAACAACCAAAACTATATATAACACCTGTAAAGTATCTGCCAGTTATGTTGATATCCTGCATAATTTATCCAATATAAAGGGTGATAGAACTATTAAGCAAAATTAAAATGGGTAAGCATAGAAAAATTAACCAGCTAAGGCAAATGTCTTTTTTTTTTTTTTTATAAAAAAGGTTGCATAAGATCTTATTTTATTTTTATTATTATTTTTTAAAGGGAGATACATCAATTACAACACCAAAAATCAGGCGGGGTCCTGAGGAGAAATCCCTACTCTATGCACTACATCATGGGGTTATTCTCCTTCTAGTTTGTAGGCTCATCAGGATGTATCTTTCATTTTCCTTTTTCGGGTCTTTCTAGCAGAGTTGTTTACCACTATTTGTATTTGCTAGTATTCACCCCTTCCATGTTCTCCAGTCCCTACAGAAGTTGTCTGTTAGTTTCAATCAACATCTCTTTTGAGACTTTAGTCAGAAGATCTCATCCTAAGGTCTGGCTTCTTTTCCATAGACCAAAACAAAAATGCAAGCTGCTACCCTCCCGCCCCCCCCCCCCCCCCATCCCTTTACCCACATTGTCAACTTAAAACAGAAATGAATGCTTTTTCTGTTCCCACAAAAGAGACTAGCATAACATATAGTTTATTTGTTCGACACATTGAAAACAGAGAGAAAATTGCTAAGTGAGGCACCTAGAGCTTTGATTTCTATACAGCGCTGAAAGCAAGCACAGACTGACAGAGTATTAGTGTTCTTACTTAAAAACAATGTAATAACAGATCTAACTTAAATTAGTAGTCAGTTTAGGTGACAGTCGGTTTAAATGGCCACTTTACCACCAGACTGCCGCTAACAAATGGCTTGCCACATCATTATATTTAAAAAGTTATGTATTATTTAAGTAACTAAAAAAAAGAACCCAACCAACAAAAACTTGAAAATTGACAAAGATATTTCCACTCCTCCTTGCTAGAGTTCTTAAAGCTACAGAATTCATGTTATTGCATGGACAGCTGACCTTCCCCATGCCCCCAAGAGTTCACATCCAGTAAATTTATAACAGCAGGTGAGGTTATTGAGCAAACAAGAAATGTACTATTAGCCACCCGGCAAACCCATTCCCATGTAAGATATTTGCACAACGCTGGCTGGTTTGGAGGAAAAAGACAAGATCTGAGTGCAGAAGATGGACTAAACACCGCAGACCTAGAGAACAGAGAGTATGTAATCAAAACAGATTTACTGAAAGCAGTCAGAACCTTTAGCATATAGACAGCCTTTTTGGCAAACTAACAGCTCAGTTCTGCACTGAAAAAAAAAAAAGAAATTTGAATTACAAAGATAGAGGCCTTGTAAAAGGAAAGTTCTCTGGAAAAGGCCTTCCATTTTCATAACCTGTATAAGATGGTTTATTAAAGCTCTCCCTCAACATGATCAAGGGCACCCAACTCTGAAATTGACTAAAAGCCTGTCAATGTTCAAAAGAAATCTTACAATGTGATTACTAAGAGGAAGATTGGAAAACCAGTATTGCATCAATGTGTCGATAAGCAACAATATGTTTCCATAACATGTTTACAAATGAGCATCTATGATGTTTACCTTTTTTTTTTTGAGTAAGTCTAGTACAAACCTAGTGTACTGTTAATTATATATTTAAATGCAGTGCTGAATTCTGGCTTACAGACAAGCAACACCCAGGCTCTTAAGAGACCCGTGTCCACATTTCTTCTTATGCAAATGATGAACAGATACTTACATCTGCCTGTGACTGCAACTAAGCATTGTGATATTCTGGATGCTTGCTGGAGAAACAATAGTATCAGTGAAGAAATACTACCAGGCAACAACACCATGTGTCCTGAAAGCAAATACTAATTAGAAGGAATCACATGCTGTGCACGAGAAAGACAGTGACAACTCTATGACAACCTCAGAAGATACAGTGAATTATTCTCCCAGGAATTTAAGGCCCAAATAAACTCACGGATTGAAGCTGAATTGTATAGGCTTCAATACCCTAATGAATTAGTGATTATTGGCAATATATATCTTGTAAATGATTACAGCTTCAGGGAAAGCTTTTTTTTAAAAAAAAAAAAAAAAAAAAAAAAAGTTACTTCTCTCTGGCAGCTGAAATGAGATAGTCTTACTTTATATGAGCAAACAATCCAGAAACAGGTATTGAATGGATCTAAACCAGGACATGCCAGACTCAGAAGGGGTGTCAAGACTTGGCAATGAAGTCTGTGGAGATTCTGACTGTTGTCATATTCAGAATCTGGCCGGACATTTTGAAACTCCAGATGATTTGATGTTCAGCTGCATTTAATTAAATACTGGTTTGGTGAAGTAGATTCAAAAACATAGTTCTGCCAAATTATAAATCAACATTTTCTCAATTTAAGTTAAACATCTGTTCATCTAAATGCTACTGAGTTCAAGTAAGAAGAACACTGCAATTTGATGGAAATTAACTTATTATAAGACTTAACACAACCATCTTGGTTCCATCATTGCCTTCCACAGTGGCTTTATTATTGCTTTAAATAGTAATTTTTGAAGAACAGTTACTGGTATGGAACAGAAGTGATTTTCTGACCTCTTGATACTAATACCCACATAAATGCAAGTACACACAGAGAAGTTTTATTTACTTTGTGCGTAGGTTGTTTTTCTCTAGAAGAATTAAATGTGATTTAATCAATTACTCCTAGTTACAAAAAAGGTCAGAAAAACATATCTAAGCAACAGCTTTTCCCAAGACTTTGTAACAAACACGATGCTAAAGAAAGTCAAGTCGAAAGTCCTAAAGTCTCTGGCTAATTACCTGGTCTTGCTGGTCAGCACATTCATAGTGCAAGACCTACCTATTTTCCAGAGGAATACTTAAGAGATTTTATTTAATACACATTCTGTTACGGAATACAGCATCTGAACACAACTGAATGCTTTTGCTATTATCACACTGAATGCTCAGATATAAGTTGCGTCTTGAGAAAACCATTAGAATTTCATACAAAGAAAAGGTAAAGCAGAACAGAATAAAAAGGAGAAAAATATATAAGGGAAAAAAAATAAAGTTTTCCCTAATGCCAAAACTAGCCAGAAGAATATTGTCAGAATGATTGTGACATCATCTTTCTTCAGAATGGACTATAACATCAAGAAGAGTCCCAAAAACTACTCCTCACTAAGGATGTCCTCATGGAGAGGTCTGCATAGAACAGTCACAAAATGAGTGGCCCAAATATTCAAACATGATAAAAAAAAAAAAGATTTTGTTTTCTTTTCATGCCTGTCCTTCTGTGAAAAACAAACAACCGTGTACAATCCTGAGGTTGCATTTTTGTGGTTAGTAAAACCAGAAACCATGGGAAGAGTTTTATCAAAGATGTAGTTCAGACAGTACCCTTGTTATGAGTTGCTATAGCAGTGGAGCAGTGGTTCTGATCACCTGCAGTGTCCTTTTTTGCAAAATCACTTTTTTTTTTTTTAATCCAGAACTCTGATCTTCTAAAGAATACTTGAAGATAATAGCTTGTGCCTTGTGTGTCTTGAATAAGTCTCAATGTTACAAGGCCTGCAATTTTTCAGCATAAGGAAGGAGCTCAATGTTAGAGTCTCTTCCAAGAGCAAGAAAAGCAGGAGGTGAGCTAGGACAGTACTTCAGTACTTAAGAGCTATTACTACATTGCAAAGTGACTTCAGTTACCAGAACTCATACACACACATCTATTGGCATGAATCATTGCCAGAGGCAGTAATTTTTCCATTACTCTCGTTAGTTCTCAAACAAATTCTACTGGTAATTAAACCTTATATAAAAAGAAAAATGTCTCTGTTCTACTGTGCTATATAAATAATGTAAATAATGTCTTGGATAACAACCATATCAGATTTACTCAATTTGGGTGCCTTTACTAAAATAACAAAGACCATTATTTTTTTGAGGAAGACTCCACTCATTTGTTTTCCAATTATAAAAATTCAAATTTTTAAGAGCTCTGGATGCCATCTGTGATCCAAGCTCCTCCTTGCATGCTATTAGTATTTTTAAAACCTTCTTTTGGGGAAAAAAATTACAATAATATTACAATAAAATTACATCTAAATTGATTTGTAGATACCCTTTATCGTTTTGAAGAACGTTTTACAGGGCCAAAGTGAACACATTTGGAAAATGACAATCATAATCCTTTTAACTCCAGGAAAGCAACTCCTAATGAATGCAACCAACAATTCTGATGGAATGGTTTAGTACCGGGGAAGTTACTACAAAAAAAAAAAAAAAAAAAAAAAAAATCAGAACATTTTGCAAAATTGTTTCCATTTGGTTTGAAATTCAATTTCAGAGAAGAATGGTATCTAATGGTTATGTTTTGACGTTTTTTGGAACAGAATGTTTTAGTTGTTTTTCCAAAATATTTTATATATAGAATACTGAAGTTAAATGGAAAATACTTCAGTACTGTCAGACCCATAGTCTGACAATCTGAAATCATGTTTGCTTTTATGCCTCTAGATTTTCTTCCTAAGTGCTTACATTTCCATGTTTTACTACACTTTAGAGTGTAATCTTAGTCTTTCCCAAAACTCCTATCCTAAAAGTACCACCTTGCAATACTGACACCTCCAGTCAAAGATACATTGATTCTGGTAGAACAAGGCAGTATATAAAAAGACCCTCAAATAACATTATTGCCAAAGATCTGCACAGTATGTGACACTGAAATAATATCCAAATTTAACTAACCAGAGAAGGAGATAATATTAATAGGGCCAACCATGAATACATGTCAATGCTCTATAAAAACAATTTGTTCCTGTTTGTCTGTGATTTTGGGTCACAAAGCTGCCAAGCCAAAACAAGCATGGGGAACAGCGTGTGCCAGAACTGCCCCTGCACCCTGGGCTCACAAATACTACAGCTACTTGCAGCCCTGACTTTTTTTTCCCCCAAAAAATGCTTTTTCAGGGATAGCCACATACCCATCACATGGGAAACTAACTGGAAAAAATCCTAAAGTTTATTATCACTTGGAACACAGCCAGCAATTCCATTTTCTTTGCACAGTCAAGGGAAAAAAAGAAAAAAGATCCTGTAAGGCTGCATGTCAGTCATCTTACTCGTACAAAGAAATCAGAGAGCTCTTCTGGACAGAACTGACAGTTTTAATTTCTCTGGATTTCTTATCTCAGTTACAGACTACCGCTTAGGACAGAATACAGTACTTTCTACACCATGGCATTTCTCTGTTTTGTTATTATTGTTTGGATTTTTTTAATTTACAAAACAAATATCAGCACCACTTAGTCTTTTTTTCCCCATCCCCAATACACAGTAATGTGATACCCAGAGCTGACAATCTGTGGGCAGATCTCATCAATCACAAACATCATTAGGAGAACCAGCAAGAAAAAAAAATGTATATCCAGCTTGGATAACTGTCACATGGAAAATCTTAACACAGTTGCTAAATTAGCTGAGAAAGAAAGGTGTGAAAGAACCAATGACCAGATTCCACATCCCAGAAGCAAAGCAAGATTTTCATTAATGTGGCTGAATAAGATATGTTGGGAGAGGATGAAGAGAAAGAATACCATTTTGAAAACACTTTTTTTTTTTTTTAATTATTTGGTGTCAAACAACTGCTGAGACAGAAGCCAAACCAAAGCGGAGAGTTCTTGCAGGAAGAGCTTCCCCCGGTCACCCTCTTTCCAAAGGTCCCATATACTCAACTAAATTGCATCATGTAAAAAACTATCTAGATCCTATAAGGAAGAAGGAAATCAAGGAACAACCGTGATGTACTGATCGTATATTTATGCTCCATCAAAAAGTCCATTTTATTCTAATTGACACAAGGTATTAAGGGACTGGATGCAGCGCCTGTGCCCAGCTGGCAATGGGGGTAGAAGAAAAGGTTTCATTAATTCTCTAGCAACTTGTAACAGCTCTCCAACACCTCTTAATGCTACAGGCACCAACACAACAAGTTTGTAAGAAAACAAAACAAACAAAAAACCACCTGGAAGATAGATTAAAAACAAGGCAGAAAGATAAAATGGGATTTAATAAGATACAAAATGACTTTTCATGATGCTTCTTAAAAATTAAAGACCTGGAATTCCATCGGGGAAATGAGAAGATGAACATGATGAGAATTGTTCTGAATATCGTGTCAAATTTATGGTCAAGCAGTTCCCTATAGCAAAGTTTCACATCTTTCTCCACTGCCTGTTATCTAAGAATCGTATCACACAGAGTATAGAAAAATTAAAACAGTAGTATATTGACATACTATTTATTATGTCCCAGTTCCTTACCTTAGCCCAACAAGTTGATCAGCACACTCAGTATCTGAGTAAGACTTTAACTTGGTTAGCAGTTAAAAAGAAGACTCAAAACAGAAAAGACTGACGTTAGTGGAACAGCAACAGAAACAACGGGAAATGGTGCATCGGCAAACCAGACCCTTGTCCAATGACAGCACTCTTTTTTAAAAAAAAAAAAAAAAATTAGAAGTTCTGATTAATCTTTATGTAACAGCAGCTGGCACCCATTCTACTTTCTTTCACTTTCCTGTTTGCAATAAACAGATTAGTTATTGCATACAAAGGAATGTTTGTCAACTGAAATATTTTTTCTGAATATAGATCAGCATATATATATATATATATATATACACACACATATATATATATCTGGACATCCATGCCAAATTTAATGACACTGAACATGAATACAAGACTTTTTTCCTACCCACCTAGACTCACTGTCACTAACAAAATGAGTAAGCACTTTGCTTACGGTACATTGAGATATTAAACCTACTGCAAAAACACAGGAATCAAACATTTTTTGGAAGAACAGCTTTAAGGCCAAAAGATTAAAACCAACATAAGAACAATGCTCTGCCCTACATAGTAGAAGCCCTGGATTTTCACTTCCTGGAATTTAATTCAAAATAAGAAGAAAAAAGCCACATTTCTCACAAGCAACTTCTGAGATTTTTAAAATTATTTTTTTTACATTGATAAAATCCATTGTTGTAAAAAATAACGAAAAAAAAGTTTACTTTTAAAAACAAATTTATTCAATATTACTTTTGAAGTTATGGCCTTGTATTAAAAGCTCAGCTTACAATAGTCTATTTTTAAAGGAGGTAAAGTAGCACTTTGGTGTCAGATATGCTGTCAGAAATTTTAAAGTTAAACCACTGCAAACTTGAAGAGCAACCAGTCAAGTATCACTTGATGGAAAATAAAGTTTATGGAAGTGCTAAGCACTTTCTGAAAAAAGATTAAAACAAAATCCCATCATCAGCTATGTTACTGAAAGCAGGAAAAGCAACCAATACTGGAAAAAAAAAAAAAAAAAAAAAAAAAACACCAACATAACTTGTTTTGCTTATTGGTGTTCTTAGGGTGGCAGAGATTTGAAAAAAATCAGATTTACTAGTTGCAAAACCTTGAAGGACACGGCTCAGGTGGAATCAGGTGCATTCAATTCACTTGTTTCCGATGCAAATGCTGTTTGACCTATTTCTTTCCCTGGTTCTTCTATATTCTGGGTAGTTTTATTAATCAGGTAATTTGCACATTCTAACAGAAAAATCAAATTCCATTAAAATGTGATTTATATGGACAAGAAAAAAAACTAGAAAAAATACAATACCCGCCAGTTAACAGAACATAATGGATAACAAATAAATATATGACAAACCATACAACACCTTAAACAAAGAAATTATTTGCAAAAAGTTTCTGCAAAGGGATTTGAAGCTTGTGAAACTGCTCATAATTACAAGAAATTAAAAAGTGAGAAAGGAGACCAGCAGGAAGTGAGTAACATGATGTTTCTCGGAAGTTGGTAGTCAGTAGTGATCTTCAAGGAACACTGAGGACCAGAAAATCATAGTAACGTTTATTAGCTGGAATCTCGGGAGCTTGTCTAACCCAAACTCCTACTAGAAGTAGGTCTACCGCCAGCAAGGCCAGGTCAGCCACGATGCAGTTTTATTAAACCTGTTGCAAAAACTTTAAACAATGGAAATGTCAAGATCTCTCTGGGTGACCTGCTCCAGTCCTACACTACCCTGCCACTCAATTCCAATGAGTATTGACTACAGAGTGTCAGCCACATCATACAAATGAAAAACCTTAAAGTTCAGATTATCCTCATTGGCTATCAAATGTTTTATCAGTTTTTACAGGTTCATAAATCCTTTTCTTTTCCATGCCAAAAAGAGATAAACATAAAGCTGCTATATAAACTGCAAATGAAATTCCATTTAGAAATTACCACCTTAATAGAACTTAATTGAGATTGTAATCTGACATGTTATAAACCATCAGGGGATCTACTTCTTGTCAAACATGCAGAAGAAAACAGTACACTCATTAAGAAACACCTTTTTTTTTTTGACTCAAATCTTAACGTCTTCCACCTTCATGTATTGATTTTCCACCAGTACAAATCACACTTCCTTCTTCAGACCATCTGCATGGGTAATGGGGCAGAATGGCAGACAAGAAATTACTTACTGTCTACTAAATTCTCCCCTGCTGTTAAAACCTGGCCAGCACACCTGGGCTGTGGAACACTCCATAATGTTTAGTGCTGGACTCCAGAGACGATCCTGAGTGCTATTATTCTAAAGATGGTCAGTGGTGACCACAGCTACTTTAAGAGCTTAATGCTATTTTTCACATTTACAGCAGTAAAAGTTCTGTTGGGGTGGCAGAAGAAAATTTGTTATTAGAAGATAATATGTGGAAGAGAAAATTTACACAACAAAAATAATCAATTTTACATCACAATCTATATGCACACTTCAGAGAAAAAGCACAGGAAACAAATAAGGAGACAATAACCAGATCATCCTCCAGATGTACACTTATAAATACACTGTTTGCAACCATGCTCTGAAATTCTCCAGCTGAAGTCATGAATCAGTAGGATTCATTTTCAGTCTGTCCTACCTTGGTACAAGTTGGTTCTTCACAAAGTCACTAAGTTTACTCCAGGGCATGGCAATATCATGTTACAGCAGCCCCAAGGACACAGCAGAACTGCTTATCAGAAAAGAAGCTCACAGGCCATCCGTTTTAGCTATAGGTGTGGCATAAAAACCAAGGCAGAAGAGTTGTCGTGGTCCCAGCAGATCCTTTGGTATAATAGCTGCCAATTGGTTCCCACTAGAAACTGCTGCTGAGTTTAGCGCTCACAGACATGTATACACACCAAGACTTCACGCATTTGCCACTTTTATAATATCTCAGGACAAGGCCATACAAAACCAAGCAAGATCTATTCTTACGACAAGTGAAAGCTTACACTGTGCTTTAGCACCAAAAGATAGCAGATACCCAAGGTAAATGCATACCTTGTGAGTTCACTGCTGTAAAATTTGTTGTTAGTATAAAAACACTCACCGGTGTGTTTGTTGTTGCATGATAGGCGGCCTGGTCTTTGAGCTGTAAGCCCAAACTTCCTCACAGCTGAGCAACCCCCAGGTGTATATGATTTCTGGGGAACCTTGGCGGGGGTGTGGACTTTGGGTATACTTTACACAGAAGAGATGACAACAGCTTCTTACATCCCTTGCTCTCCATAAGAAAGGAGCAGGATAGAAGCAGCCCTCGTGTGGTGTGAGGCTGGTAGCACCAGTTGCTGCTGGCCTGCTTCCTCCCAGCACCGTGGGCCCAGCTTTCTCACTGACGGCCCCCCAGCACAAACCCATTGCTGGGAACACCGCGGCTCAGACAAGAAACCACGCACAACTGCCCAGCAACCACACCGCTCACAGCCGCAAGCTGGCCCCAGTACAAGGGGTCCTCCTGCTACCGTCCAGAATAACAGCAAGCTGGGATACTTGAGGCAGCAGGGGGAAGCTTTGATAGCCGGGGAACTAAAGGAGGGGAATGTGATGCACACGTGCACAGCTCTAAGAAGTCAGCAATAAAGGCTTGTGAGCTCCAGCTGAGATCTGGCCCTGCAGCCCTTCTTCTCAGGGCACTTTCTTGCACTTAAAGTTTGGGGAGTAGTTATTTGTTGAAAAGGACAGAGCCTGCCATTATGCAAGTTCAAAGGCTTCTGCTTCCAGCTCCACAATTCTTGCCAGGCTGGAGGTGATTCACAACAAAGGTAGCTCACGTGTCTCTGCGGTTCAGTGGAGTGGCAAAGTGAATCGGCTGCTGGTAGGTAATGTAATCATGCCTGTACTGATGGGAAGCAGCCCCTATGAATGCTGTGGGTACCCAAATATGACCAGGCACCCAAATGTGACTAGGCCTATGCTTGTAGCACACAAGTCGACATGCCCTTTGCCAAATACCGCTGTTCATCGTTCACAGATAGCCACAGAAAGCAAACAGCCACTCCATACAGCAACCTGTGTGGCTAGGCAAGTGCACCTTACAGCATGCTCAGCACCGCGAGCTCGAGCTTAGGTGCAGCGTGCGTGCGGTACTGGGCTTAGGTAGCGAACCCAGCCCGGGCAGCGCTGCAGCTGACCCAGGCCAGACCTGGGGCAGGATCCCGTGGGACTGGAGCTCCTTCAGCCTGCCATCTCCCCCCGGCAGGGGAGGCTCAGGGGCCCGCAGCCCGGCGGGGCAGCACCCCCTGGTCTGCTCTGCGCCCCCCAAGCTCAGGACGTGCGCGCAGTGCCGGGCTGCCCCTTCCTCCTCTTCCTCCCCACCCCGCCATTTCCACCCCCGAGCCCCCCGGGGTCGCAGGGAGAGGCACCTGTAGTTGTAGCCGCCGAAGCGCTGGCTCTCCCGCAGCAGGGCCCGGTACAGCCGCAGCACCTGGGCCCGGCTGGCCGCTGCCATGTTGCCGACACCAGGCGGCTCCTCCCGCCCGGGCCGCTAATCCCCGCCCGCAGCGCACGGGGCCGCGCCGGTTCTCGGAGCCGCCTCCCGCCGCCCGCGGCGGCCGGGCAGGGGAAGGGGCAGGGCGGCGGCGGAACGCGCGGCGGGGCGGTGAGTGGCGGCGCGGGCCTCGCCTCGGCCACAGCCGCTGGACCTCGGCCCGCCGGGGCCCGCGGCCTAGGCAGCCCGGGCCGGGCGGCGTTTAGCGGCGGGTGGGCGGGTGTAGCTGGAGGGCTGCGTGCTCGTCCCCGGGCCGTTTGCGGGTCTGTTTTGTGGCCTTGAGGAAGGCGGGAGTGGTGGAGGGAGGAGAAGGCTCAGCGTGGAGGTGGGATCGCTGTGGGGCCTGGAAATAAACAGCAGTCAGCGTGTCGTCTTTGCGTTGGAGTTTCTTTGTGACAGGCCAAGAGGCCACGGGCACAAACTGGAACTCAGCAGGTTTCACGTGAACACCAGGAAACGCTATTTTACTGCAAGAGGGACCCGGCATCGGCACAGGCTGCCCAGAGGAGTTGTGGGGTCTCCCTCCTTGGAGATCTTCAAAAGCCACAGCCCTGGCAGCCTGCTCCGGGGGGCCTGCGGGAGCAGGGGCTTGGACCAGAGCCTTTCTAGGGTTCTGTGGCTGTGAATCGTTCCTTCTTCAATATCCCATTTAAGTTGAATTCTGTTAATGAAACCATAGCTAACGCTTGATCTGTACAATTGTAGGTCAGATACTGTTTAAATTAACCTCCCTTAGAAGCTCTCACCTTTTAACAAGGATTTCCTGCCTCAGTACTTACATTTTCAAGAAGAAGCTTCCACATACCATTTTTCTTAATTTTTCCATAGCCATGAGAAATGACTACACAGGTTATATTGGTGAGTTTAACACACAGGCCCACATGTGTTAAAACTGGCCTTGAAGAGGCAGTACCCAGGCAGCAGTCCATATACACGGTGCCTCAGTATTGTATGGTCCACAGAACAACAGGTTAATTGAGCAATTTAACAAGTAGGTTCTACATGTTTATTTGGTAAATCTTAGACTTTATTTTCCACTGCTGTGAGGCTGGGGCTCTTGTTCTACTTAACCACCTCATTTGTTGCTTATGCTTGAGGCATCCTGATCCTATTGTTGCTGGAAACTAAATGCATAACACCCTTTTCTGCTGAAAGTTTTGCCACTGCAGAAGAAATTTTACTTTGTAACTTGGATGTATGTTGCCCCAGCTGTATTGATAGTACCAGTAGTATGATTTCTGTGATTGCATGTTACTTTCTTTGCAGCATGTTTTGTACATAAACAGTGTTTGTATATATATATTCTACATGTGTCTCTGGCAAAAGTGCTTAAATTGTTGCTGTGGATTGAACTCATATTTTATTATATACATGTTTGAGTATTATTGTTTGTGCCGGTTGTATATCAGATGCAATTGCATAGAAGTAAAGTAGTTCTTAAATAATGTAGGTATCAGCGGAGCTTCTCAAATTCATCTTTGTGCATGCTTACGTGGTTGCTATATTTTAACAGTCCTTTTAGGCTGCTGGAAACTGAGATTTTCCATACATATTTCCAAATTTCTTGGATGTTCATTTTATCATAAACCAAATGTATACATTTTATGGGAAATAATGCATTTTTATAGAAAAATGCAAGCCACTGTGATAAGCATCATGTTTTTGAGGCCTTTCTCAGAAGTCTCCTCTTGTCTCCTTTTTCTGTCTTAAACTTTATTTGACGTCAGGAGGTAAGAACAATTTTTAAGCCAAAACTTCTCTTTATGCAGTCAAACTAGTGCTGTTGTCTGGAAAAATTATCTTCATGTGTGTTTTCCTATTGCTTTTTCTTGTAAGCTATAGATTATGTCCTCAGAAGTCCCATCATTCTGAAGCAAGTGGGCGCTACTTCTGCTATGAATGAAGTCTGTAATTTTAATAGGATGGCTTGCATGTTCCTGCTAGCCTGATGTTTAGATGCATTACTGCAAGCCTACAGAGAATTTCAAGCACAGACTCAGCCCAAATGACCCCTGTTGTGTCCTGTAACATCATATTGGAGCCTATGTATGGGGAAGCAGAAAAGATGGCTTCCTTAAACTGTCTCCTCCTTTCTAATGGGAATCCACGCCTGAATTTAGTTTAGACATCAAGTCAGGACCAGTAATGGTGTGGGAAGATGTTTTTCTTTCCTTCCCCCCCCCCCCCTTTTTTTTTTTTTAAAAAAAAAAAAAAAAACCACAACTCTGGTTTAAAACTCAGCACTGTTTTATTTTTACCTTTTATGGGGATGGGAGGAGAGATTTCTTTTTTTAATTGCAGGCATGCATATCACTGAAGGGGGTTGGTCAGTGTTCATTTGTACAGAAGTCTTTACTTCTGGCATTTGGTCCAAGGGAAGAAAACAGCCTGTGCTTTTCCTTTCTGCATCTCTTGTGATCAATAAGCAATTTGAGAATGATGAATAGTATCAATATTTGGAATAGTTACTAACATTTTGAATTTGTAGCTGCTTAAAAGAATAAGAAGGGGAATTTGGATGACATACCTGAAAAGACCGTGGACTGGTGTGAAAGGAAACAGCTGTTATATTCTCCAGTACATATTGGATGTTCTATTGTACATTGCCAAATTGCTCCTTGCGGTACACTATCTCAGCTTTATGACATGGCACTCAACACTTTAAGAGAACATGTGCTTTCCTTTTGTGCTGCTGTTCGTGTTGATTATTTTTCTTTTTGGGTCAGAATGATAATTGATAGTTGTGATATTATCATCTCTTAATTATTATTTTCCAGTTTGTGAAAACTTGTTAACTTTTCCCTGCTGCTGTGGTGCTTTCTCTCTCTCTCCTTTCCTGCAGTTAGTGTTGATGGACAGTGAGATCCTATCCGTCATAGAGTAGATCCTTTAAAATAAGTGTGGTAAATCGAGGGAAGTTTTGGATTTCACTCACAAACATAATGAATTACAATTTAACCATTCCCTATAGTGAGCAAGATTTCCACAGTATCAAAAGGAAGCCTTGAGAGTAACTATGCTTTTTTTTTAAAAAAAAAACAAACAAAAAAAACCATATATTTATTTAATTGGCTTTTAGGACAGGACATAAGAAATTTTTAATCAGGAGGAGAAACTTCTGTGTTTCAAATTCATCTGTGCTGCTGAGGGCAGATAAGCGTTCAGAGGGAAGAAAAAGCAGGAGGAGACTCTTCTCTGTCATTTTTTATGTTACTCCATTTCTTTTTGAACTGAATTGCAGAATGTTTTGTAAAGTAAGACTGTAAGAATAGCAATAATAATTAAAAAAAAAAGACAAACATAACACACACAGAAAAAACCCACACTCGAATCCAGCAGTTGGTTTTCTGATGTAATACTTGCTCATGTCAAGGAATTCCTGTTTTATCATTGCACCTAAACCTTTGCTAGTTCCTGATTCCTAGTGCTGCAGGTATTGGACTGGAGGGAACAGCAAATTTTGGTTTTGTTTTTTGACCCTAGTTTTAATTCTGTAATTTCCTCTGGCCATGTGCAACACCAGAGCATTTCATGGGCATTGTGTTGCCTGCTAATTTTGTATCACGACAAGTAGCTGGACAGTGCAGTTCAGCAATTGTCAAACATGTGTCTATGGAGTACTTTGAAATTCTTGAATAAAAAATGCTATAGCAGTCCAGAGTTAAAATGATTTTTTTTTTTTTTTACAGGAATAGGCCAAAGAATAAGTAATAGGGGATTAATATTACTAATAATGTTCAAATAATTCAGTGTGTAATAGCTACATCAGATGCATGACACATCTGACCTTAATGTTGATGAAATCCAAGGTGTTTTTCTGGACCAGGAGCCAAGGAGTGAAAGTATTTCCAGTGTGGGCATTTGCTATATTGAAATTTTACTGAGAAACTTAATCATGGGAAGAGGAAAAGACAGGATTTATTAAGTGTTGTCATCCATGACCTCATCAATTCACAAGTGCTTTCTCTGCTGTGCTTTCCAGTTTCATCTTGTCAAGTCTTAAATAACTTCCTTTTCCATGGGAAAAATAATCTACTTTATATCATGTCTTGCTGTTAAGTAATGTTTTCTACTGCTTAGCCTAAGCCACCCTCTTACCTAAGTTCATCCTGCTATTTCAGTTATGCCTCTTGGGGTCACTGTGTGTAATTCCTCTCCCTTGTTATTTACACTGCCATGGTGTTCTCCACAGCTGTCATGCTGCCAGCCTAACTTAGGTAGTTATTCTGATTATTTTTCTTCTTTCTAAGTAGGTACTGAAATTATTAGCCCAGAAAGCAAACTTAGCTGGAAAACAAGGACTGATACTTTGTTTAACAGTAACTGATAATCTCTCTGTAGCCATCCCCCCTGCATCTTCTTTGCTGATTAGTGGTTTGCAGTTCATAGGTTGGTTATAGAGGGTACTGCCAGCCTTTTTATTAAGGACTGTGATTGCATCTGAGACATCTTGCTAGAGCAAAGTTTGTCCCTCTCTTGAGTTTATTTGTGATTGTATGTGTGATTTGTATCGTGTATGATTATTTATGCAAATATGTGTAAACACATGCACACAGTCATATGGTGGTTGTAAAGGTGAAGGTCATGCTATTCATCCCCAATTTTCAGTGCTGCAGCATTGGGGATTCATTCACATCAGGTACCATTCTTCAGGTATTTTTTTGTTTGTATGTTTTTGTTTTTCTGAGTACCCAGACCTACATTCCAGGTATGGGAAACCAAAGGCTACCTGTAGCTTGTGTGCATGCTGGATCTTCCCCTGTTCCCTGCAGTGTGGGCATGGCCCATGATACAGGGGCTAGCTCCACCCAAGTCATGGGCTATTACTTAAGTCCTTCCTGAATATCCACTTCACTAAGTGTTTCCTTATGAATACTCATTTAGTGGTGATTTCCAGGAAGCAATTCCTAAAGCAGAGTATCAAAAGGGGATATCTTGTTGCTGTCAGCTACAGTGGAGCTGCTGTAGGAAAAGTTATTATCCAAGGTAAAATAAAAGCCGACAGTCTTGTGTAATGTGTGGAAAACATGTAATTGGGGAAAGATGTGACGTTTGCAAAAGGTACATGTGGGACACTAATATTTTGAATTTTTACTGAAAGAAGGCAAAACAGTGGTTTATGATACATGTGTAAAGCGGTAAGGATGAGGTAGTTGTAAGCAATTTGCCTGTTTAATTTTCTGACTGCGGTGAGGAGAGGGGAGATGTGGCTTTCCATTTGTGATGTGTTTCCCTTTTATATGATGCCATGCATCTATGTGACGTTTTGTTCTGTTAGCTTGGACTTTTGGTCCAGAAAAAAAGAAGTTTAAATATGAAAAAAAAGCAAACCTAAAGAGAGTATTTCTGATGTGGGAAGGAAACTATGGAGTAACATATTCATTTAATTGAGGAAAATAATGGACCTGTATTAGAGCACTGTAGTAATGGTGGTCTTTAAGGTAATAACTTAATTTGGCATGATCCTTGGCATTTTTGATCTTTTATTCTCTGTCAATATCAGATTCTTGTCCCTGGAGCTCTGGCCAGCATTCATAATAGTGCATTAAGAATATGTTTATCAATATCTCATGCTTCTGATGCATTTATAAGATAAGATAAATTGTCAGTATCTCCTACGTGCCTTCACACTCCTAGACAGAATTTTCTTCTGATTTTATTCCTGTTCTAGGTCTTTATATCTGGGCTGATTGTGTCAAAATTTGCCTTTCAGCCTGTCCCTGAAGAGAAGGAATGAAGCACTAACAGGCAAAGGAAGCAGGGCTGCAAAAATATTATCTCCAGTTGCTGGTAAGTGGTTACAAATACGTTTAATGTCCTGAATCTGTCTTTGACACCAGCATTGTCAGCCTTTTTAGTTAATAACAAGTTTTCCGTCCTTGTCTGTTTAAAATAGTAACAATAAAAAAATATTAATCAGCAACTGTTAAAGACCTTGCTACATATCTAACTTTGATTTCATTAAAATGTATATCTGACATACAGATTTCATGGGTTTCCTTACTCCCAGTACCAAGACAAAGAAAAAAATGAGATTCGAGATATAAAGATGGGCAGTAATAATATTCTAAAGGACAAGTTATATATTTACACTGGAGTGTGTCCATTTCTTTGGGTATAGTTCCTTTTAAAGCTGTCCAACTGTATACGCAGTAAGTTGCTGTTCAGTTTGATGCACTGTCCTTACTTTACAGACCATTTATAGTTGATCCAAGTTAGAATCCATCACAGGTTGAGGAGGGAGTAAGGTCAGTGAGCTTAGGTGAGAAGTAATAGTTACAGCCTTACAGTATCTCACCATTAACTTTCCAATGTTATTTTCCTCTCCTGGACATAGGATAGGCTAAAGGGAGAGTGTGTCTGTGTCTCTTCATAAAGTTTTGTGTCTTAGCTTGAACTGGGGATGAGGATGGATTTAGGTAGGGTTACAGACTGATGAAATGTAGCTACCAGCTTTCTCATAGGGATAAGTTTAACATTTTGCAGAAAAGCAGCAATAGGGAGGGAGTAGTTTGAAGTACATTTCTGGCAAGTTTTGTGGAGAGCTCATGTGTCCGGAGTCCTGCATTCAAGTATCTGCTTGTTCTAGAAACTCTGGGATTAGCTTTTTCAAGTAGGTCTCATACCCTAGGGTCAGTTTTGTTGTTTTTTCTTGGTGCTATACATGCTTTGTTACCTTCCATCAATTTTTATGCAGGTGAGTTACGTGGGTAACTTTCACCTTTTTTGAAAATGATTCCTGGTGAATTGTGTTTGTGTTATTAAAGTTGAAAAAGCAGATAAACATGGCAGATTGTCAGGGTTCTTGCAGAGTTTTACTTGTGCTTCTTTAAAAAAAAAAAAGGTGTATGATTTGAAAATTGGTTTGACGTTATCTTTTTGTTTTCTCAGTTATTTTTGCTATAAACATAACTTTTCTTCTGCAACACTGATTCCAACTTTGATTTTATTATACTAATTGCTTTCAGGGTGAAAAACTATATAGTAGATTATTCCAGCACTTCCCTTGGGGAGTTAATGTTCTAAAATGGACAGATACAGCGTTGCACATACAAAATTATCAGCTATTGAAGAGGTAATTAAACGTCGTCTCTCTATAAAAGTTTGTTGGACATTGAAAAGCTAGTTGTCTTTTATGTTGGCACACTAGCTTTGTCAAGTTTTACGGAAGAAAGTTGTTCCAAGTAGAGTGATGTTGAGTGATAAAGTAAATGATTGACTGGGGATTTACATAGGTTACGGCATCTTATGTTTTATGTAACATAATTGCTTAGCTTCTTTTTCTGTTTTTCATCCTATTTCCCTCCTTGCACAGACTGTTTTGTATTCCCCCAGCCCTCACCCTGAAATTTATTTTATTCTGATACTGCCATGCTTCATTGTTTTCTTGTGATAGATTTTAATTTAACGTTCATTCTACAAACAAATTCTGCTGGATACATGAAGACTTGAACTCTTAGTGGAAAAACCATGCTTGTTGTATTTTTTAAAATTTATTTTTAATTTTAATAAACACTATTTAAAAGACCTCTCAGGTTCTACTGACTGCTACTTCTCACCTGTTATTAAGAGTTCATTTGACCACAGTGTCCCCTGACTGTTCTCATTTCAAACCTGGAGCGACAGAGCCTGCTAGATCTGTGTGGAACTTCGCATGTTACAAATTGCAATTTTACAAATGGTTTTGAAGAAAAAATAAGAGACTTACATTTTAACTTTGTGATTTTCTTGGTACGCAATGGATGTAACATTAACTTAAGATTGTTTTGTCATTTTTGACCTTGACCTATAATAACAACTTGTTCTTCATTACTAGTAGAGATTTGATTGTTTCACGTTTTCTCTTTTTCTGCAATTTGTATAGCTTCTTCCACCTAGTCACTATGTATATCTTGCCTCAAAAATGCAAGATGAGGAGATATTGCCTTTGTTTTCTGAAGAGTAGACAGGGAAATACTTCCATGGACCATAGTTTGAGATGTGTATCCTGAGCTCTGTTTTCTTTTCACTAAGGCTTGCTTATTTTCAAGTGCCTGGTGTCACAGAAGGGTTCTCTGACATAATTACAATATATAGCTTCCTCAAGGCCTTTCAAGTAAATGTTTTCTTTCACTCTCTGTGCTGTGCTTTGTCTAGAGTGAGTATATCAACATTAGCCAGCCTTACAGGATATGTTACCTGGTAACGCTAAATTACCATTCATGCTCAAGCATGATGCTGCCTGGGAGCCCATTGTGCATATTGGTGCTATGTGCATATTCTATTTTCTAGCATTAGTGACAGACAAGTAAGTTAGTGATGCTGGTCTTGTTCTTTCTATTGCAATACTGTGACACTTTTTTTTTTTTCCTTGTGTTCTGGTAGCAGGAATGGTTGGAGACAACATTTAAACCTATGTTCTTATTGACACTTCCTCTGCCTTGCTTGCTACAGAATATTTTGTAACCAGTTTTTTAACAAGTTACAGAAGATGTCCACACCTTTTGAACGTTGTAAAGTCAGTAGTGTTCAGATATGATCAAATGTAGTGTTACGTGGTAGGTATATCTCAATGAAATATCATTGACTAAATTAATCCTAGCTGTAAACTTTAACAGAACCAGAGCATGATTGTATCAGGAAATAAGTACAGATTTAAGCAAATCCATCCTAAAACTTGTCTGATGCTTATTTGAGTAGGCAGAATTTTAAAATGAGGGATTTTATTTTAAAATTTCTAAGAGTGTTTCTTGGCAGCACTGTCTATAATTCAGTATCACTTGTTGAAGTTAAAGTATTTTTAAAGAAAAAGACTATGCTTTTTACCCTTAGACTTTCAACATATTTAATACATTTCTTTAGTTACATATATATAGAAAATATTTCATAATATAAGTAGAATATTTACAAATTGTAAAATTCGGTTATGAATGTATAGGGGTTAAAAAAGGCAGGAAACTCAAAGCAAAATTTTAAATCTTGTTAATGAAGGTTGGCTAGGCAGTTAATTCATGCGAGTCTTCTTGAATATGCATGTTTTTAGGATAGCAAAGTAAATCTTTCATCATGCAGGCCAGCAATGTGTTGGAAGACTGATGAGGCAGCACAGCCTTGATAAAGGCATGGGATTTTTAAGAAATAATTATCTGTCCACCCGTGGATTAAATTTTATTGCTGGGATCAAGGAAATAAGAGCAGAGTAGTTAAAATAATATATGGAGAGCAAACAAGGTTACTAAAAAGACTAGAGTAAAGGATGCAAGACTGAAAATGCTCAGCACTGCAGCCTTATGTGGTTTTTATTTTATCCTCTGAAATTTGTATTGCTGTCAGACCAACTGTACTGAGACAAATACTGTGGCTGCATGAGACTTGCTGACAGAGCTGTTCATCTTGTTTGGGAATCCTGCTGTCCAAGTACATCCAGCATTTTGTATAGTTGAAATGGGTTGGAATGAACTGCCATCTAGAAACCTATGTGGTAGGCTGCATTCCCCCTCAACTTCTTTTGCATCATGCCAGTTTAGTTGCTTTTTTCTGTACATTTTTTTTCTGCCTTATTAATATCTACAACTCATGTGATTTGTTATGGAATATTAATGATGGCACAGTGCTTCTAAGCAGATTCCATAACATAGCATTTATTTGCAATTCCAACCTAAGACTTTGGATTAACGGTTCTTGTGAAATGAAGGGGTCTTCTGCTTCTAAACCTCATTAGCAGCGAAGGAACACAACAGACTAAATCACTGACATGTAAGAAGAATAAAAAAATCTTCTGATTGCTTTCTTATTTGCTCAGTCAACAGAAAAGAGCTTCAGAAATGAGGAATCATGCTAGAACAATAAAGGCTTTTGCATTATGTAAAGCAAAAATGTCAGTAAGTAGAATTTACTTCTCAGTACAACCTGTAGGACCTCTTTACGTGTTTCAGAGATAATGGGCCCTTATTAACGACAGTGAGCCAACAGTAATGTTTTAAAGTAGAAGAAAGTCTCTCAAGTGTTTTCAAAAGCAACATTAGTGCCTGGGTAAATTTATAGGTAGCTTTTTTTACTCATATCTTTATCTATAATATAGTCCATGTTATTCTGCACGTATGTATATATTCACTCGAGTTGAGGTTGGAACCATTTCTTATTTTTTAGAGCAGGAAGGATGTAGTGGCTGACTGGGTGGCACTGCATATGCAATTTTTATTGAAACTGTGTCTGAATACCATTTTTCATTTAAGCTTGTGTCCCTATATAAATGAAATGAGAAGTTTCAGATACAGACACCATTTCTCCTGTCAAAAGCTGACAGCTTCAGTTTTCATTTAACTTACTCTTGATTCTTTAACAGGCGAGAATATTTTTTATTATTTGATTTCTTATGCAATGCCCACTAGATTTGAGACATTGTTTATGTAACGTCTATTAGCAGTGATGCATATATTGAATTCCCAAATGGAGATTTTACTCCTGGCCAGCTCTGCTTTAAGTCAATGAGAACCTTCATGCTGATCTGAACAGAGATTTGCTTAAACCCCAAGTTCCAAGGGACTGAATTAAACATCTGTGTAGCACTGGGAGATGAGTTTTGAGGTGCTGAAATTAAACAATTTCATTTTTAATACAGTCACCTAGTGAAAAATAGTATGTGAAAAAGCATTGTTATCGAGAATTGAATCAAAGGTTATTCAGATAGGTTTCATATATGTGTTTAGTAGCGCCCAGTTGGCTGAAGTGGTCCAACAGTCGTTACATTGCATTTGAAATTTAATTAAAAATAGGAAGTTATTTGATCTGAATATTCGTTCTTTTTCTTTGACTTTAAATTACTACAGATTGTTGTTCTCTTACTCTTAGGAAGTCTTATAAATTTAGTGCTCTGTTTCAAGTACATTGGACTGACATTTCCCATGCTCAGATTCTGCAATATATTGCTGCAGTGGTGAACAATGTGGTACAGAAATTTATAATGAGTGTAAACCTGTCTGTGAAAGATCTAGTTGAAATCTTTTAGAACTATTGATGTAATAATAATAGTCTGTTTTATCTCAAAACCTGGAGTAGCCCCTAATACAGCTTTATGAAAAATATTATTTAATTTTATGTAACATAGTCAACTATCAAATAATTCACTTAAAATTCAGCTCTGAGGAAGATACAAAATCTGTAGACTCATGGAGTCCTCTTCACTTTCACACTGTCAGAGTGCTTTTGATAAAGAAGAAAGAGGATGGAGTAGCAGCTAGCTGCCTGGAACTGATCCACAGCTCATTGAATTAAATGCAATTTTTTTTTTCACTGGCTTTGATCATCTTGGAATGAACCTGTGTGCATATGATCTAATTATTAGCATGCTTGGGGAAATGCTGGTATGTTGGCTTTTCCAGTGTCTTACCTACTGAGATGGTATAAACCAATGTATTTGTATATCTATTATATGCAAGTGTAGAAATAAGGATGGCTGGCTTTCCTCACACTGGACCTCGATACAAAAGCTAGACATTTTACTGCTGTAGGTTGAATTTGCCGGAGAGTAAAAAAACTTTTAATGTCAATTGTTTAGTTGTGCAGTAATGTCTTTACATCGTGGTTCATGTTGAGGGTATTGCTTATCATGCTGTCTTGTTGTTTGTTTAAATCATGTAAGGTGGTACAGCTTCATGCTGGGGGGCACCTTGACATTTTATGCAAGTTTCAGGGTTAACCAGAGGAAACCTCTCTGTGTAAAGCCGAGTTTACATCAGGTTTGTAGGCCAAACCATTGCTCAGTTGTAGCTGAAAATCGCCAAATGTTCTTCCTTAGCCATCAACCAGATTTCTATCATAATACTGTGTGCTCTGTTGCACCTTATTATGTCAGCTGCCCCCAGCTGCTGCAGCAGTTCCTGAAGTTAAGATACCGTTTGTTGCAAGGAAAGGTGTTGGGAACTGGTTGTGTGTATTTACACTGAACGTGGAGATTCCATGAGGATCAGTCTTGTATTTGCTTTGCAAATATTGGCAGATACTATTGTGAGTCTGAATGATTTACAATCTAAGACTTTATGAAAGCTAGCAGGCTTTCTAAGTATTAGTAGTGTAAGTAGGAAGAGCAGGTATAAAAATACCTGCTAGAAGATGGAGTGTGAGCTTGTATCCTTTCTCAATTTAGCAGTTGTGTAACTAGCCATGAATCTGTCACTTGGATTTACTTGCATTTCCCATAGTTTACACCCAGTTCACAGCCTGATAAATGGGATGCTCTGATGTTATTTATAGCTGTATATATGTCATGAAAATGAGCCTAAAAAATGAGGTCTGCATCAGTCAGAAAATATTAAAAGGAGCCCCAATTTTTTTCACAGGGGCATTTAAGAATTACTGAAGCAACATTTAGTAGTATACCAGCAAAATACTGGGATTTTATGTGGTTCTTGCTGCTTTACAAGAAAAAGAGCTTAAGTACTGCTTGCAACAGAGCATATGCCACTTTTGAGGCAGACATTGCCTTCATAAATAAGCATAACGTGCTCAGGCCACACTGATGAGTGAATGTTTATCATCTACAATGATTTTAGGGTACAAAAATGTCTGTGTGCTTTAGGGAATGATCTAGACCTGGGAGAAGGAATGGAGTAGGTGATCTAAGGTTATTTTTTTTGTCTCTAGCTGCTGATTGATGAGCTCATATTGCTAATTCTGCATTTGTGTTTGAGAAGAGACCTAGGTAAGCCTTCCTCTCAAAAAAATGATAACTTTTTTTAGAAGAACTTCATTTCTACAGTACAAATCTAAGAAAGAGTAGAGAAGACATGTATTTTTGTTCTCCTGTAGTGGTGTCACATGGGAATAAGAGCATAGAAAAATATTGTTTAATAAATTAGGAAGCAAGATACATATATCTTGCTTGTTATATCTTTAAACATTACAGTTAAATGATCAGGATATTGTTGTGCATGTTGGGAAAACTTCAGTTTCAGGTTCTGTCAAAAACCTGCTGTTTGATGACTGCTGCAAGATTTTTAAAGATGTAATTAGAGAGTAGTTTTCTACTGATTAGAAAACTGCTTGGTTTCTTGTGTTTGAATATGGCAGTTAGTTGACTTCTCTAGTTCTTTCATAGTTTACTTTTCTTGTATAGTCTACTGTTTCAAAAAATTATCATCATTGCTGTCATGTCTCCCAACACTTCAAAAAGGGGATCTTTGGAAAGCAGTAACTTGCATACATCTGCCCAGGATCACCCGCAGAGGACCATGCAGTTTATGTGCTGCACAGCCACTCTGTGCATATATTGATTGACTCTACAAAGTCTCTCTAGTAAACCCTCTCTGGCTCAAGTATAATTCAATGGCAGCTTGTTTCAGATTTCTGGATGTTGATCAATCTGTTCACACTTAAACATGTTGCAGCCCAGTGAAAGCAGTGAGTATCCTGGATGAATGATATCTGAAGAAGTGAAGTAGATGATACGTGAGTGTAATCTGCCCCCAGAGTGGCAGATTGGCTGTGTGTTCTTTTAGCAATGACCTTTACCACTGAGAACAGACTGAAGCTGTGTCATTTTTGAGAACAAGAGTGCTACTTTCACTTATACTGTGGCTGGGTGCTTTGTTTTGCAGTCATTTTTGAAGACACTGTTGTGCTGAGCTTAATGTTATTCTTAAAAATTAGTTTTAAAATGTAGATTCCAAAGGAAGTGAAGGCTGAGAGATGGTATGTGTAAGTCTGCTGTCAGTCCTTTTTCTGCTTTTCAAATTTCACAAGGAGTATCCAGATTTCAAAAGACAACAAGTTACATGTGTAGGTTGAGGAAAAAAGGCTGAATAAAGGACAGCACCTCTATTAGTATCTCAGATAAAGCAGAGGTAATGGGGTGAATTTGTTCCTTATCACTGTAACTGCAAAAAAGCTTTGCCTCCAGACACAGAGGAGATAAAGTTTTGCTGGTTCTGTTGCTTGCAAAAAAAGCTTACTCTAAGCTACTGAGGGTGAATTATCTTCTGTTGGCTGACACATGTTACATAAATGGAAAAGAGGGTAGTGCTGTCTGAAATATTTTTAAAGAACTGAGAAGGCATGCTTTACGAAAAAGTCTGAAAGACTTTTGTTTTGTAAGCTTATGTTTAGAAGAATAGTGTGTGTCTACAGGGGAGGGCTTGAAACAGAAGACGTTGTAGTTTCTATGAAATCACAACATTTGCTAATGATCTCCAAGACTGGGAAAAATAAACGTAAGCTGTTAGATTGCTGCAGAGGGAGAAAGCTGCTTAAACAATAAACCTTACACTGACACGTCTACATCTTTTAAAGCTGTCAAGTGTGTGGCCATCATCTGGAAAAGGACACAATAGCTTGTCATAACTGTATCAAATTCCCTCCTCAAATGAACATCTCTGTTAGTGATATATGAGACCTTAAATTAATCATTTTTAATGAAATCTGTTCTCATTTTGTGGTTTTAAATTCCTTGCTACAATGAAATTCTGAAGTAGAAATATTCTAGGTGTTTGGAAAATAAACCCAAAATTAAGAAACATAATTTTGCAAATAGAAGTCCACAAAATCCATTCATCTTTATTTTTTTTTCTTTATTCTGGTGGTTTGGTTTACTGTAGAAATCACAGTTTATTCTTCCAGCATATATATATATATATTTGTATTCCTCAGTGCTGTGGATAAGCAGCTCTTCAGAGGGGAAATTACACCATCTTCACCTTGCAGAGTTGTAAAGTCCATCAGTATGTTATGTTGGTAGCTAGACAGAAAGAAAAGAAAAGGTAGGGCATTTGTAGTATATCAAGCACTTCAAGTCAGGCATAGACAAGGAAGATAGTAAAACCAGGTTTGTAAGACCTGAGAAGTGCATGTATAAATGTGAGATTTCTCTTTGTATGAGTTGTCAAGATACTTATGTAGCTTTCATTCTTTCCCATGTTAAGCACATATAGTCTTAGAAAATATGCATTAAGTATAGGTTTGGTATTGTGTGCTAGCAAGCGAACTCATGGGGGAGAGCATTACATTCCAAATAGATATAATTAAGTTGCCCAGGGAAATTGTGGAAACTCATCCCTGAAGGCATTCAAACCCAGCTAGATGAGCTTTAGAAGACACCATTAAATGGATGTGCTTTGTGTATTGCGTTAGACTACCGCTGGTGGTGTCTTCTGAACCTAAATTATTCTATGACTGTAGTTCTGTGACTTACAGAAGTAAAGCTTGTATTCAATTTTAAAGGAGTCAGGTCCTGAAGACTGTTACCTTTAGGACAAGTTAAGTTCTGTCTGCCCTAAGCCCAGCTCTGACTGTCTGTGTCTTGCTGTCATTAGGCTTTGCTTTCCTGGTGGGCAGTTTTGCACTGCAGAAGACTAACCATCATGAGAAGTTAAGATGTGGGAGATAGACCCTTATCAGAAAAGATGTGTTAATTCTCTGGAGGACTTAAAACTGAGATTTTAAACAAGTTTTTGTATGCTGAGGGCAACAGGGACAACAAGGAGAACTTCAGTTGCCACACCATTGGGCTGTTTGTATCTGGATCATGGTTTTGAGAATTCAACATACCTGTTTTTCCCATTCCAGGGAAAATTACTGCAGTTCCAAAAGGTGATGGAGAAAGGTAACTCTTATTGTATTTTCTGTATTCCTTTCCCATTGCTTCTATTAAAGGTTTTTGGAGCAGTAGCACTATCCCAATGTATTCTTGGACAGTTTGTACTGCAGTGAGCCAGCCAATTTGATTGCTTGAGCACCGTAGTACATAAAGTTAAAAAATCTTCCATGTAATTTGAAATGGTTTGACAAAAAAGAATGCACTTCCCTTGTGTATACACACAGAAACACAGACATACCCCACTGCAACTAAACAGCCTGCCTTTAGGAGATAATGCCTTAGGTGTGCATGGTCAAGCAAGAATCTGAAACTAGGTGACCTTGCTCTGTTACTGGAAATATTCAAAGCAATTTGATTTTTTTTTTTTTTTTGAAAAAGCTAGTAATTTAAAATTGAATTCAATTGCTTGAAATACGAGATGTTTTATAAAAAAATAAGACGACAAAGTAGTAGTATGTTTACTGGCTCTCCTTCAAGATGCTGTTCTGCCAAGCCTACTAGGTAATATATTTACATGCTGAAGTGGTGTCGTATTTTATTTCACTCTTAAATACAATACTGTGGAGTACCTAAGATTTGCAGATGTCAAACTATATCTGCTCAGAGCATCACTGATGATGCTTAATAAAGATCTCATCACCAGGTGCAATACAAATTCTGTAGAAAACCACAGTAATATTTCCTACCGATGATTGCTAATAGGCTTCCCTTCTGATGGCCTGCCCAGCCAGCAGCTTTTTATATTTATAAGCTGTGATTTGAATTTGGAACTGGACTCTCTAGCTTTTATCCTCATAGGAAGCCACAGCATTAATAGAGATATGTGAAGCATACTTTCTGTAGAAAGCTGTTTATGGTAATTCTTGAGGGAAGAGACCCGTGTTCTCTGTTGATGCTGGACACAAACTACAACCTGGGGAATGTTTACCAGCACTAATGACTGCTGTGTCATGCAGTCACATGCATGACTGCTATGATCTTTGGGTTTTCTAGTTATTGTCATCATCTCTTCTTATGAAAGGTAATAAGTAATTTTTAAAGGTTGATTGTAAATATCCAGGTGCCAAGGCTCTGTCTGGACTGACCATAGCAGCTCTGGGCGCTTCCTGCCATTTCTTGGTAGCAGCAGGATGTCTTGCAAGTGGCATAAAAACATGAAAACCTCATTTTTTTGGTTTCTCTAGATGTTACAGAAACAGATAGTAGGTTCAGAAGTGAATATTTATATTCGTGCCTTTGTTCTCTTTTTGATTGCTGCAAGGGAAAAAATAAGCTATTTATTTTTTCAATGAAAAGCTGAGTGCTCCAAGGCGAATTTAGCTCAACAGAGGAATGAAGAACCTTTACTACAATGAGTAACTTTACCCAGATGACTTATTTGCTGAAAATAATTAAGGTTATCTGGGTAGCTAAAAACTTTCATCTACGAGGCACCAGAAGGAGCATCTGGTTTGTTTTGCTCATTTGTTTGCTTTGCTCATAGAAGTTTCCTTATTTTCCAAGCCAGCCAGGAAAGCCAGCATAATTATTTAAACAAAAATCTCCCTAGCATACTGTGATAAGGCCAAATAATTACGTAGATTCATACACTTAGAGTGGATGCTCAAAACAGCTTAAAAATGTTGATTCATCTGACACAAGTTGTTTTCTGGACAGAGAACAGAGATTACCTGTCCAATACTAGGATGGCTGGACTTTGCCATCATTACGAATGTTGTCGCAGACTAATTTTTCAGAGGTAGAGTGTAAGCTGAAATTACCAGCATCAGCAAAGATATAATGCATTTCATTTGTTCTTCAAATGTGGCTAAAATAATTCTACTTCAGATGTCCATTCTCTTAAGGAGAAATCTTTTTAAGCAGGTAAATTTGTACTTTTAAAGCTATTATCCACACAGTGCCTATGTTTGTGAGTAGAAATAAGCCAACATAGGCTTATTAAAAGAATTCAGTGGTACACAATAAAATTGAGTTTCTGTAGTTATCGTGCCATTGATTCTCAACTGTATAAGTTCTCTTCATGAGAATATAATGCCTTTTTCAAACTACTGGTCCTTCAGGCTTTGTTTCAGATATTTAAGTTGGAATGGTTCCTTTTGGTTGCTGTGCTTCTGTTAAATGATGGTTTCCAGAAGTATAACTGTTATGGTTGGGCTAGATAGTAAGTTCTTTATTTTCAGGGGGGCAGGTGCCAACAATTATGGAATCTGGTAACCTGGATGGAAAGGAAAGGGATGAAAAACTGCTTTTGCCTTGTGATGAACAGTTACTGAATAATTCTGGGTGCATTTGGGAAACAGATCTGTTGAACAAAGCAGTAACAATTTATGTTCACTATGTAGAGTGAAATTTCATCTTTAAGAGAAATCCTAATGTGCTGAAGTCTGAACCTGCTTCCACTGAGAGAAATACAACTGTTACTTCCATGAAAGATTTTACAAGCCCAAACTCTAAAATGCTGGAATATTTTCAGGCCTGGGCAGGGAAATCCTTACTAACTAGCTGTATTTAACAAATGTGAATGTTAGACAGATTAGAAAACTAAAATACAGTTTAAAATTAAGACCTAGAGAATTACATCAAGTTTTGTTGCTGTCATGCATACTGCTTTTTGAAGAAAATGCTGAAACTTTGATATTTTTCTGAAGTAGGTTTTTAGCCAAGTGAAGTCTTTCTGAAGGTTGTAGTTTAGGAATATCCGCTTAGGTGATTACAATTTCTTCTTAAATAAATTAAGAGCGTTATGCACACTAGAAGCAGGATGCTCTGCCCTGGGATGAGTCCTGTCCTCATAAGCTCATTGTAATATAGTATTAAATTGTTTCAATGGACTGTAACTATAGGTCAGTGATATCAGTTACGGTGTGCTTTTTTCCTTTTTACAGTATGAACAATTTAATGCTTGGTAAAATGAGAAAATATATCTTTAAATAATTTTGGGGTTGGACTGTTCTCAAAGGCGTGAGAAGTCCTCAAACAGTACATGCAAAGCCCTATCCAAGGCCTGTTGGAAGTAAGAAATTATTTGGCTGTGTGCACTAGCTACCTCTGTTCTTCCTTGTAGTGTGGGTAAGATCCATTTCCCACAGCAGTGTACTGTACTCATATCATACTGAAACACAAATGATTAAAAAGAAGATATGGAAAATAAAAGGAGTGGAGAGGTATTTTTGCTACTAACATATTGGATGATTAACTTTATAATAACTTTAACTTTTCTCCTGATGCATTTTTACAGTTGGCATTAAAAATTAAGGATGCTTGTTTTGCATGAAAGTTCTTAATGATGCAGGCTTTGCTCCAAATGTTTCAAATATATTTATTTAAAAAAACAAAGCAAAACAAACAAACAAACCCACAGCTGTGGGGATGCCATGTGACCTGTAAAATCTATAACCTGACCTCAGGAGTGTATTGGCTTTAGTGGAAGTCCTCTTTCATTTGGATTTAAACAGGATTTTATGTTTGGCATTGTATTTGACAATTGTCTCTCTTAAACCAGGTTATTTCAAAAGGTGGGGGGCAGTTCATGCATGAAAGACATAACATCAGCCATTTGTTGTTGTTACATGATAGTGGGTTGATGTTAAAACAGGAATACAAAACAGTGGAAATAGGAAATAATTTGTGTGTTCAGCCACCCTTTAATGCTGGCTACAGTATTGTCTTCTGTGCTTCAGCTGGAAGAGCCAAATTTTGCAATTTGGTTAAGGTGCTTGAGGCTTAAAGAACTAGGTGTCCCACTTCAGTCCCAGGGATGGTCAGATTTCTTGTAGCTCTTGTTGAGATACAAAATTTAGAACACAATCATGTTTAAAAGAATTCATGCAATCAAAATAACTTTAAAATGAAGAAATAGGAATCCTGAGTATTAAATTAATCATGAGTATTGAATTAGACAAATAAACTTTCAGTGGTACATAACTTTTCAGTTGCACCCAGTGCAGTATCTGTTTGCTTCATTTTAGTGTGAGTGGTTTTTAAACACTCTGTTGGGAAGTTCTTAAAAAGCTGTTCTAATAGCTGCTGAGGCAACACTGGCCTTCATACACCTGGGCTTTTTACAGAACTCTGTCTTGTGTAGGCACATCTTTGCTCAGATTTTGTGTTTTGTATTTTGTCAAAAAATATTTTTGTTGTATCCTCCTTTACTCCTCATACATGTTTATGTAAGCATATTTTTAGCGTAATTCTGTCACATTTTTGCTATATGGAAGTCAAAAGTTAGCACCAAACATTTATGCACAAGTATTAGTGTAAAGGAAACTGAAGTGATTATGATAGCTCTGGATGTCAAAGACAGTTGTGAAAATATAGAGGTCTGCCTTGTTCTGGATAACTGTGTGGACCCAGATAGTTTTATGTGATTGAATTGCTTTTATTGAGGTGGTATAATTGATGATGTCAAACGAAACGGTTATTTTTTTCATCTGCATATGTCATATATAAAAAATAAATAAAGCTCTGAATCAAAAGGTCATCTTGAAAATATCTCAGTCTTGGAAAGTTTGGATTTCTGTTCCAAATTCTAATGCCTTCATTCATTGTTCTGATAAAAATGATACCTGGCAGCTGATAAAGGTTAGTGCTAATAAAGGGCCATTTTACTTTTGAACTCATGAAGTCAAACAAACCGGTACACTTTGTTTTCTTTTTCATTCTGTTTCTTTCTTTGTGTAGTGGTACTTTATGAGAGACCTGAGTATTGCTCATTGCACTGTCTGCCAGCTCTAACCTCCTTTCTCGTCCACATTTAGAAGTAACTAAATGATGGTACCTATAACCATTCACTGAGGCCAGCAGAGGAGGTAAACTGAGCTTATACTCTTGTTCTTATATTCCTTTGTGGAAGGAGAGGCTTTCAGATGCTGTCATCTACATAGGAACAGAAACTTTTTGAACTCTGAACTGCCCCTCCCGCTTAGGGCTTTGTCATCAGTCCATTGAGTTGGCCAGCAATATCTTCTTAAAGGCATTTTGAAGGCAGTGATGGTTATAATGCTTTTGCTTATTTAAAAGGAAGTTATTGGACCTTTCTATTGCCATGAATTCTTAAAGCTACTGACTTGCCATGTGCTTCCAAGGGTCACCTTAAAGAATTATTGTGTTCAGGGCAAGTAGTTGTAAAGACATGTAAGAGCCAAATAAATATTTTAAACAAACAGGTCTGCTGAAAGCATGCAAGTAGTGCTGAGGGAATTGTATTCTTTTATATATTTTTTTTCTAGTGAAGGATATTTATTAGGGTGAGCAGATGGGCACTGCTCATTTTTGGCATTCATCGATAAGCCTGCTACCTCTCCAGGTGGCTCAACAAAAAAATAATGCTGTGGCACTGCTCCCATTTTATTTTTATTCCTTTCAGACTAGTTAGTCACCTGTCTCTGTTCCCCTCATTTAGAGCCATCTGCTGGATTTTTTTTACTTCTGTTTTTGGTTGTTCTCCATTCTAAATTCACCAAGGAATCTCCAATAGGAGCTGATGCAAAGTCTTTGCATGTTTGCCTAGCACTGGGCAAATATCTTCTCTTTGTCTTCTCTTTAGCCAGCTTGGGAGTTTAATTTTCAGCAGCCTGTCGTTATGAATTAATGCGTGTAACATCAAATTGTTCCTGTACCTGGTGGACTATTCTACCACTTTTTATTATTAATATGGCAGTTTTCTTATTTTGAATGTTGAAATATTAAAATAATTAAGCACAAGTGAGAATCCACCATCTTGCAGAGGATCATTTAGATTGAAAAGATCTTCAGAGTCACCAAGTCCAATCAACTTGACCTCCTGAGTCACATCACTAAACCATGTCTCTTAGTGCTTACATGTCTACACGTCTTTTTACATACCTCCAGGGATGGGGCTCCACCATTCCCTGGGCATTCCAATGCTTGACCACCCTCTCAGTGAAGAAATTCTCACTCATATCCCATCTAAACCTCCCCTGGCATAACTTGAGATTATTTCTTTGCACTCTATTGCTTGTCACCTGAGAAAACCGACTGATGTACTCCTCACTGCAGCCTCCTTTCAGGTAGCTGTAGAGAGCAATTAGGTCTCCTGTGAGCCTATTTTTTCCAAACTAAACCTCAATTCCCTCAGCTGCTCTTCATAAATATTTTCTAGTCCTTTCACCAGCTTTGTCGCTCTTTTCTGTGTACTTAATATCCTTCTGGTAGTGAGGGACCCAAAACTGAACACAGTACTTGAAGTGCGGCCTCACCAGTGCCGTACATAAGAGGACAATCACCTCCCTGGTCCTGTTGGCCACACTACTTCTGATGCAGGCCAGGATGCTGTTGGCTTTCTTGGCCATCTGGGCACACTGCTGGCTCATGTTCAGCTGGCTGTCAACCAGCATCCACAGCTCCTTCTCTGCCAGGCAACTTCCCAGCCACTCCTCCCCAGACCTATAATGCCATGTCTGGTTGTTGTGACTCAAGAGCGGGACCCAGCAGAGAAGAAGAGTAGAGATTTTTCACACACAAGTGGTTGAAACACAAACTTTATCTACATCAAATATATTTTATTTCTCACTTGAAAAAATGAGATTAGGAATGTGCTTCTACAATGGAAAACCTCTTATTGCAAGTGTGTGAGACTGTCTAGACTGCGTTAGAGGTAACTGTGTAGGACTAACCAACACTAGAAGAAATGTCAATATAGATGAACACCTTAACTTGATCAGAACTTGAAATGTTTCTGTGCATCTTGTGTGGCCACAGGTAGAGGAGAAATGGAGACATTTGATGATACTGAACTCAGTTACTTGTTACTTCTTAGTTATTAAGATTTTTGTGTCACATTGCACTTAAGGTTTGGGAGCACTGATATTCCTGATCTTGCTACCTAGTTGTAGTACTATTAAGAATATATGTTTTGAGTTTCAGTTCCAATTCCCCTGTCTTGATTATGTTTACTGGAGAACAGCAGATTTTTTTTTCCTTGCAGATGTTTAGAATATCTTTTCCACCTTTCCTTTCTACATACTGTACTATCAGCACATCTTTTTGCAGCTCCTGCTCCCAGCTGCTTCTCTTGGGATTGCATCAGGTTACTGGGACTCTGCATATTTCCAGATCTTTCTCATTTTTTGGCTTATCTCTGTGCTCTTTTCCCCTCCTATTAGTTGCATGATTCCTTCCTACCCTATACTGTATGTTGATATATGTAGCTCTTGAAAGAGTTTCTTTTGCCACCACCCGTCTGTTCAAGGAAATATATGAAAGCTCCATTATCCTCATTATGGTTACTGAATTATTGTCTTATTACCTATCCTTATGTCTAGTCTTGCTTTGCTGTTTTAATAAGTAGCCATTGTCAGTGATGCAGAAAGACTCAAGATAAATGATAGATTTTAGGAGGTAAAGAATGAATTTCTACAAATCTTTGTGGTGGTGGTGGTGGTGTTTGGTTTTATATTTTACTTTATTTTTCTGAGTGGTAGCATAATATCTATCTTGGGATTTATACTTGTAATAGATTATTGTAATCAGTTCAATCAGCAGTGGCTCAATACCACTGAGATCTGATGTAAGCCACAGTGTAATACCTACGGGGTAATCAAGAGTGAAATTTATAGATATTTGCTAATATTTTCATTTTTTTATAGAGTTCTTCCTGTGCTCTGGCAACTTTTCTGTCGACCAATTTGCCTCTGGTGAATGACATGTTTTATCCATGGCTTTGAACTCCTAATGACTGATTTTTTTCTCTATATAATTATTCTGTTTGGTGACCTTGCATTTCTGTGATACTGAGCTTTAAACTACAGGAAACAGACTGAAGTGACGATGGCAGTCATTTGTCATTTGTGATGGAGAACCATGTCAACACAGTTGAATTTAGTTTGACCTCAGTGATTTTTTCCCCTCCAAATGTCAGTACAAAAAAGATCTTGATGTCTTCAGGAGGGATTTCTATACAAAAGGGAGTCGGTTTGAGTATCTGGATTTTAACATTGATCATCTGGATGAGTAAGCAGTGATATATATTCCATCTGTGTCAGGCAGAACTGCTTGAGGGAGATCTGTATGTTTTCATCACTGGAATTCAAATTGTTTTTATTCCACTAGTTTAAGTCCCCCATCTCAAGTCCAACGTATACTGCTGATACAGGAAGGTGGCTTTCCACTGACCTCTGAAATGAGACACCAATATAGTCACAGTATGAATCAGTAAAGAACATGTAGATTTTTATGAAAAGAAACAGCTAAATGAGTTTTACAGCTGATGAACACTTGTGCTCCTCATTCCATTGCATTTCTCACAGTTGATTTTCTATTCCAACTTAAACATGTGGAAAAACATGCTTAGCAGATATAAAACAGGCCTTATTTTGAAAGAAGATTGGCCTTGTAGACTCCAAGGCATATATGCCTTGGGGTCATATATGCAAGGCATATCTAATGAATTATTGAATTAAATTAAGGCTGATAATAGTGAGGAATTCCTACAGTCATTTATTTTATAATTTAGGGAAAAAAAAAAAAAAAAAAAACCGTAATAAAACAATACGGTGAAAATGTAGGTGTTCACCAAAATGCTAGGAGTGAGCATTTTTAAGAGGGAGTTTTTTGGGTAAAGCTTGCTCATTTGCCTCAATTGAGGCAAATTTGAAAGATTTTTTCAGTTCTCTTGCTGCTGTTACATATCTTTATTTATGTTTAAAGTGTTCCTCTTTACTGCTGATGTTCTACTTGGTGCTTTTTTAAGTGGTTGGGCTCAATCCTACTATCAGTTAAACCAGCACAGCTACATGACACATCTGAGCCATAGGTCAGGGTTCTGTCTTTTATAACGGACTGAGATACTGAAATTATGATCTACAGAAGAAGTGCTGCATGGCAGAGAGGGGATGGCATGCTAATGTTGGAGATCTTTTAATAAAACATCTTTTTTCAGAAGGAGAGATGAAAATAATAATTAAAAACAAAACAGAACAACCACCAGATGACTACTTAAGGAAGGTCATCTGAAGAGGAGGGAAATAGAGGGCAATGCACATGAACCTTCAGTTCTGTAGCTCCTTAAAATATGTTTTTGTTTTTAATATCAAATAACAAAGTTCAGCCATTACGAATACAAGAATAGGAAGGAGTGTTGTATTGTTTAGATTGTCAATATGAGTGGGACAGCCAAAGGGTTTTCATCTATTCTGTACAGTAATATATGGCCAGGGCAGGGCACATCTTTCAGAGAGATATTCAGCCTCAATTTAAAGACCTAAGTTAATGGAAATTAAATCACACATATTCCCAGGTAATTTCAAAAAAAAAAAAAATAAAAGAGAAATGGGACTGAGTTCCTCAGTCAGCTAGAGAAGAACAGAAACGAGTATTGGTTCTTACAAAAAAATTATATACGCATATGTATTTGTGTGTGTGCATGTGCACACATAGGTATATATATATACACATGCATACAAACGGCACTTACACAAGTGATAATCCCCTGCAGCAAATTGTATAGAGTACAATTTGTATTGTATATGATACATATATGTGTATATATATATATATGTCTATATGTATAATACAAATACAATTTGTATTGTATAGGTACAGCTCCTAGATTGTATCTATCCCAAACTAAGGCATGTGGATAAACCGTTAGGGAACTATTCTGTCCTGTCCTTGCTCCATCCCCCAGCTCTACCCAACTAGTGTTCTTCCTTTCCAGATACGTCCTTTGGCTCACAGCGTGTGTGTCTGGGGCTTTTCGCATCATTTCTTCTTTCCTTACAGTTGTTGAAATTGACGAGAGTGCTTCCATATATTCCAACCAAGATTACAAATTATACATGCTTCATTTGCAAGAAAAGTAAACAGTTTAATTGTGCTTCCTATTGTCAGGGCTTGCTCTTTAATTCATGTGTGGTAAAGGTACTTAAATTACCCACTGCTAGTTTCAAGCCATGATTGCTAGTTTCAAGCCATGATTTATTTTTTTATTATTTGAAACAAAGTCTTCATGTTGGTAGTTGCAGTTGCCAACCACCTTTGTTACTGTTTGTTTAACCTTCAAGGCCCCCTTTCAAGAAAGTATTACAGCCTTACAAACTTACAAGTGTTTGGAAATAATGACATTTTAAAAATAATTAACTTCAAGACTTTTTATTTGCTTTCTGGGCTTGGGAAATTACTAATTTAGGTTTCTAGGTTTCTTCTTGTATGCTTACAAAATTAAAAGGAAAGTTCAGTTTCTGCTTCATCATCCCATTTCAAAAGCTGAAGGCTTTATGTAGAAAGCCAAGAGATACGAGATGCTCTATAAAAATTCAGTAATGAAAAAGAAGGAATTCACAGAGACCTCTGCTTTAATTTTTGACTTTGTTTTCAGAACTGGGAAGAGGACCAATTTTCCTATCCCTAACCTATAATCATTTGGCTTTTTAAAATATTACAAGAAAAAGTATCTTCAGTGGAATAAAATGTTTTTTCTTTTTTTCCTCAAATACCACAAAGAAACAAGTTCCTCTTCCTTTCTAAGCATAAACAAACAAGCAAACCAAAAATAAAAAAGCTGATTTTTCCTTTTCTTTCTTATTTTTTAAAAATCTGTTTTGTACCAGTGTGTTAGCACTTGTTGTCCCTTCTGAAACTTTACAAGCTCTTTGAAGTAGTTAGTACAAGTTACACATGCGCACAGCTGCTTAAACCTGTGAATTAGGATAGAAGACACTTCTATTAAAGTTTATGGTGTGTAGATAAAGGCTTGTGAGATTTTCAATTAACTTGAAGGATTAAAGCATTACAGCTATTGTTCCTGCCCTGTGTGAGGTGAAGAAATTGTAACCTGCTCATTAGATATGGGTAGTATTTAAACAGGAAAACTCATTCTGTTTTCTTAATACTTCTGAAATGAGATTACTAGCTGCTTGTGGATTTTTAATAGGTTCCTAAATAAAAGGAAGAACAACTATTAAGCAGAATCAGCATGCAGGCTATTGCAATAAATAGAGGTAAGTATCATGATGCTGGAAAGTAAATGTAACAAAATAATACTTATTCTGGTTGGTCATGCATGTGGTATGCATTTCAGGTTAATCCAAGGGCCCCCCAAAACCAGAAGGATTAAATCTTCGGGTACTATTGGATCACAGGGCACCTGCCCTGTGAAGAATTTAGTATTTAGTTTACAGAAGGAACACTTTGGTTCTTCAAGACACTGGCTATTCTGCTTTGATTTGCTGAAGAAGTTAAAGAGGTGTTTAGTTTCACACATTATGGAACCATTGGAAAGTATAAATGCTTTGCTGGGTTACTGTCAGATCATACAGCAATTTACAGATGGGGAACTAGAGACTAAGGAAAGACTAAAGAAGAGGGAAAAGACTTTGCTATAAATAAATATAAAAGACTTAAAGGCTGTGGTCAGAGAAGGTAGGATGTTTACAAAGAATAGGAGAAGGGTAGTGAAGGAGTGAGCTCACATATGCTTATGGCTGTGTACAAACTTCTTTTGAGAGGGAAGAAAAGGGATTATTGAGCATGCTGCATTTGGATTGAAAGGCTGAAAAGAATGAAACATGGGGAGGTTTTAGAACTAAATACAGTTTTGGAACATTGGCAAAATAGGGGAAAAGAATATGAAAAACACAGTTAAGTAGGGCATTGGAAAAATGTGTGATAGATATGTAGGGGAGATAGAGCAGATTAAAAAGAAGGTAAGGTAAAAAGTGTTTTGTATGCTGCAGGGATTTTGGGGGAAGTTAATGAAGATTTTTCCTCTCCTTTTCAAATGGTGTTGCCTCCATCCTTTCCTACTCAGGCCACCCTGCACTGTCTGCGAACACCCTCTAGATGGTGTTGGGGGATACAGGCATGTTGATTTTCTCCTAACTCTATAAGTTAGGATAGATGTGGTGTTTTTTTTATATATATAATGTTATTTTTGACAAAGTGTTGGCATAATTGTAGGTGGTGTTTGAGCCAGTGTGTAGATTTAAAGATTTACATGAGGAAATCAAATACAGTCATGAAGAAAATGGTCTGTTATCCTTTATTTAAAACATGTATTGTAGCACGTTATTCTATAAGGAGTTGTGAGCATAAAGCTGAGTATTTCTGTGGAACCCCTGTGATGGGGATTATGTAGGTTTTGGCTTTGCTTTTCTTTGGGTTGCATGCCTGTGTTTTTCTAAGGCATGATGTGGTTTCAGAGCTCCACAGTTTCCTTTTCTTAGCACAACTAAAAGTTACTGCATCTGCTTCCTGGGAGAATGGAATGAACAGTCCTTCAGAGATTTTTAAAATTTCTTTCTGTGATGGGCAAGTAGTTGCACCTGTTCTGTTGTTTGAAACAACAATACAATCTATCGCTCACAAATGTCTGCTGGCAGAAATGAAGTGCCATTGCAAGAGTATTTTTGGTTTGCCATATGTAACAATGGAATTCATTGCTACTGTTTTGTTCTCTATGTTTGTCTTCGAAAACAAAAGTCCTAAAATATTTTTATAAATACTGAAAGGACAGACTTTATGTAGCCATCCTTTCCCTTGAAAATTGCAAAATATTTTAAAATGTTCTGCAGGACATAAAACGTGCAGCATTGCCTCTTTAATCGTTATTGTGTAGTGAAGGCACGCTGATTTGTGTTCTGTGGAGCATACTAAACATGCTGTTGTTGCACAGGCTTAAAGTTAACCATGCAGTATTACAAATAATGGCAACAAAAAGAGAATGTACCCTGATAATCTCATAATTATAGATGTATTTTCAAATAAAGTGAACAGTTTATAAGATAGTACACAGGCTGCCATTTAGGTTGCTAGTGAATCTCGAGTGGAAGGCAACACCTTGTGCTTGTGAGGAAGCATGCTATCAGAGAAAGCACACAACACTGCCAACCTCTTACAAGTGTTCCCTTTAGAAAAATGAAATGAGAATTTGGTGTTTCCAGTCCCCATGAGTCCTAATGTCACAGTAACAAAACCAAGCTTCAACTGATGTTGCATCATCCCACCTTGTGCCACCACTAGCTGAGAAGTCCTGCAGGACTTACATTATGACCGACTATAGTTTCCAGATGATTTTCAATAAGCTTTCCTGTATGTCTGTTTTTTTAGTGTACTATACTCCCATCTTCAGTGAAGGAGAGAATAAATAGCTATACAATACCTATGCTCTCACAAATCTTATTTGTTTTTATGGCTACAGGTATATATCCAGAACCATAGAGTCAATGAGATTGGATGGGACCTTTGGAGTTTGTCTAGATCTCAAAGCAGGGTTGACTACAGTGGGTTGCTCAGGTTGTTGTCCTAGTTAGATTTTTAATATCTCCAAGAATGGAGAATCTGCAGTCTGCCAATGCTTGACCACCCTCACCATATTTTTTTTTTTTCCTTAGGCTTAAATGGAATTTCTTGTATTCTAGTTTGTGCCCATCGCTTCTTCTCTGATTGCTGAATACTACTGAGGGCTCCATCTTATTTGCATCTTCTCATCCAGTATTTATGCACATCAATAAGATCCCCTTTGAGGCTGAAAATGTCCAGCTCTCTCAGCCTCATATGTGAGATACTGCAGTCTGTTAATCATCCTAGTGGCCCCTTGCTGGCCTTCACTGCCAAGCCCATAGATGGACACTACTCCTGGTGTGTGTGGTCTTACTAGTACTGAGCTGAGGGGAAGGATCACTTCCTTTGACCTACTGTCAACCATCTTCCTAATGCCATCCAGGGTACTGTTGGCCTTTTTTTCGGCAAGAGCATATTACTGACTTACGGCCAAGTTGTTTTCCATCTGGATCCCCAGGTTCTTTTCTGCAAAACTGCTTTCCAGCTCTTCAGACCCAAGTACATAACGGTGCATGGCATTGTTTCTCCATAGGTGCAAGATTTTGCTTGTTTCTTCATTGAACTTTGAGGTTCTTGTCAGCCCATTTTTCCAGCCTGTTGTCATACATCTGAATGACAGCACATTCATCTGGTGTATCACTACTCTTTCCAGTTTTGTGCCTGTGAACTTTTTGAGGCTGCACTCTATCCCATCATCTAGGTCATGAATTAAGATGTTGGAGAATACTGGAGCTTGCATTGACCTCTGGGCTGCACTGCTGATGACTGGCCTCTGTCTGGACTTTTGTGTAGGTGATTGAAACACTTTTAGCCTGGCTGTTCAGCCAGTTTTCAGACCACCTCACTGTCCACATTTCTAGCCTGTACTTCATCCATTTGTTTATGAGGATGTTACAGAAGACAGTGTCAAAAGCCTTACTACAAGATGAAACAGATCTACTGCTTTTCTCTCATCTGCCAAGCCAGTAGTATCTTTGTAGAAGGCTATCAGATTTATCAAATATGATTTCCCCTTCATAAATCCATACTAACAGCTCCTAATCACCTTCTTGTCCTTCTCTTGTGTTGGAAATGGTTTCCAGGATCCACCACCTTCCCAAGGTTCGAGGTGAAGCTGAGTGCCTTGTAGTTCCCCAGATCCTCATTCTCGACCTTCTTTAAGATAGGAGAGACATGTTTTCTGCCACGTCTGTCTTCAGCTAAACTTACCTTGACAAGACCTTTAGATTACAGTTGCCTTTTTTGATGTAATTTGCCTGTTATTTTTGTAAAGACATTTTTAATTTAGAAACTTCAAATACAATAATGCCATTCATTGGATTTAGCTTTACTATATGTTGATCAAATCTTCACCTTAAAGTGGGGTGCAGGTTAAATTAGTACTGAATATAAATAAGGCAGTATGCTAAAAGAAGTGTAATATATCATGTCATTTTTTTTCCCCCTTCCACTTCATTAGCTGGAAGCAGCTCAGGTTAATTGAGAGTGGGAACTCTATTCCAGACTACCACCTTCAGCGAATAATCAGTTTTTCCTGAGAACATCATAAGGAGATTATTAGGGAAGGAACTCATAAATGCCTGCCTTTGATGCACATGAGAAATCATTTATGTGAGCTAGCAGCTCCCTACCCATCAGTGTGAAACTTAGCAACATTCATCTTGCTCATGGAACGGGAAGCTTGCAGATCAGTGGGAGCAAAACAGGACACCAGTCAACTGAACTGATTTAAGTCATAATTACAAATAGATTCTTTTAAATGAATAGGCAATCTTGTGTATTTTTTATGTTATTTTCTTGAAAATGTCTCATTCTCACTGGTTGGCAAAAACTGAAAGTAATTGTTTGGTAAATAGCTGTAGTCTGTTACGCTAAAGTTAGTATTAATTTTGCTCAACATAAGACTATATTATGTGCATTTAAGCAGTGACAGAACCTAACACAATTTTAACCAGTTTCTTAATATTTGTACATTTTTATTTTATAAAATAATGCTTGTTACATTTCTTATTTATCAGCTAATGGTCAATTTTCATTTTGTGGCATGTACAGTTGCATTTGGGTGGAAATTTGAATTTGTTTAAAAATACAGAAACCTAATGTTACACACTTTTTCCTGCAAAGCATATTATACATTTGAAACTAATGGAGTAGACTAAACAAAGGCAGTATCTTTAGTGAATGGAGCAGATTGTTTTGGGTATTATATCCTTCTAGCTTAATGTATATCATCTTGAGAAGGAAAAGTACATGTGCTTTTGGTCTGACAAACCCTTCATGATTTTCTTCTGAAAATTTTGTGCATGGAATATGCTGGCATATGATTTTTGAAGTGGCAAAAAAGGCGTTTGTATTATCTTTTTTTTTTTTTTTTTTTTTTGAGTTACTGTGATCTGCTTTATTATAATAAAGTGTTCCTAGTTGTTAGCATGTGCTTGTTCTACTGTGCCAGCAGTTGTTGGTGTCCCCAAGCTTTGTTCTTAATATGGCTTTGCTTTGTTGACAGGTTTAAGAATTTAGGGCACAAAATGTTTTTAGGATCATCTTTATTTTGCCAAAAGAGAAGAAAAAGCATGAAGAAACTTTCTATTAAATGTCTCTTATTTTCACTCGTTTCTCTTTGGTTGTGTGCTGTTTGAGTTGAGGACTCTGTGTATGTACAGAGCTTAGAACAGTAAGCTTCAATCCAGGCTTTAATCCAGACTTCTTCCAGTCCAATAATATTAATTATTTGCTCTATGTGAAGTAAGGAACATACATTTCTTAACATGCCTCAGACAAATATTTAATTAATTCTGTCTTGGACAAATACACCTCAAAGCTTTCTTGCCTGAGAAAGTTTAAGATCTGAAAAAAATTACCCTTTCCCTGTATTCTCAAGCTACTGATGCAGGTATTCAGCACCAGGTGAAGAGAGGCCTTGCACCTTCCCAAACCCAGTCTGGCATCCCCACATTCCCCAGCCCGTGGTGTGGGGCTGCTCCAGTCCTGCAGCCGGTCCCACAGTGTGCAGCGCCCACAAGAGGGAGAAGGGCTGAGGAGCCCCACGCCGGCGTGTTTGGGGGCTAGATGCGGCCAGTACTCCAAGGCTGTTTGCGGAGTGTGGATCTGGGTCTTTTCTGGTGTTTCTGTGAGGCTGGGACTTCCTGAGGTGAAGGCAGGCTTTGTGGTCCTGGGCAGCCTGCTCTGGGTGGCCCTCCTGGAGCAGGGGGTTGGATCAGGTGAGCTCCAGAGGTCCCTTCCCACCTCAACCCTTCTGTGATTCCCAGCAGCTCTTGAGTAAGGGAACACCTGGATGTGGTTTGGGCCTATGATGCCTGGGCCAGCAGGTATCTCCTCTTAGGTCTGAGGGTCTCATCCCCGTCTGCTGTGGACATATGCCAGAGAAAAAGGCTGCAAGTTTGTCTCTTCCCTTTGCATTAGGAGAAAAAGGCAAATCTCCTATTTCACACCACCTCAGATGCAGACCCTTGCAGTAGGTCTCCCTCCTAGGATGCGTTGCATGCAGTCAAACCCCAAGATGACCTGATTGTCAGGAGAAATCCGTCAGGACTGAAGCAAATGGTTGCTATGAGTGTTGCAGCCTGATTGTCTTCAGTGCTGTTTTATTGGCATATTCTGATGATGAATTAGGCCTAGCATGTGCAGGGACAAATAAAGAATGGAACAAAGTATAAGTATATGATTCTATGAATCTGCCTCAGGATGTGCAGTGTCTAAAGGTTAATACCATATGTAATAGTTAATGTAAGTGCTGGCAGCTTACATGCTGAAGTGGCTTCTAAGAAATAGCTATAAATGTACTTACCTTGCTAACTGTCAAAATCTGATTTCCGTATTTTGGTGAAATTACCAAGTGAGTAAAAATAAGGTATTGGAAGTGGCAAAATTCTTGGTATTTGGGTTTTGTTGTGGGAACCCTTTAATCTTTAAATCAGTTTAATAGCAGTATGTAATACCATTTGCTAAAACAGAGTATATATTTCATGCTTATGTTTAGGGAGACTGGTCCATCAAGGATGCCTTAAACTACAGGGTTCCCTAGCTCCATTTTACTGTTGCAGTGGCCACAACATCTTACAGTTGTACATGTGTGCAGGCAGCAGTTTTGTATTATGCTGGGGATGCTAGTGGTCTGCTTTCAAGTGGCTTGCTGTGGTTTGAAAATCCATTTCTCAAATGGGTGCTCTCAACATTGCAACTCAGTGTTCAAAAAAATATGTTTTTGCACCTTTGTTATCTAGTCCTTTTACTCAAAATGTAATGAAACAGCTGGACAATGGTTAGTTGCTGGGAAGGGGAAGAAGATTATGCAGTTACTAAACTTTCCCCTTCTGTATGTAGGCGCTCCCTTTACCCAAACCTGTGAAGTCTGCAATTTCTGAATTGGGGATTTTTGTCAAAGTTATTTTTTTGTCAGCAAAAAATAATTTTGTAATTCCCCAAGTTGGAAAAATCATCTTCCTTGTGAGATAATTTCTGAATCACTCTGTGTGTGTGTTTATGTGTGTGTATAGGAACCTGTTGGCATTCATGAGGAATGCTCTGGGGAGGATGAGGACTCGTTTTGAGAATGAGGACTGACTTTGCAGAATGATACTTAGAAATTTTTCTGCCAAGTGGCTAACTACACTATGTAGGGCCTGTATTTGCTTTGTTTTCTCTACAATCAGAAAGCCTATAGCTTTGCTGGGTACTTTTATTAAGCCTTTAATGGTTATTTTTTAAAACTTCATGTCTTGCACTGTACATTCAATGCTGTTGATACTGGTATAGTGAAATCTGACGTGCAGGAAGAATAGAGCTAATAAAGTAAACGGATGCCATTCAGATGGTAAAAGACTGTTCTAAACTAAAAGACTGTTCTAAAAGTACTTGAAGAGGGAAATGAACATTTTTATTGAACAAGTACTTATTCAGCTTTTAATGTAAATGGTTATTATTCTACAGTGCTACTGCTGCTTCATCATCTGTCAGTGGATCTTTCTAGGGCCAAATCTTTTCAGTCTCAGTAGTGCTGCTGAAGTTAATATCAACTGTTCTGCACAGTTTCTCTATACAAACAATGGAGGAAATGAGTCTGATCATGTTCCCTTCATTTTCTCCATATATTTGTCCTTTTTGTACTCAAATTTACTTGGTAAAAGGATTGGCAATAGAAGGCTTTTCATCAAACTTTGAACTATTGAATTGACTTAGGTTATTTTTGTAGGAATTCACTAGGCAGACGTACAGAATGAATCAGTATGTCACATAAGGCAAAATAAGGGTGGTTTCTTTCAAGAAACTGTTCCTTTGCATTATTACGTTCATTCCACGAAATGGTAAATTTAATTTGGGAGTATCCGTTGTTTATGTTGCAAAGGAAATGGAGAATACTCGCCATCTGCCGAGGCGATCGGCTCCGGGGCAGACGCGTTCTGCAGCGGAGCGGGGGATCGGGCCAGGCAGGGCTAATTTTTCCGGCATCGAGCCTACTCGAGAGAGCCGCCAGGACCCGGCAGCCCTCGTGAGGGAGGCTGACGAGGCGAAGGCGGAGCCAGCAGCGCCCCCTCCCCGGCCGTTCAAAAGCAGCCCCTAGGGAGCGCGGCGACCAGGGCGGGCAAACAGGGCGGGGCGCGTCAGAAGGGAGTGGCGCGGCAGTTAGCGCAGGCAGGGCGGAGAGCAACCCCCTGCCCACACGAACACCTCTTAACGACAGTCTTTAGCTAGGTGATAATGGTCTCCACCAGGCACGGAGCGCTCTGCAGGAGGTCGGTATACACCCAGACCGACTGCCCGTTAAAGAATGCAGCGGTTCAGGTCACCGGATGCAGGGAGTGTCAGAGCCTGCTGCTGCCATCGGCGGGAGGCAGAGACGCTGCGTGCGTGAGGTGCGAGCAGGTGGATGACCTGGTCCGCATGGTGGCGGAGCTCAAGGAGGAGGTGGAGAGGTTGAGGGATATCAGGGAGTGTGAGCGGGAGATAGACTTGTGGAGTAACTCCCTGCAGGGCCTCGAGGAGAGGTACCGGGGTGAGACACCCCAAATGGGGGTGGACCCCCTGCCCTGTCGCTGTCGGGCAGAGGGAGGGGATCTGGGAGTTGAGGAGGAATGGAGACAGGTCCCTGCTCGACATCGCAGGCGATGCCCTCCCCTTCTGGCCCCACCTTCCCAGGTGCCCTTACGAAACAGGTTTGAGGCCCTGGAGATTGAGAGACCAGCAACTGAGGAAGAGATAGAAAGTGTTCCCAGGAGGATGCCTAGGGCGAGGAGGTCGACTCCACGCATCAGGACTGCCTCCACCAAGAAAGACAGGAGAGTGATCGTTGTGGGAGACTCTATCCTTAGGGGAACAGAGGGCCCTATTTGTCGGCCTGACCCTACCCGTAGGGAAGTCTGCTGCCTCCCTGGGGCCAGGGTCAGGGACGTTGCCAAGAAAGTCAAGCGCCTGGTACGGCCCACTGACTACTACCTGCTACTGGTCTTTCAGGCTGGTAGCGATGAAGTAGCAAAGAGAAGTCTGAAGGCGATCAAAAGAGACTTTAGGGATTTGGGGCGACTACTTAGAGGATCAGGCGCGCAGGTTGTGTTTGCCTCTGTCCTTCCGATAGGGGGGATCGAAGCAGAAAGGTGTGCTGTTCACATAAACTCGTGGCTTCGAGACTGGTGTGACCGGCAGAACTTTGGGTTCTTTGATCATGGGAAGGTCTATGCTACACCGGGCCTGATGGCACCGGATGGGATGCGCCTCTCTCGGAGAGGGGTAAGGATCTTTGGTCAGGAGTTGGCAGGGCTGATAGATAGGGCTTTAAACTAGAGTCGAAGGGGGAAGGGGCTAAAACCAGGCACGCCGGTGAAGACCTAAGGGATGGTACGCTAGAATCAGAGGGGCTGTGTGCCAGTGAGGTCCTTCGGTTAGATCCACAAGGTGCTGAGTGTAAGGAGACACACCTGAAATGTTTCTACACGAACGCACGCAGTATGAGGAATAAAATGGATGAGCTAGAAGTCCTGGCCCAGTCCTGCAACTACGACATCATCGGCATAAGCGAAACCTGGTGGGATGAGTCCTGTGACTGGGGTGTTGCGATAGATGGTTACAGGCTCTTCAGGAGGGACAGGCAGGGAAGGCGAGGTGGTGGGGTGGCGATGTATGTGAAGCAGGGGCTGGACTGTGTGGAACTTCAGGTCGGCGATGGCAAAGTTGAGAGCCTCTGGGTAAGGATCAAGGGACGAACGAATAAAGGGGATGTAGTTGTGGGAGTCTAATACAGACCGCCTGGCCAGGACGATAGTGCCGATAAATTATTCTTTACAGAACTAAGAGAGGCCTCGAGATTAACTCCCCTTGTCCTTATGGGGGACTTCAACTTGCCATACGTTAACTGGGAGTGCCACACGGCTGACACGAGCAAGTCCAGGAGGTTCATGAAGCACCTAGATGATAACTTCTTGGTGCAGGTGCTAACGGAGCCAACTAGGAAAGGTGCCCTCCTAGACCTGTTGCTAGAAAACAGAGAGGGCCTGGTGGGAGATGTGGTGATTGGTGGCCGCCTCGGTCATAGCGACCATGAAGCGGTTGAGTTCAAAATTTACGGTGACAGAAGGAAAAGTGCCACCAAAACCTCATCCCTAGATATGGGGAAGGCGGACTTCAGGCTGCTCAGGGAACTAGTCAGCAAGGTCCCCTGGGAAGCTGCTCTTGAAGGCCTCGATGTCCACCAGTGCTGGTCATTCTTTAAGCGATGCCTCCTAGAAGCACAAGAACAGGCAGTTCCTAAATATCGCAAGTCAGGCAGGCGGGGCAGGAGGCCGGCGTGGCTGACCAGGAACATTCTAATGGAGATTAGGCGGAAACAGAGAGTCTTTCGCTACTGGAAGGAGGGCCAGGTGACATGGAAAGAATACAGGGATGCTGTTCGTGTTTGTAGGAAGAAAATTCGTGTGGCTAAAGCACACCTAGAGTTGAAGCTGGCTGTGTCTGTGAGAGATAATAAAAAGGGTTTTTTTTAGATATGTGAATGGAAAAAGGAGAACTAAAGAATACATAGGGCCGCTCCTTGATAGGGAAGGTCTCCTCACAGACAATGACACAGGCAAAGCAGAGACGCTTAACGCCTTCTTTGCCTCTGTCTTCAATGCCGATGATGGGCTTTGGGACCCAGGGTGCCCTGAGCTGGAGGACCGGGACGGTGGGGATGACAAACTCCCAACTGACCCTGAACGTGTGCGGGATTTGCTACTCCACCTGGATCCCTACAAGTCCATGGGTCCGGATGGGATTCATCCCCGGGTGCTGAAAGAGCTGGCGGACGTCATCGCGGAACCTCTCTCAATTATTTTTCAACTATCCTGGGAGTCTGGAGAGGTCCCGGTAGACTGGAAGCTGGCAAATGTTGTGCCGATTTTCAAGAAGGGTCAGAAAGAAGACCCTAGCAATTACAGGCCTGTCAGTCTCACGTCAGTGCCTGGTAAAATCATGGAGAAGATGGTTCTCGAACTTATTGAGGCGCACCTGGGGGACAAAGCAGTCATTGGTCCCAGCCAGCATGGGTTTGTGAAGGGTAGGTCCTGCCTAACTAACCTGATTTCCTTTTATGATAAGATCACCCGTCTGGTGGACCAAGGGAAACCAGCTGATGTGATTTTTTTGGACTTCAGCAAGGCATTTGACACGGTTTCCCATAGGATCCTACTGGACAAAATGTCCACCATACAGCTAAATAAAAACATCATCCGATGGGTGAGCAATTGGCTAACGGGCAGGGCCCAAAGGGTTATGGTGAATGGGGCTGCGTCAGGCTGGCGGGCGGTCACCAGTGGGGTCCCTCAAGGCTCCATTTTAGGGCCGGTACTTTTCAATATCTTTATAAACGATCTGGATGTAGGAATAGAAGGTATTTTGAGCAAGTTTGCTGATGACACCAAACTTGGAGGAGTTGTGGACTCGGATGAGGGTGGAAAGGCCTTGCAGAGGGATCTGGATAGGTTGGAGAGCTGGGCGATCATCAACCGCATGAAGTTCAATAAGAGCAAGTGCCGGGTCCTGCACCTGGGATGAGGAAACCCTGGCTGCACGTACAGACTGGGCGATGAGACGCTGGAGAGCAGCCTAGAAGAGAGGGATCTGGGGGTCGTGGTAGACAGCAAGTTGAATATGAGCCAGCAGTGTGCCCTGGCAGCCAGGAGGGCCAACCGTGTCCTGGGGTGCATCAAGCACGGCATCGCTAGTAGGTCGAGGGAGGTGATTGTCCCGCTCTACTCTGCGCTGGTGCGGCCTCACCTCGAGTACTGTGTGCAGTTCTGGGCACCACAGTATAAAAAGGACGTGAAACTGTTGGAGAGTGTCCAGAGGAGGGCTACGAAGATGGTGAAAGGCCTGGAGGGGAAGACGTACGAGGAACGGCTGAGGGCACTGGGCCTGTTCAGCCTGGAGAAGAGGAGGCTGAGGGGAGACCTCATCGCAGTCTACAACTTCCTCGTAAGGGGGTGTCGAGAGGCAGGAGACCTTTTCTCCATTAACACCAGCGACAGGACCCGCGGGAACGGGGTTAAGCTGAGGCAGGGGAAGTTTAGGCTTGACATCAGGAGGGGGTTCTTCACAGAGAGAGTGGTTGCACACTGGAACAGGCTCCCCAGGGAAGTGGTCACTGCACCGAGCCTGACTGAGTTTAAGAAGAGATTGGACTGTGCACTTAGTCACATGGTCTGAACTTTTGGGTAGACCTGTGCGGTGTCAAGAGTTGGACTTGATGATCCTTAAGGGTCCCTTCCAACTCAGGATATTCTATGATTCTATGATTTTATGGAGCATACCTTTAAAAAGAGAAATTATTTAGGAGATTGTCACCTTCTATTTCCTTTTTTTTTGTTCTCTTTTATATACAAATCTGCTAAAAGTATATTTCACTTTACATTGCTCTAGTCATGGATTGGAATTCAGAGAGGAAAACAACTTTTCCCATTTTCTGCAAACCCAATTTTTGGTACTTTGAGCATGGACGATGATTTTGCAAGCTGCTATCTTCATAATATGCAGAGAAAATAAAGGGTTTCACTTATACTTAAAATTGTGAGAAAATCTATTTTACATTAAAATTAGTAGATGGTGTCCCACTGCCTTTGCTGTTGCTAGGGAATTCTCACTTTGCAGCCAAACCACATGGTTTGAGTTGTCAAGCAACATGACATTTGAGCATGTGAATGACTTAATTTTCACTGGGCTATGCACATGCTTACTGCCCCATAAAAAAGGATTCAAAGAAGCGTGGAGGTTCAGATAGCACTTGGATAGCTTCAGGTTTGTGCTTATACTCAAATTCCAGTGGAATCATGCATGAGAGTCTAGTCAAAAGTCCCATAATTAAAAGGCAATTAGAAGATTGTGAGGTAACTTTGGGCAGGTCTTATGCTCTTTGGTGTTTCAGTATGTTTGCAGAATGTACCACTGTACCTCATTTTTTTCTCAGGTACAAAATTAGCTTTATTCAACTTTACGTTGGTACCCTCATGCAATGAAATGCTGAGCAGAGTTGAGTTAGTTTATGATTTTAATGAAAAGAGTGAAAAATCTCAGCTGATGCCAAGAAAGGCTTGGCGGGAAGGAATGGTTGATTAACAAACAGAAATTCAAGGAGAGTTAAAACCCCATGTGACCTTTGAGCAAATGCCCCAAGTGTTACATATATGGGGCAATGCAGTTTAACATCTTTAATGTAAATATCCCCATGACTGTGCTCTTTTTAGTTGTAGCATCAATCAAAATCAGAGATTTGAAATTTAAATCAGTGATGGCTTATGTTGTAAGGTATATAAAAAAAGTTTTATTGTTGCTTTTTTATGCTAGTTTGTATGAATTTAACGGGTGTTGCTTGTGAGTCACAACTGGTAATCTTAAGATGATGTCAGTAAGATTTTTATGCTATACACTCACTATTGTGTTTGATATACAGTACAGCAAAAATGTTTTACAGAAAAGAAGTTTATTTACTAACTGTTTAGAGGGTTTTACATTTTTATGGTAGATAGCTTTCATTTCCCTTATCTGTAAATCTAGGCTTTAGTTGTTCCATTGCTGTGCGTAGTCCAGAAAGGAAGGTTTTTTTAGTACACTTTCAAGAAGCCTGCAAGAATTACATGTAGTAAAATTCAGTACCTAAACAAAGCGCTCCTAAGATTTAGTACCTTGAAACTATAGGAAATAAAAATGTGCTCAGTAGCAAATGAAAGCAAATATTTCTCATATTAAAAATATGTAACATTTTGTAGAGTCATGAGATAGGTTTGTAAAACAGGTTCATGATTTATAAGGTAACATTGCTTGTCCTTGTTCAAAAGTCAGAATCGTTCCCAGAGAAAAGGCATAATTTCTGTGTAAAAATATGAAAATTGGGAGTGGCTGTCTGGTCAGGCTATTTACATAAGATGATTAATTTATACCTGTGAGGGATGAAATTCATCTGAAGTAATTTAAACATTTAAGAGGATTTGGAAATATGATAGGTTTAATTGGTTTCCAGGACTCATAGCCTAAATGCTCTGTAGTGTAAAGATGTTCCAGAAAGATGGATGAATAGGACTTTCAGAAACTCATGTGATACAAAACATGGAATGTAGGTGGTCTCACATGATGGAAAATTCACATATTCACTTCAGATCTGTATTTGGGTAGGAAATGAATTTAAAAACAGTGTTATCATTTCTTGTATTTTCTCTGCCTCGCAGCTTTAAAATGGGTTTCTTGGATTACATGTTTTGGGTAATTTAAGCCAATTGAGCATTAATAAGGTTTTAAAAATAAAATTATAAAACTAATATGGGAGTTACTCTGAGGGTTAAACATGGTATAAAACATATTCTTCCAACCTAAATATTGCCTAATTCATTATTTCTTTTTGACAGACTAGAAGTTGCATACCTGTGAGTAGCCACTTTGTTGTGAGGCAGACTGCCATTAGGTCAATAAGGGTAGGAAGAAGTGCAGATGTGATTTTTCACTTATTACATTAGGTGGACAGTTCCAGCTGTCAGATCCCTGAGGACAGTATGTTTCTGTTGTGCTAAGCCTGAGATTAGCATGCCATGCAAGATGCCCCTTCTTTTCCTTCCCAGGGAGTTGTACCCAGGTTTCCTACAGGGACTGTCCACAGACTTCTGGTGGGCTGTCTTGTGGGATTGGGTGAATTGTTTGAATTGGCTAGCAGTGTTTTGTAGTTTCCACTTTTTTTTTTTTTTTTTTTTTTTTTTCCATCTCAAGTGAAGGCTCTGAACCCAAAAAGCATTAAATCAAGAGTTTGTATTCTGGACTACTAAAAAAACACCCTCCGAGGAGTCTTGTGCACACATCTTACGTTTACTAGATGCAGAACAACACAGGACGTGTTTATTCTGGCTTGAGGAGACTTGCCACTGATAACAATGGTTTCAAATGAAAGCTTTTTAGAGAGGAATGAGATTTATATATATATGTGTATATATATGCTATTTATATATATGTTTATGCTATATATATATATATATGATATATATATATATGCTATTTATATATATATATTTATGCTCTCTCTATATATATGCTATTTCATGGTACTTTCTTGAGTATATTGGGAACCTGCCTGATGAAGATGGATGCATTAGAATCTAAAAAGGATGACATGCCCTAAGAAACAAGAATGTGGCCTGGGGAATTTTCTTTAGCAGCCAAGAAACAATCTGCTTGCGAAGTGACTCCTTTTGTATCCTTGCGTATGCAATTTTAAAAGAAAATAGTCTACTTAACAGAACTGATAGAGGGAAGGAGAGAAAGGGAGACTTCTATTCTGGAAGTGTTTGCGCTGGATGCCCTTTGTGTCTGATATTTATATTTCTGATGGAAAGATCAATGGGAAGTCTATGAAGAGAAGAGGAAAAGCATGTTAGAAGGCATAATGGAAATGCTTTTGATAGGGTTTTGCTTACATTCTGGCTATTCTATTTTTTTATGTTGCCTTGATCCTTCCCACTCTCGTTGCTGAGTGCACCCTGACAGCTCCTCTTCACTGGGAGCACTCTATGGTTGGTAATGTCATAAGAAGAATTCCAATTTCAGAACTGATTTTTTTTTTCCAGTTGTCCTCTTTAAAGTTTTCCTTCCAATGCCTTTCTTTGTATATCTTGGGAAAACATGAAAACACTAATAACATTGGCACATGCAGTGTATCTCATATCTTGCATGACTTTTCCTTGGTTATGAACATTTTGCAACAAAAGGCAGCTGTTACTTCAGTGACAGATCTTAGAATATGAAATATATATATATATATATATATATTTGCTAAGAAACATGGGACACAGAAAGGCAATTACTTTTTTTTTTTTTTTCCTCTGCTTTTGCCAGTGCTCACTTCTATTAACCTCCTTTTAGCATGAAATAAAGCAGCAGTGACAGAAGAATCTGAATCACTGGGGTGTGCATATCAGAAGTCACTAGTTAGGAGCCACTGTTCATATTTTATAGCAATGGACAAAAGTGAAAGCCCAGTGAATAAAACTCAGGAGTCTTTCTTGCACTTCTGTTTGAACATGCCTAGAGTGTTAGAGTCACAGAACAGATTAAAAACTTGTTGCTTTAAGAAAGGGGAAATATTTTGTTTTCAATTTCTTCAAGTAATAAAGTTGCAGACATCTTACAGATTCACATTGTGCTTAATGTTTAATCTTGCTGTAATCAAGATTCGAGCCAAGATAGAATGTCAGTAAAGAACGGAAAAATGCTGGCATGTAGACAGAGACAACAGCGAGGTCATTGTTTGTTTCAGTGATATCCATTGAAATGTTCAATCTTTAATACTGTATTGAATTAAGTCCCCTTATTCTCAAAAAAGAGATTAAAGAGAAAGTAGTAGAAGTTACTGAAGAACACAAGCGAAGGAAATGATAACTTCTGCATGAGAGATTACAAAAAAAAAAAAAAAAGATATTTGCAGTGTGTCCAACTGCAGTTTGAGAAGTGGAGTATTTTGTTAGCCCAGTGTGTTTTTCACTGACATCTTGAGTGCCTTTCCATTTATTTCAGAGGGAATTTCTATGTAGACAGCCTAAAAATCTTAACACATGGGGTAAAGTTATGAATGGGAACGCCTAATCCAAATTGATTTTTCTGCCTGTCCTGTGCCATGGAACGAGATCAAGGGACTGATGGAAATGCAACCATAATGCATCTTTAGTAAATCAAATATCATTGTTGCAGCACACAGTTATCAAGCAGTGTTTGTTTGAGTGACCACTGCAGCTCTGCAGTTCTGTTTCCTTTTGTATAAAAAAATGGTGGTAGATTTTGTTGGAATAGGAAGGGAACATTGTTGTGTTCTGTTCTGTTTACTGGTAGTACACAGCTGGCTGCGACAGTCAAACTTTTTAATTGCTGTGGTTATTTGTACGCTTGCCAGTTAATCTGCAAGCAGGAGTACCAGTGAGTGGAATAAAATGTGGAAAATAATGCTGTGTTTTATATAACACCTGCCATACTCTAGAATGTTAAAGCACTTAGTAAATAAATGCTGATATAGACAAAATATGACAGTGACTACAAGCAGATACATCACGTGCTAAGCAATTTAACTGGCATACAGCCATAAGCACCATTAAAATCTCTACTGAATGAAAGATTTGGCTAAACCTCTAAGGTATGACACCCTATTATGTCTTTCATTAAGAAAAACAAAACACAACATAGAAATTAAAAAATAACAAACCAAAACAAGACTGAAAAGACCTAAGATACTGTCTATTCTATTCTTTGGCCACCAAATTTTATACCTGCATAGGTATAAAATCTAGAAATCTGTATGAAATAATAAAACAACAGTGGGGTCTGCACAAGCCCTCTCTTAACAGCAGTTCACTCCATTTGTAGAAAGTTTCCTAGTAACTTACACTCTTTTTTTTCTGACTTCGGTTTAGGTACTTTGCTGCTTTTTCTAGCCAGCACACAGTGGACAATTTTCCTTCTGATTCGATGACGATGACATCACCTCTCAGCTTTTTCTTCAATCCAAATAGTCTCAGTATATTCATTCTTTCTACATAGTTCATACTTTTAGAGACTTGATAATTTCTGCTACTGTCTTCACACATTTTTTCAGTTGCTTCATGTGTATTTTTAATATAAATATTAAGCCAAAAATTTGTCTCTGTATTCCTTACTATTGCTCAACAGGACGGGAATGGTTTCTGTGTTATGAAGTGTATACTCCTGTTTCATATTCCTCTTTTTTTTTCCCCGTCTCTTTTTTTCCCCTCTCTTTTAATTCACATATTTAACTTGTTTTCAGCTTGTGATCTGTTATACCCCCTGACCCTCTTCTGAAGGGGTCTATTTGCTGTGCCTTAGGTGTGCAGCTGATTATCTGCTAAGTACAGAAACTTGCACTGTCCCCTACTGAATTGTTCTGTTATTTTTCTGACCACTTCTCTAGTTTGTCGGAATAATTTTGAATTCCAGCCTGTTGTTCAGAATAGCTGCAGTGTCAGCTCTTGATGATTTGCAAAGTTAAGCATCTTCTCTGTTCAGTTATGTAGGTTGCTAATGAAAATACTGCGTGAAACTGGACAACATTCAGGTTCTTGCAAAAAGCCACGCCGTACATCTTTTCACTTTTGATAGTGAGCTCTTAACGGTTTTGGGTGGTCCTTAAATCAACAAAGTTTGCCTCCATTCCATAGTTATCTGGTATAAAACATGCATACCTACTCAAAACAAAGAATGTGTGAGGGAGTTGTGTGCCTTTTCTTTGGTAATACAAGCTGGAAAGTGTAAGAGGGGAACTGGGAGTCTCCTGGTTTCACTGGCCTTTGTATTCACCATATTCTCTGTGGGACAGAATAAACTTTGAAATTTTTAATGAGATCTGATGAAGTAGAAGAAATGGCATTTGTGCAAAGTGGGACCTTACTGTTTAGAAATGATTTCATAGCACAAAAAGAAAAGACAGTGTGCACCTTAGTAACTCCGTGGTAGTCGGATGGCCATATCTGGGTTTTCTGTGGCATTTTTAATAAGTTGGATAATCAAGGTGATACTTTCTCAGCTTGGATTTCTGCAGTTGGTGGGTACTTGTAAGAGTGCAGGCTGCAGTTGCTGGAGAAGAGACAGATGTGAAAGCTGAGTTGTGGGAGAGTCTTTTCTGTGTAGACCTTAAATTCCCCCTTTCCTGTGGTGTAATATTCTGTGCCTTTACAAAAAATACCTTAAAATGTATTCAGTATTTCTATCTATAGAAGGAAATAGTCATGAGCTCAATTTTATGTTATGAAAGCATTTTGGCATACTGAAAACTACATATAATTCAGTGTCTGGGTATTTTTTTTTTGGTGGAAAAGGTCAACTACAGCAGCATGACTATAGTGAGATGTAAAGTCATCACTATTGTTCTGGTCAGTGTTTTACTGGTGTTGTCTTGTTTCTATTCCACAGGCAAAGAAAGAATGATAAATGTGAATCCAAGTCTGCTGCTAACTGTGCTAATTGCCCACAGGTTGCTAATAACAGGCATGGGACTTGTGAGAGAGATTATAGAAGTTAGGATAACAGATGCACTGACTGCACTGAATTTGATGCTAGTGGAACTTAAATTTGGATACCATTAGTACGAAGATTAACGTGGTAGTTACGTGAACAGTTGAATGCAGGACAATCATACAGACGTGTAATGTTACTTACACAAAATACTTCTGCGTGTACCTGGTATGTCAGAGGGCCACATTCTAAAGTTCTCAATAGATAGATTTGAGTCCAGGCCTTAAACTGCACATTCCTGCCATGTGAAGTAACTGTAGTGTAGGATTCAGGTGCTGCACCTGATTTTATAATTATCTTTATAAAGCTTACATGGGGATTAGTTACGTGCTACCCTTCTGCAAAGTGGTGAATTTCAGCCTTTAGTACGAGTATTCATCATTTTCAGGTATATCTGGAGCTATCCTTTTATTATTTCTCAATTTACAGCAAACTTAGCAAAAGTACAACAAAAAGGTAAAAAGACAATTTAAATTTAGATTTTTTCCCACTGGTGAAACATTTTATTTTATTCAATCTACTTAGTATCAAATGTTAGAGAAGTCATTTGAAAGTATAAAAGAGAAGAAACAGTAAAGAGCTTTCCCTAGTTTGTATATGGGTTGTGAGAAAAAGCTGGCTTTAAGACAAAAAGGGATAAAAATAACCTTTTTCCTTCTACCAAAAAAGTCTTATTGAGTGCTTTATAGTTTTTTTCTTTTTAAATTATTATTATTATTATTATTTATTTTAAATTCCTGTAGTACTAAAGAAGACCGAATGCCCACAACAGATCTGCACTAGTAGTAATGCGGGAAGCCACCTTTCCCCTGCTTCTGTAATTAAATAGCATCAGCCTGGAACTAAGAGGTTGTTCTTCTTTATTATTTTTTATTATTTCTGTCTGACTGTGTATGATATGTGATCTTTTCCTGTAATTATGAGCAGAAGAGCTGATTGTAATGTTGTATTTTATGTGTGATTTTCAATACTGTGATTGAAGGCCATATCATTGGATGTAGCTCTTCTTTTACGGATGTTGAAATGTTAACATCATCCCTTGATTACTTTCTTCTCTTTTGAGCTGTGTTTCTGGTAGCTATGTAGTAAGAAGTAAATGAGAATTGAATAGACAGACTTCAGTTTCATTCTACTTGAATTCTATTCTTCACGTTTTGTTGGTAAACATTGCTATGCAGTAAACTCACCCAATATTTTATTCAAATAACTTGCCTCAAAAAGGCCATTTTTTCAAACTGTTTCTCTTCAGCTTTGTTAAAGAAAATGTAAACATTCCCATTCAGTCTATTGATCCTTATTTAGCAAAACTTCCCTCTGTGGTGTCAAGGAATGAACAAAACACTGAAAGCCATCAGCAACTGCAATCCAATTATTCTACTCTGCCTCCCAGCAGATGACAGAAAGAAGAATTGGAAAAGGAGAGCTTTCTGTCCAGGTGCCAATGCGTTTATTAGAATGGCAGAAAATTAGATGCCATAAAAGTCCAGGATAGTAGCTTTAACTTTAAGAATTCAAAAAAATTGTGTTTTCATCCTTGCCTTAGTTACATGATGGATTTTATGGAAATATTTCCCCCTAAAGTTCAATTGTTTTACCATGCCTAAATAAATGTCAAAGGCTACAATTGGGCATGCAGCTTTTTATGGCAAGGTGACAGAAAATAATCATTGTTACCAATAAATAAATAAAAAAAAAAAACTAACAAAACCCTTTGCCAAGTAATTTAGCTTGAATAATAAACGATCTGGTCATTTATGGAATGATTTCCAGCTCTCCATCTCTTAAACTATTCACTAAAGTAATGCTTTTAGCTTCAAGTAAGTTTTTTTTTTTTTTTTTTTTTTTAGAAAAGCAGTGTACAGTGTCTACAGTCCAGCTTAGCTGAGACCCCAAAACACAATCTTATAAATGTTTGGACTCCCAGATGGTATGAGGTAAGAACAGAGCAGAGTCCTGTTATCACTGTTAGGACTACTGTTATTTAATCCGGCATGCAGAGTAAGGCTGTTCTCTCTGTGATCCACATTGTAGAATGTTTTCTTGAAGATACACCAAAAATATTTTAATAGAAATGATTTTCAGTTATTGTATTTTTTTTTTGATGGTAAGTTGAAACACTTTTTACAAATTAATTAAACATTCCATGAAATGTTGGAAACCTCACATCATTAGTGTAACACTAAAACACAAAAACAATTTTATTATAAACAGCAGTAAATTATCTCTTGAGAATAGATCAGTGATTTGTCTGCTTCCACTATATCATGCTCAAGGAAGTGTAGAAAGAGAAAAAGTAGCAGCTTGAGGAACAAGTAAGCAACCTGGAAATGCTTAGTTGTAGTTTACAAATACAAAATTCCCACATGTAGGTTTATTTTATTCTGACAAAATTTGGATGTTTGCAACTATGCATACAAATCTTTGTAGATTTACTTATATATTTTGAATAATTTGTCAATTCACATTTGGACATTCAGTAGATCTGTAGATGAATCAGATTTGTTGGACATGATGAATATGATTTTGTCTACTTGGACTCAAAAGTAAACTCCAAGATTCTTATAATAATATTGTCAAGGAAATGAGGTGACGTGCCAAACTAGATCAGATATTATATCGAACAGCAAGCTGCACAAATTTCTTGTAATTCTTTTGGTTCTTTGAGTATATATAATCATAAAATGGCAGCACAAAAATGAAGTTAATCCTTTTTAAAAAGACCTAGTAAAGAAATGATAAATAGCAAATGCAGATATGATAAAAAAAATCAAATTAAAACACAATACAGGTTACATGATACCTTGGAAAATGTAATGCAGGTATTAGCAAGTGCAGAGAATAACACAATTCTAAACCACCGTTTTCATGTTAATAGATCTGGAACTCCAGGAATTTAATATGAAAGGCTGATACTGAAAAAATGTTGGTACATGTTATAAATCTGTGGCTGACCCAGTTTGATGCTCTGGAGATACTGATTATATTTTCTTTTGCTAAATAAGACCTGATTGCCCTTACTCACGTTTCATATCAGTTCATTATAGTAATAGTCCATTTTTTTTTTTTTACATATTTAAGGAAGAGGGATTCTTGCTATTCTGTCTACCTCAAGATTTATCTTTCTTTGGTCTTGTCATATCCCATGTAGTTGACTAACCTCAGAAAATCGCCTTTTCCTATCTTCTTGCACATTCAGAGACCCGCATATTGAGCCTTCCCATTCAATTGTAGTTTAGTTTTACAGCATCCTGTAGTGCTTTTAAATCCCGATGTGGATTTGATTTTACTCTGCCCTCTGGTCATAGGAAAAAATATAATTTAGAATTTATTTAGAACTAATATGCGATATCTCTCACTGGTGATCTCACTTTTCTTTCTGATTGTCTGTGCTGACTGCACCATGCACCACAATTCTCCTTTCTAGATGCTGTAATCCTTACATTTCTTACATACCCTTCCTGACTTCAGGAGGAAGCAAAATGCATTTGCTCTGACTCACTTTTTGAGTCAGAGCAAATGCATTGCTTTTTGCTGTTTCATGGCATTGGTTAGGTTTGCTTTGTGGACTTTGTGTTGTTCCTTTTAATTAGGTTTTCACTGGTGAAGATGCCTTAAAGTTTTTTAACTTAATTTCTTGCCTTGAATCTCGGTACGTGTGGTTTTCATTAGAATCTCAGGTGATTCTGTCAGTTCTCACAATTGGAAAAGTAAAGCTTAGGAGGACGAAGGGAAGGGTGTACACCCAAGGAACTGATATGGTAAGGCTACTGTGGTGAACATGAAGAAGCATGGCATGGGGCCTAGAGGAGAGGAAAATCTGCACATCAGCAGCCCTTCAGCAGTTATAATCACATATTTCTACAGTACATATATATAAAAACATATTTCTACAATACATATATATACATATATATACAATATTTATATATACATGTATATACAATACATATATATATACATATATATACACATATAGTTATAATTATGGTAACATTAAGGCCAATCAAGTTTTCAAGACAAAATACAGAGCAATTAATGAATTTCCTGCTCAAGGAATTTAAGTTTGAGCCCCCAAAACTTGTATGTTTGGAGAGGGGGTAGTTTCAACAGTAATAGCTCAGTATTTCTGAACTGTTCAGCACGATTTCTAATAGGCAATTTTGGCAAACTGCTTTAAAATAATTTAGATTTTATTCACAGCAGCCAGTGTATCTGTCAAATTGTTGATAGAATAATATTGCAAACAAAACATTTCTGAACATGGAGAAAAATAACAATATAATTAAAACCATTTGGAAAGGAAAAATAAGTGAAAAGCAACATGTTGAATTACAGTGCTTTTGAATTGGGAGCTGCTGCAATAATAGGCATAAATAATACAGTATTTTTCCCATGAGAATCTTGAAAGGCTTAATTGGCTAAAGGTTGAAAGGCATTTTGTGATCCTGTGTGGAGATATATTGTGTAAGAGTAGAGTGCTTCTTAATGAAAGTCTAAATGCTGTTGAACAACACTGTTTCATATGTGTGTAAGTACATCCAACTGGTGACAATGGCGATAAAACCTATGTGTAACGTTATTGAACATGTTTAAAATCTAGCAAACTGATCAATGTAAGCTGAATATGGCTATTTTGGTCAATCAAACATACATGAATAATTTATTTGCCAACAGGAGCACCTTCTTCTTTAATAAAAGTTTTATATTATTTTTTGATATGATGCTTCTTTGCATGCTCTCCAGATTTGCTTACACTAAAAATTAGCAAATATTCTTTTTGAAATTAAACCTTCAAATTTGTAATATGAAAAGAACTATATAAAATTGATGCATACCTGGCCCTAAACATACACTTACATAAAATTACATCAACATTTGTGAATAAAAATACAATATGGGAACAAATAGTTGGAACATTGAGTCTGACTGAGTCTTTTCTTTTTTTTTTTTCTTTTTTTGCAAGTTTCCCTCATGAAGAAATAGCATTTGGAAACTGCTGGAGCTGATTTACTTCTTAGATATTTTTGGGGGTATAGATTTTAACATCTGATTTGACATAGTGGGTACAATTTTTCCTCTGTATTTCTTCATTATAATTTCTAAGAAAACCTCAATAGTGGATTTTATTTTTGTTTTATTTTTATTATTATTTTATTGTATTTTTATTTGTCCTTGCTAGTGGGATTATATGTTTTGCATTTGTTTGTGTGAATTTTCTATATTTGAGCAGCTTACATCACGACAGCATCTTTTACCTCACATACTAAATGGTGAGCTACTTTACTTGCAGAAAATATCACTAGAAGTAATTTCTTGAGGGAATCGAGACTTGAAAACTTGGATTCTAGATCCTAGAGTGGGTCATGGTCCTTGTTAGAAGTCAGTACTTGCTGTTACTAGTTCTGAGCCTGATGAATTCTTATCTTTAAATTCTCATATTCATCCATTTACTATTTTCTTCCAAAGCTTGTAAGCATGGTTGAAAGTTTTTTTTTTTTTTTTTTAAAAAAAAAGTCCTTTTGACCACTTAGATTTTACCGCCCTAGCTTGAAATCTGAATGCTTGTCTGTCTGTGCTGTTGCCAATCTTTCTTGCATGATTTTCCTGACAAATGGCGTACTTATTAATATTTCAGCATTGTTCCTACCCAACCTCAGGTAAGTGGTACGCTCCAGGCAGTTCCTTCCTTAGGAGCCTTCTAATCTTCTTCTAAAATGCTTTGTCAGAAACCATGACAGATAAATGAAGATGGTACAGCTGTACACTTCAGTGGTGACTTCTTTGTACACATGTGATCATACATTTTACTAACTGAGGTATTGCACTGCTGTGGAATCTCTGCTGCAAACGTTTACATTTTCTCTTCATCTATACTGAAATCTGTGAGACTTTGTGATTCTGAAGCAAAATCCATAGAGAAATTGGTCTCTATCTTTCTCTTTTGATTGGCTGTTGAAATATACGTAGTTCTGCTAAATGCTTTGTCAGTTCAGAGAGCTTCATTATTTCTTAACTAGACCAAGGAGCAATACTGCCACTGAATTGGAGTTTGAGCTGAGATCAAGTTCACATCATAGCTAGGGCTGAGATGTGGATCTCTGGTGATACTTTGATATTTTTGCTCAAGATGACAGCAAATATGTGAAATTGATCTATTTAGAGCTTGGTAAGACAGAAATCTGATATGTCAGAAAAGACCCCCCCCCCCCCGCTCTCTCCCACCATTTAGGGGTGAAACATGGTATAGGAAAGGCTAGTTTGATTTAGAAGCTGATTACATGCATACTGAAACCCAGAAATAACTCAGTTTTAAAATATTCATTACATTTATTATTTAATATTTAAATTATTCATTCTGTTAAACTATAGCATGATATCTAGGATAATCACTGTGCTGGGCATCTGAAGATCTATGGTGAGTCATGGATTTTTTTCAGTTCTTCTCAAAAACAAACGGAAAGGAGGAAATCAGAGTAATACTGGGAGACAGCAGATAAAGCTGAAGATTTCTTCTAGCTTGTGGAACAACTGACTGTTTCATGCTCAGCCTGCTTCTCTGGCACGACCCATCTAAGTCATTTGGTTTCTTAGTATTGGGTAGGTTGGGTTTGTTTCTTAGGTTTCCTTTTTTCGCTGTGCCATACGAAGTGTCTGAAACGTATTTATTTAGGCATAGTGCATTTTTGCAGGTGAATGTTAAAAGTAGCCCATTAGGTAGCCTGTATATTGAATCTGGTACAGACATTGCCATATTTCTTTCTGCCTCTTCCCTGAATGAGGCTGGCATTCATTATTTGATCAGTGAATGATGCCTCTTGAGCTGCAGTATCTGCTTTAACTGCCACTGATGTCTCTAGAGATCTGAGCTGCTACTGGCAGGACAGTGCAGCACTTCTCTGAAGCAGAGACTGCCGCTTTCCAGCAGGCCCATCAGGAGGATCCAGCAATTCTGGTTGCTGTGGTTGAGTAACTTTGCCTTAAATTGTAAAAATAAAGCATATATCTATAGCTTTATGCTTTTCTGCAGAATATGGCAATGTGCATCTTCATCCCATAGATACTAGTGATGTACAGCAACGCTCGTATAGGTGACTTACTGTAAGTGCGATGCAGTGTAGAAGTTTCGGAGGTTCTGCTGCTTTAGGAGGGGTGTGTGCATTACGTTTATCACCTCCCATACTATGGAGTTGCTGTTTTGTAGTCTGATGCTTTGCATTACTGTGATGGAATCATTAATGCTTAAAATGAATTACTTACTCCTCCTCTTCTGTCCTTTGCACTGTTACCAAGCTGTGCATGTCCCATTCTTGGTATTTAATAAACTGACTTAAAATATATATATTACTCCCTCCTTGAGGGAGTAATCTTACGTCCTCCTTCAGGCAGGATGAGGTCATTATGATTCTGAATGTCCAAATGGTGTAGATAATAAGTGACAACCAAGAAAATAAACCACTGTATAGAAGTAATGTTAATATCTCATTTCTAAATAAATTATTTTTACTCAGATAATACTCTATAGGAGTAAAATTCTTCAGAACATATGCACAAATAGAAAAATAAAGATAGTCAAGTCGCACTTCTTGAAGGAAAAAAAAAAGACAGAAGAGAGAGAGGTAATCTTGACTGTAGTGAGGATCTTATGGGTATTTAATAGTCTCTGTCCCTTTGATCTGACAGTTACTTATAATATGTTGTCTAAGGAAGAGAGCTAACTGGTAACATTTTCAAGGTGCTGGAACAAGAATATTCACAGACAAAGGCAGTAGTTTTTCAGATTGCTTCCTTCAAACTGTGTGTATTTAAAAGCAGACTAATTTAAAAATATTTAAGAATGATTGCTGTATTGCTTTTTGGCAATCTAACTTGTAATGCATTGAAAATACACATATCCTTTGTACATCCTTAATAATTACAGTGTAAATAATTAATATGTAGTGTAATTACAGTGCAATATAATACTTATTATTGCATCCTTCTTACATAAGGACTTTCCCTTGAAGTATTGAATTGACTATTAACCTTTTTGCCTAACTGTGTAGGGAAGGAAGAGCACAAGTATGTGTACAGGAAGTCAGACCAAGGCTGCTTAATTTTCACTAGGTTTTTGTGCTCCTTAGTCCTAGCACCTGATGGAAATTTTATACTGTTATAAGTGTCTACAACAAATTATAATAGCCAATCCAAAATATTGTTTATCAGAATAGAATTTATTTGAGCAAGCGATCAAGCAGGCAAAACAGCGCTGGGTGGCCTTCATGGTCCTTCATGGTCTCTTTTGTTACATTAAGCAAAAGAAGTTCCTGATTAAGACGTTGCAGTTTGGAGCAGGGTAGCGACAGTTAGAAGCAAATGGGGCTTTAACGAACAAACAAGCCTTTAATTTATTACAATCCCCCCTTTTTCTCTTAATCATTTTGTTTGTTCGTTAAATCTACTCAGTTCCGGCTGGCTCAGGACCGATGATTCCTCTGAAAGTAACATATCATTTATTGATTCATATTCTGTTCCCATGAACATTAGATGAGCAGACTTAAGCATTTTTCCAACTACCTGTTTGATTATACTCATTACAATACAACACGCGACAATCAATAGTAGCATTAGCAATGTAATTCGCAGCCCTTCCTTGATTAAACCCCTTATCCATTCAGGTATACTCCCAAACAAATTAGTGAGCCAAGTGTCGATAGGACTAATATCATGTTGGATCTTCCCCATATGCTCTTTTAGAAAATTTATTGCTTTATGAATTGATTCACTATGATCGGAAAGGTTCATGCAACACATGCCCTCAAAATCTTCACATCCATGACCCTGGGTCAACAGCAGAAAATCAATAGCGGCTCGATTTTGCAAAAATGCATGCCTCAAGCTATTCTGATCTAGCTACATTTGTTCAAGTATAAGTGTAGTAGTATTTGCTTGCTTCTCTGTCCAGCACGCAAACTTTTCTAAATTGTTGAGTGCAGCTGCAGCTGCCGCCCCTGGCGCAAGGATGGAAAGTACTGTTCTAGCTGCAACACTAAGCAATTTCACATTATCATTACAGTCTGGAGTAAATAGTGCTTGTTTCTTCTAGTGTGATTAGCGTGACTAGTAAGTCGGCATAGTTGGGCAAAATTAGGGGCAAACATAGTAAGTCTTCCCAGATAACAAGGACCCCCTATTACATTAGCGGGTATCCCTTGCCAGGCCCTATCTCCACAGATTAAAAAGACCTGGGGAGGTAGTGCCTTAGCAGTTCCATTACACCAAATGGAGTAGCTGTCACCACCCTTTACTGCTGCACCAAATGCCCCGAAGGCCTGTCCAGTGCTCCCATGCCCACAAGTATTTGGTTGGATATGGTCGTACGGCCCATTTGATGTCACATTTGTCCAGCTTGTAAAATCCAGTCTTCCATAAGGACTGATCCCCTGCTTAAGGTTTCCAAACACAAAACATGTCTGAGTCCACTTACAGTGGGTACTGGGACAATTCACTCGGCCAGATGTTTTCACTCCAATCAGGGAGAGATACCAAATAAATGACCCCACCATTATACCCTTCCACCTCGCCACGCCTACTTGGTTGCTTCAAGCAGCGGGGTAATGTGTCTTCTCGGCGGCAAGAGTAGTCTTCAGGGTCTAAGTATCGACCTCCCTTGCCCCAGCCAATCCCAATCCCATTTCCACAATCAATATATGGGTCTTCATCTATAATATCATAGACATCAAAGGTTATTGACGCTGAGGTATTCAGGGTGGTTACAACTTCACTTGTTCCAATTAATTTGCCTGCTTTCGAATCTGTCTTCGTTTTTACCCAATATTGATAAGGGAGTTCTTTTGGATCATAGTATATGGTCCTGTCACCTCTGCATAGAGTATACTGAGTTAGGTTTAAAAAAAAAAAAAAAAGCAGCTTCCTATTTTCTGGCCTTTACAGTCATAGACAGCATGATACACCAGTGTTTGGGAGCTCAACCATCCTTTTCTAGTAGTTACTATACATTGATCGCAGTTGTTGGCCGTAGCTTGGGCCAAGAAACTCACCCCAAGTAGGACTAGAAGAGGTCCGGTAAGGGCCATGGTGATTGGCGGTCACAGCCCAAAAGGGTTGCAGCCCTTGGCAGACCTTCCCAGCCGCAGCACCAGTTCCCTATCTGGTCTTGCCCTCTTCCTTAATTTAAGATTAAGGGATGTACACAGCAGATAGCCTACTGTTACCTTCAGGGGATAATGCTTAACTGATTCCTGTTATTGATAAATCTCTTCCCTTAATAGGTATCTATTCAAGAGTTTCTCTGTTTACTCATTTCACAGGAGTAATTACAATAAATTTGTAGTAATTACAATAAAGGAGTAATTACAATAAAATTCCCACAGCAACTTAGCTTATATTCTTTGATGAAGGCTTCTTCAAGTCCATCTGCTAGTTAGTTTAGTTTCTCCTGGTTCCGATGTTACTTTCCACTCTTCCACTGGACTTTTACTTGTGACACATGTCTGTGTCCATCCTTTTTTTTTTTTTTTTTTTTTAAGCAGTTCTCACAGCTGTTTCCTTGCTAATAGATAAAAACTAATAGAGAACAGTTAATAAATATCAGCTGTTTTCTTGTTAATAAAACAAGAAAAGGTTCTTCCCAGAGGGGAGATAAGTTTTCTTCTTTCCATGTTTTTATTAGAACCCTATCTCCCGGTTATAACTGGTGAATTGCAAATCCTAAAGGTGGTGTCTGAGCCATCATCCCAGTTTCTCTTAGCTCTTTTAATCTTCTACCAATGGTAATTATATATTTCTGGATACTACAATCCTCAATTACATTGTTCCCTAGGGGCATCTCTTGAGAATAAGGCATGCCATATAACATTTCATATGGTGATAATCCATCCTCACTGTGTGGTTTAGTTCTAATGTTTAAAAGTGCCAATGGTAAGCATTTCGTCCAGGGCATTTGTGTCTTGATCATTAACTTTGCCAATTGTTGTTTTATTGCTAGATTCATTCTTTCTACTTTCCCCAAGCTTTGTGGGTGCCACGAAGTGTGTTGTTCCCACTGAATACCTAATGATCGACATAATAATTTTATTTTTTCAGAAGTAAGTTATGTGCCCTGATCAGAATCAATGTACTGGATTATCCCATATCTAGGTAGTAAGTGTTCTAATAACATTTTTACCACCGTTCCATGCCCCAACAGCCAGAGAACAAGCAACCTGAGATGGCAAGGCATCTCCTAAATCCACCCCTCTTTGTTCCCTCCTCTAAACTCCTTACATTCCTGATGTTATCACCAACCATGGGGCTTGTCGACCCCCATGGCCACACTCCCCCATCTTCCCCTTTTTTAACATAAGAAAGTGCGATTAACACGAACTAAAACACAGAGAAAAACTACCAGGCATACTAATTCTGTCTTTAACAAACTTTGTGACCACATCCCTGGGAGAGGCACGTGCTGAGTGCTGCCCAGCCGGGGGGAGGGGGGGGGGCTCTGGCTGCCCCTCCAACTCCTGGAGTCCTTGTTTGTGGGTCCTACATATGCCAGCCGGACCCTTCCAGACGTTGTTTTTTGTTTGAGCTGGAGTCCAAACCGCAGAGGGGGGTGCTGTGATCATGTTAAGGCAGATGAGGAGACGGACGGACGGACTCGTGGTGCTGACACCCATCTAGGACCGGCTTCTGTTAAAACACAAGCACAATCTCGACCCCAAGGCTGAGTGTAGGGCCCTTCCCAATAATTGGTGCTGTATTTATTTATTTATTTATTTATTTATTTTACCATGACTTGTGCTCTTCCTTTTGCTCCTATTACTTGCAATTTCTCCAGGGAAAGCGAACGCTCCCGGGGCACAGCCTGGACAGTAGATCTTTCTGCCCGAGTCCACAAGGAACTCCATTTCTTGGTGCTGAGGACCCAATTCTAATTTTATCAAGGGCTCCATTTTCTTATGGGTCCCCAGCAAATGGAGCCCCTGACGCCCCTCCCATCTTAAACATCTGCTCATCCTACATGCGCTTGCTGCAATTCCTCCTCATGTGCCCTTTCCTCCGACAACAGTAACACTCAACCTGCCTCATGGCCCTCAAATCACTCTGACTCCTGTGGGGCTTCTCCCTGGGTTTTGAAGTACCTGCTCCCCCTGTACGGATTGGAGCTGCCTTTTGTCCTTCTTGGACTGCCGCCACCAAAATCCTTGCCTGTCTCTTCTGAATCTCCTCCTCTCTCCGCACATACACCTTCTGTGCTTCCCTCAGTAGTTCATCTAATCCCTTCTAATACCCACCTACAATTTTGCCACGAACTGAATTTTCATTAGAGCCTGTCCTAAGGAAGTGGCAGGGTCTAATCCCAAATAGAGCTGCAGAGCAGTGCTTACACCAAGCCAAGGACTTTTCAGCTCCTCGCTCTGTCCTGCCAGGGGGCAGGCTGGGGGGGCAGCAGGAGCTGGGAGGGGACAGCCCCAGGACAGCTGACCCAAACTGGCCAAAGGGGTATTCCATACCATCTGGGGTCATGCTGAACAATATATACGGGTGGCTAGCCAGGGTGGGGGGCCGGCTCTTGGGGTTGGGCTGGGCATCGGTCAGCGGGTAGCAAGCAACTGCACCGTGCATCACCTGCTCTGTACACATCATTATTATTATTATTTTATTTTCTGTCCCAATAAACTGTCTCTATCTCAACACACAAGCCTTAGTTTTTCTTGTTTCTCTCCCCCATCCCAGAGGAGGAGGGGGGTGAGCGAATGGCCGTGTGGTGTTTAGCTGCCGGCTGGGTTAAACCACAACAGAAGCATACATAAATTGATACAGAGGAACACTTAAATAATACAACTGGACACAAAAATATACATTTTCAGAGAAATTCACATCAGTAATTGTATAAAGCTTTCTTCTGTACTAAGGGGTCCTGAACTAAAACATTAGCTTTGTAATGTAAAAGGGTTATCATGATAGTCCTCAAAGGCCACTATATAGCACACTGACATATTCAAGGCTATCAGCTTATATTTCAGTCTGCATTCAAGTTTTGAGGTCCTTTTATGATTATGCAAGCATCAGAAATATAGTGATATAATAAATGGTACTTAGGAAAACAGTTTTAGAGCCAATATTAAATTTGCATGCTCAAAACACCCACTTAATATTTAAACGAGTATTTGATACTTCTGTTCAAAAAAAAGAGTAAATGCACTTACATAAAGATAACTTTTACTGTTTAACAAGCGTGCTCATGTGATTTTTATATTAGTACAAACTTAAAAAACAAACAAATCCACCACATGACTTTTTAAATTAAATGATACCAATTCACCTTTCCCCTACTTGAGTACATTTACATTAAGGGTTGGAATCATCTGACCCACGATTTTACAACATTAAAATGAATGGGTCCACATGGATACTAGTATGTCTCACGGAGACTCGGCATGAATAGAATTAAAGCTCACCACCTTAAGGAGACAGAAAGTCACATGCTCATGCTTTAACTATATTACTTTTTGTCTCCAAACTAGAATGTAAAGTTTAATAGTAACAGTATTTCATGGCAAGAGATGAGTACCTTTTTATTAATTATATTTTATTAATCAATATTATTAATTTAAAGACAACATCTTTGGAGAAACTTCCAGTTTTTGTTGTACAACACTGCTTTCTGGTGGTGATTCAGGCATGGGGATTTCATTCAGTTCAACGTGCTGTAAATATAGCCCCACTTTCTCCCTTTAATAGTTCCAGAGCCCTACATAGAGCATACAGCTCACAAGCCTGAGCTGATCATGATGGACTCAAAGGTCCTGATTCCACAGATTCTAGGTCCTTATTAATTATCGGATATCCTGATTTGGCCATTCTATCATATAGTACTGAACAATTTTTAATTTGCTCCCTTTTCTCTGGTTCCGGGTCTTCAGTTTTGTCATACCCATCTAAGACTTTTACTGTGGCAACTCCTACAGCCCTTGGTTACCGAGTAAGGGTGTCTTGCAGGGGGTTTAGGACCAATCACCCACCCACGAATCCTATAGGAATCGCTTTGGTCCTTCACTGGCCAAGTCCCTCGCGGGAGATTGGAACCGCGGTTAGAAGACCTCCACACTCGCTTCAGAACTAAGTTCTGTCTCAGTCACACTCGTACAAACACAACCGAATCCCACCCAACCGAACGGTACACCTTAAATACTTACGACTCCGTTGTCTTCATTTGGATCTTCACGCGCAGAATTACGGGTAAAATACAATGCTGCAGCCAGCAAGGGAGCTACACTTACTCGGTCCTGAGTCTTTGTTCAGATCTTCGTGCACAAAAATTATAAAGTCCAAATTTGTTTGGCTTGGATCTTTCAACATTAGTTGTGCTGAGTATTTTTCTCTTTTAAAAAAATTATACGCTCTCTGAATAATTCAGCAACTTGATGTGACTGATTAGCTTGCTGTTCAGTAATTCCAGTGTATGGATATTCTACTTCTGGCTGCTTAAATTTAATTCACTACAGGATGTCAGAAAACCTTGTATGTCAGTCCTTGAAAGTTTTATTCCAGCTAGGCAGCACAGCTACAGAGTTCACAAGTGTTTTGAAACACGTGCTACATGCTTTGAATAATCTCTCTGGAAAATATTATTCTTCTCATAGGTGGAAAACTTACGGGTAAGCCTGGTCAAACAAATCCAGCTGGGTGATACTGTATGTCGAGGAAGCTGTAGGATATGCAGCAGCCTTTGGTGGGCAGAACGGGAAACAAATTTGTTGCAGTGTTGTGTGTACTCAAGGTGATGACGAAACAATTCAAAACCAGTGCTTTCCTAGTGGTCCTTGCAGAAGTGTGTTCCCTTCTCCAAAGATACACTATCTACTGTGCCTATCTTAGACTCTCCTGCAGTCTTAAGGAACGGTGAAGGTGGTTGAAGGTATGTCTTAGGCCTTCTGTGCTTGCCTTCAGGTGCTCATGCATGTAAAACAGGGCACAAAATAGTGGCATTTGTTGAGACAATAGGCATCTTCTGGATCAGCAAAAAAGGTAGGTGGTTGTTAATACCTTTTATTTCATATTTAAGAAGGTCTTACATGTAACACTGAGAGGAACACATGGTCATGTCTTATCCCAGAAAAAGTTTTTTAATTTTCTCCCCATATTGCAAATGTCATAATGTTGCTGAAGGCATCATCATGATTAATGCGTCACTGTTAGAGAGCAGACAGCAAGCCAGCCTATAATGGTTCTGTTTTGGTTAAGAAAAATAACAAAAAATTAGATATTCTGTATCTTCCTTGGAGCTTGTGAATGGATTATTAACTATATGAACTCTCAGTACGTGAAAAAATTGAGAGCCAAATACTCTAAGGCTATGTTATCTTGCCTCTTCCCTGCTTCTTTGTAGTGTATGCAATATTTTGTTTCATTGGGTGTTTAGCTATCATCGGTGACATCTGAAAATATTCTGCACTTGGAAGGTTAGATTCTAAATGGATTCATTCAGAATTGTCTTCAAGGTTATTTCAGAGTTTTTTGTGTATAATATAAATACAGCATACTTGATAAAAGGGAAAGTTTGTTCTGGTGTGCAACAATGTATCTGCATTTTTAAAATGTGAGTGAAAAAAAATCCAAGCTCTTTATTGGTGTCACATAGGAAATAATTTCTGTTATATCCTGTGCAATGTAGATATGGCCATGGCAATACAATTATATTTGCTGCTGTATGCCTACATAGTTTTCAAAACTAAAATTCAATGCTTAGCTAAATTGCTAAGCAGACTGGTAAATGTCCAATTTTAGCAGCCTAGCATATGTTTATAATTTTTGTCTTAACATATGCTATGTTGGTTGAACTCCCCTCCCCACACATACGGTAGATAAAAGCTGTCACATCACAAAATGGTGGCAGCCCAACTTTTCTAACATTTTCCATGGCACTTCAGACTCTTGCATTAATTAGCTATTCCTGGATAGGAGACAGACTCTCATCTTTGTAGAATTTTGGTTTCAAACCCATCATGTACTTCAGCTTATGTATGCAGTAGCCCGTCTGTATTTCTGCAGCCATAAACAGTAAAAGAATAAAATAAAATAGAAATGCATGTGCACACACAAAAAAAACAAAACAGGGCGTAATATGAAGTGGTCAATGAACGTGTTTCCCTCAGCATTCTCCTCAAGAAACTGGCTGCTCTTGGCTTGGACTGGCATATGCTTAGTTGGGTTAGAAACTGGCTGGGTGGCCGGGCCCAAAGAGTTGTGGTGAATGGAGTTAAATCCAGTTGGAGGCCGGTCACTACTGGAGTCCCCCAGGGCTCAGTATTGCGGCCAGTTCTCTTTAATATCTTAATCAATGATCTGGATGAAGGCATTGAGTGCACCCTCAGTAAGTTTGCAGATGACACCAAGGCAGGTGTGTGTGTCGATCTGCTCAAGGGTAGGAAAGCTCTGCAGGAGGATCTGGATAGGCTGGACCGATGGGCTGAGGCCAAGTGTATGAAGTTCAACAAGGCCAAGTGCCAGGTCCTGCACCTGGGGCACAACAACCCCAAGCAGCACTACAGGCTGGGAGCTGAGTGGTTGGAAAGCTGCCTGTCAGAGAAGGACCTGGGAGTTTTGGTGGCTGGTTGGCTGAATATGAGCCAGCAGTGTGCTCAGGTGGCCAAGA
>CM021732.1:70131414-70218496 GCA_011075105.1 Heteronetta atricapilla | reverse complement strand
GATAAATTATTCTTTACAGAACTAAGAGAGGCCTCGAGATTAACTCCCCTTGTCCTTATGGGGGACTTCAACTTGCCAGACGTAAACTGGGAGTGCCACACGGCAGACACGAGCAAGTCCAGGAGGTTCATGAAGCACCTAAATGATAACTTCTTGGTGCAGGTGCTAACGGAGCCAACTAGGAAAGGTGCCCTCCTAGACCTGTTGCTAGAAAACAGAGAGGGTCTGGTGGGAGATGTGGTGATTGGTGGCCGCCTCGGTCATAGCGACCATGAAGCGGTTGAGTTCAAAATTTACGGTGACAGAAGGAAAAGTGCCACCAAAACCTTATCCCTAGATGTGGGGAAGGCGGACTTCAGGCTGCTCAGGGAACTAGTCAGCAAGGTCCCCTGGGAAGCTGCTCTTGAAGGCCTCGATGTCCACCAGTGCTGGTCATTCTTTAAGCGATGCCTCCTAGAAGCACAAGAACAGGCAGTTCCTAAATATCGCAAATCAGGCAAGCGGGGCAGGAGGCCGGCGTGGCTGACCAGGAACATTCTAATGGAGATTAGGCGGAAACAGAGAGTCTTTCGCTACTGGAAGGAGGGCCAGGTGACATGGAAAGAATACAGGGATGCTGTTCGTGTTTGTAGGAAGAAAATTCGTGTGGCTAAAGCACACCTAGAGTTGAAGCTGGCTGTGTCTGTGAGAGATAATAAAAAGGGTTTTTTTAGATATGTGAATGGAAAAAGGAGAACTAAAGAATACATAGGGCCGCTCCTTGATAGGGAAGGTCTCCTCACAGACAATGACGTAGGCAAAGCAGAGACGCTTAACGCCTTCTTTGCCTCTGTCTTCAATGCCGATGATGGGCTTCGGGACCCAGGGTGCCCTGAGCTGGAGGACCGGGACGGTGGGGATGACAAACTCCCAACTGACCCTGAACGTGTGCGGGATTTGCTACTCCACCTGGATCCCTACAAGTCCATGGGTCCGGATGGGATTCATCCCCGGGTGCTGAAAGAGCTGGCGGACGTCATCGCGGAACCTCTCTCAATTATTTTTCAACGATCCTGGGAGTCTGGAGAGGTCCCGGTAGACTGGAAGCTGGCAAATGTTGTGCCGATTTTCAAGAAGGGTCAGAAAGAAGACCCAAGCAATTAGAGGCCTGTCAGTCTCACGTCAGTGCCTGGTAAAATCATGGAGAAGATGGTTCTCAAACTTATTGAGGTGCACCTGGGGGACAAAGCAGTCATTGGTCCCAGCCAGCATGGGTTTGTGAAGGGTAGGTCCTGCCTAACTAACCTGATTTCCTTTTATGATAAGATCACCCGTATGGTGGACCAAGGGAAACCAGCTGATGTGATTTTTTTGGACTTCAGCAAGGCTTTTGACACGGTTTCCCATAGGATCCTACTGGACAAAATGTCCACCATACAGCTAAATAAAAACATCATCCGATGGGTGAGCAATTGGCTAACGGGCAGGGCCCAAAGGGTTATGGTGAATGGGGCTGCGTCAGGCTGGTGGGCGGTCACCAGTGGGGTCCCTCAAGGCTCCATTTTAGGGCCGGTACTTTTCAATATTTTTATAAACGATCTGGATGTAGGAATAGAAGGTATTTTGAGCAAGTTTGCTGATGACACCAAACTTGGAGGAGTTGTGGACTCGAATGAGGGTGGAAAGGCCTTGCAGAGGGATCTGGATAGGTTGGAGAGCTGGGCGATCACCAACCGCATGAAGTTCAATAAGAGCAAGTGCCGGGTCCTGTACCTGGGACGGGGAAACCCTGGCTGCACGTACAGACTGGGCGATGAGACGCTGGAGAGCAGCCTAGAAGAGAGGGATCTGGGGGTCGTGGTAGACAGCAAGTTGAATATGAGCCAGCAGTGTGCCCTGGCAGCCAGGAGGGCCAACCGTGTCCTGGGGTGCATCAAGCACGGCATCGCTAGTAGGTCGAGGGAGGTGATTGTCCCGCTCTACTCTGCGCTGGTGCGGCCTCACCTCGAGTACTGTGTGCAGTTCTGAGCACCACAGTATAAAAAGGACATGAAACTGTTGGAGAGTGTCCAGAGGAGGGCTATGAAGATGGTGAAAGGCCTGGAGGGGAAGATGTACGAGGAACGGCTGAGGGCACTGGGCCTGTTCAGCCTGGAGAAGAGGAGGCTGAGGGGAGACCTCATCGCAGTCTACAACTTCCTCGTAAGGGGGTGTCGAGAGGCACGAGACCTTTTCTCCATTAACACCAGCGACAGGACCCGCGGGAACGGGGTTAAGCTGAGGCAGGGGAAGTTTAGGCTTGACATCAGGAGGGGGTTCTTCACTGAGAGAGTGGCTGCACACTGGAACAGGCTCCCCAGGGAAGTGGTCACTGCACCGAGCCTGACTGAGTTTAAGAAGAGATTGGACTGTGCACTTAGTCACATGGTCTGAACTTCTGGGTAGACCTGAGCGGTGTCAAGAGTTGGACTTGATGATCCTTAAGGGTCCCTTCCAACTCAGGATATTCTATGATTCTATGATTCTTTTGTATTCTCTTCCTGCAGAAGGCTGACATGGCTTTTATCCTTCTGAAGGACACACAGATTTTCCTCTTTCTATGGTATGTCTTTTTTTTCTTTTTTCCTCTTTTTTTTTTTAAACAAACAAACAACAACAACAACAAAAACCTTTGGACTTCACAGAATCACAGAATTGAAGGGGTTGGAAGGGCCCTCGAAAGATCATCGGGTCCAACCCCCCTGCCAAAGCAGGTTCCTTAGAGCAGGCTGCCCAGGCAGGCGTCCAGACGGGCCTTGAATATCTCCAGAGAAGGAGACTCCACAACCTCCCTGGGCAGCCTGTTCCAGTGCTCCGTCACCCTCATTGTGAAGAAGTGATATTTGCAATATAGATACTGTTGTAGTCAGATTTGAACTAGCAAACTTTCCTGGACAGACTAGAAATGAAATTACTTCTGTGCTATGCAGTAGTCTTTGGTGCAGTCCTTATCACAGGTCGTAGAAAGAAAAAAAACATCTCAAACTAAATTACACTTCATGCCTGTTGGCCACCAGAGGGAGCCAATATAAACCCAATGACAATCGCAAAACATTTTTCAATTGCGAACAAATATTGTTTACACATTGGAAGGAGACTTCATAAAGTATTTTATAGTCTATATTGAATTATACATAAATTTTAAGGGGTACAGATGTGAAAACATAGGAATTTCTCCTCTAATTTAGTAACCTCATTCCAATGGTGCCCAATATCCCATTGTTCAGACAGGGAAATGGTACTCTCATCAGTCTTGTTTGTGCTAACATCTGAAAACTATAAATAGACTGTGAAGAAGAAGTAGAGCTTCGTGTTTATTTTTCATTGAAATGCTTTTGGACGAAATGCCAACTTTTCACAGAACTGTAGGGGGGTTGGAAGGGACCTCGAAAGATCATCGGGTCCAACCCCCCTGCCAAAGCAGGTTCCTCAGAGCAGGCTGTCCAGGTGGGTGTCCAGATGGGGCTTGGATATCTCCAGAGAAGGAGACTCCACAACCTCTCTAGGCAGCCTGTTCCAGTGCTCCGTCACCCCCACCGTGAAGAAGTTCTTTCGCATGTTCACTTTTCTGCTGCAATGGAAAAAAAAATGTAAATCTTGTGCTTAAGAAGCAAGGACACCCATAGCATTACTTCTAATTTGTGCAGTTGGTTTTTTTTTTTTTTCAATGATACAGATGTTTCTGTATTGTGACTTTGTATCATTTATATCCTGAAGTGTTCAGACTCTTGTCCTAGGTGGTATAAATTTAGATGTTTCTCTTTTTCATATATTTTTTTTTTCCTTTCGTAGTTTTGTTGTACTTGTGGACCTCAGCCATGTTCTTCATGTTCTGAAAAAAAATTTCCTTTTGGCTTTTTTTTTTTTTTTGCTTTGGGGTAGGTGTGAATACCTGAGTGACTGGCCTCTTTATTTCCTCTATTATTTATTTATTCACTTTAATCAATGCATACCATGCTAGGTTTTCATTGGCATGATTGACATGACAGTGTCATTAAATTTGGCTTCTCCAGAGTCCTGTATGTTACTGCACCTTTGGACGCTGTGCTTCTCTTCTGATGTTTTACCTAATTACAGCTCCTTTTCTTCTGTCATTCTTTTCTCCTGATGTGCAAAGGAATTCAAATAAATATATTGTGTTCCAGGGATCAGCCCATTATACAAAGTGATTTGGAGCATTTACAGTCCATGCAAGAATGTTTGTATGGAAATTATTTTATTCCTCCACATAGATGAGAGTTACAGCAACAGTGCTTAGCATGGCACTGAGGAATGAGTAATTAAAAAAGACTTTAACTGGCCCAGGAAAGACATGGATTCTGCTCCTCTGCACCCTGTGGCAGGGAGAGGCTTTTCCAGGGGGTGATACAAGGCCCAGCTGAAGTCAGTTGTGGACATCCCCCTTCCTGTGTATTTCTTCTGATTTGGGTGATGCTCCTCAGTGTGTGAGGAGTCGATGACTGTCACCAGATGGCATGAAGGCGGGTTGGTGTATCAGTCACTTTGATGGAGGGCATTTGCCTCCTGTCGTGTGAATCAGAGGGAATTTGGCATTTGTGGCTGCTTCAGGATAATAGTATTAAAGTGGAGATCCATTCACCTCTTTTCTGTAGGTGGTAATCGTAGAAACAGATTTTACTTTAGGATGGGCATCTCCCAGCTGTCACCCTACAGGGCTCTGTGCTTGTGCCATCTCTAGCACTGTGTGCCAGTAGTTGCTGGGCACACGTCCTAAACACATCCAGACACGGGCAGTTGTGCAAGCTGCATGCATTGGTTTATGGAGCCGGGGATCTCACCAACATGTGTCACATCAAGCTTCAGGTGCTGCCGCTGCCTCCAGGATGGTGTTTGAGATTGATGGTGAGCCCTGCATCACTCCCAAGGAGCCTGAGAGATGATCCTCCTCCTCAGGACATAGAGGGGCAGGGGCATCTGATCTAAATCCTCCATGTTAGTTAAAAATAGAGCAGCGTTACTCCGCTGGAATATTGTGATGTGAATTTATTCCTGAAGCTGAAGTTTGGCCAAATGGCATGGATAAAAGGCCTGGCTGGAACTGGCTTTACTCTTGCAGGTGTCTTTACAAGTTGTGAACAGTATTTTCCACGTATCATATGGTATTTTCTATGTTGTAGTCTATAAATTGTTCTATAATAAGTAGAGTTTCAGATTACAAGCATCCAGATTATATTCTTTGTTATTTTACTTGAAAATTTTATGGCAGATGGCATCAGAACTTCTGTGAGATGTTCACAGTGGTCTATGGCCTAGAAAGTTTGGAAGCCACTACTGTATCTTTTAATCCAAAAAAAAATAAATTATATAAAGTATTTCATACTTGGACTTTGTTTCTCATCCAACTAAAAAAACATTGCAGTGTGCTTCAGAATAAATAATTCAATGCAATTTAAAAATTCTGCAGGAATGGCTACAAGTGTGTTTAGGAAGCGTAGCGTACTTAAAAATAGAGGAATTCTGATTCCCACAGGAACAGAAATATGAATCCTATTATTATGTATGTCTCATTGTAACTGATATCTGTAGAGCAGCATTGCTTTTTCTTTGTTATTCTAAAATATCAGTATGGTTTTCCATTAAATGCAGCAATGATTTGTTTTTTTCAGAAACACTTTGATTAGGTTAAAAATCAAAACAAGCAGAAAAAGCCTTTCTTCACTGTAATTGGAGGACAGAAAACTGAAGAATCCAGAAATTAAGGTGACTGCTCTGCAGGCTTCTTGCTTGAAGTGATCTTCACCATTTTGTAACAAAACAAATGCTTACTGGTATGAAGTAAAAAGCATCCTGTTGTGCAGCCATGGCCTGTGTATCTTTTTGGCACATTAAACTGCCTGGACTGAGGTGCAGACTTACAAGTTTCATCATCTTGGAGGCTGACTGGGGCTGGCAATAAGTTTTCTTTTTGATGAGACATCTTCAAATGGTATCATCTTTATCATTCCTAATCCATCAGTTGAGTGTTACAGCACATTAAAGATGTAGTGGAAATGTTTTGCTCTTTGTAAGTGAATTTAGAGTGCAGCTGTTTGTTTATTTATAGAGATGCTCATTGGGGCAGTGAGTCAAAATGTATTCAATGTGGCAAAGACGAGTGCTGCCACATGCAGACCCCCTCGTGTACAGTGGATGCTGGTTTGTTTGTGAGGGTAAGTACATGAGCATTACGTATTCATTATCTTAATAATTGTGTATGCATGACTGACAGGCATAATGCATGACAACATTGTGGAAGAACAGGATATATAGTACAGACCTTCCTGATCAGAAACTTAATATAATTGCCAGCCTCCTGTGAAGAGAAACTTAATCTTGCCCTCAACACTAAATGTATGGAGAATGAAGCGGTGTGAGATTCAAAGTCTGTCAAGTGATTGAAGAAATGCTGGGGTCTCTCTCTGTTGAAACCACATGTGACTTCTGTCCTGCATGCCATGCTGAGAAATACAATAAAATGCCTTTAAAGGAGCATAGCTCCATTTTTCTTTGTCCAATTCGAAACTAGTATTTTCTGGGCACTACATGTTACCAAATTTGACTTTATTCTTAGTGTGAGCTGTCCTGATGCGAGGACAGAGTGAAGTTCATGCCAGATGGTAAGGTCACTTCAGCTCCTTTCTGCCTTCTTTGTAATGCAGTATCATTCAGATACGCTGATAAATTGTGGGTAACTATTAAATATTTTTTGACTTCTGCATGATGACACAATACTCATTTTTTGGAGAGAACTTAAAGAACTTATTGTTCCTACAGTAGATAGAAGCATAGGTACTTACCATATGGTTACACAAAATTTCTGTTAGTAATTATAATCAATCATGTCAAATACAATAAAATACTTCATTTTCTCTTAGTCTGCACCAAAGGAATAAACGTACATGAAATGATAACATCTTCAATGTGCCAGTGCTTTTTTTCAAGATTTAGATTTTTTTTTCTATTTGTTCATGTATATGCTGGTGAAGAACTGACATCAAAAAGGAGAGATGGTTGGTGATTCTTTATTTTATTTAAATTTTGTCATCCCTGGCTTTTATGTATGTAGAAATGAAGTAGTGTTTCTAATCCAAGACATGTACTCAGCACAGTTTGGTGATCACTATAGTGAAACTGGTCTACCAATTTTAAATTGCTTATCTTGACATAGCAATATTTGTGAATGGAAAAAAGGGGAATAAATTTTAATGCAACCACAAGGTATCTGTTTTTCCTCAGTATTGCCCTGTCCACAGCTGTGCTGGAAGTGACAGGAGTTAACAGAGCATCTATGGACAATTCCAGAAGGAGTCGTAGCGCCTGACTGAAGGGAGCCATTTTGTTATTGTCACCTGTGTTTCAATAACTCCTCCAAGACCTGGCAGCCATTGATGCTGCTGCCCAAAGTGGCCCTGCCCTGACCCACGTGCCAGCACACCTCTCAATGCAGCCGATATGCTTACATGATATGCTCACTTCTAATCCAGACCCATTTCCCAGCCCAGCTCCCTGAGCTACCACATGGACGCTCGGCCTGTGTGGGGTGCCCATGGATGGTCTGGCCAGACAAGCCACTGGAAAGGTTGGGGAGCTGCTGCATGACCCAACACACGTACTTAGAAGTCCTTGCGTGCATTTTCTTGGCACGTTTGGTACAATCTGCTGAAAAAAAAGTTACTTTCTTGCTTAGAAAGTAATTGCAATATGAGCATTTCAGGAGTAATACAATGGTATGGAAAGTGTGTCTATGTAATACCTGTTTTAACATGTACACGTGGTGTGTTCTACTCCAAGGAGGGAAAATCCCTGTAGGCTGAGGGGTGTTTCTGGTTTACTGAGGATAGTCTCTTCAGACAATAGAAAAAAAGAAAAAGCCAAAAGCTACCTGTAGTAGGCAGCTCAGAGCAGGAACCCGACGTGGCCGCACCAAATGGCCGTGTGAGGGAGCCTGATTCTGTCCATTGCCTACTGAGGGAGCCTGAACTGAATCTGCTCCATGCAGCTGGCTTTTGGGAAAACCTCCTGGCTTTCAAACCCGGGTGGTACATGTGCCCTGCTGACAGTAAATTAGTTACTGGGTGGGTATCATCTGCTTCTTCCAGCTAGAAGTAATGCCAGTGGTAAGATGTGGTGGGGATTAATCCTTCGGGTGAGCACCTGATTAAAAAGTCTGCCATGTATTAGTGTAATACCTAGTTTTGTCAAGCTGTGGCCTTGATTAGTAAGGATGTTTTTGTTAGACATAGAATTATAGACATGTAGAATTATCATTTTAGTCAGTATTTATCTTCTTGCTCTTATTTTGCATTTTTCTGCAGTGCACTAAGGAGATTAACTTGAGAGGTATATTCTCAATCTGCCAATCAAGTCTCCTTCTGATCAGCAGTACAAATATAAATGCTACCGATGTGTTTTTTTTTTTTCTTTAATTCCCTGTATCAATTTGGCCGTTAGTTTGCATGCTGTGTAAACTCAGACTCCTTCTGCATGTGTTGTATGTGTGAAACATGCTACAAATTAGTCAATTAATTGTGGCCAGCATTTGTAGGCTACCAGAGGTTCATTTGAACTTTTTAAAAGCATGTCGTATACTGTAGAAGTCAAACTGCAAGTGAAAGATTTGTGCACATCCATGGATTGTTAAGGTTACATGCTGTTGACAGCATCTGTTGAATAAAAGCTAGCTATGCTGGGAGGCTTAACGTGCAGAAAATGTCACTGCGTGCTTTTTTCCCCTGTATGTGTGATGGGTTGAATGTGCAAGGTGGAGGAGGAAGGGGTAGTAGGAAAGGGCACTAGAAACACTTTCACAATTTAGCTCCCTACATTCCGGAATTAACAGAGCTATGTGGTTGTAAAGATTTCCAACAAAAATCCTCTTTGCTGTCTAAAATGGTTTGTTTGTCTTCCTAAGACACAGAACCTCTAATGAGGTGACTTAGTGAGAGTGTTTTGTCGGTCTCTTTGTGAGGATTTACAATCACCAGTACGTATCTGCCTGGGATTTCATGGACAGAAATGTATGGGAATGTACAGGAAATGAGAAAACTTCAACTAGCAGCAAATGTGGTGGAGAGCAGCCTCTGAATGAAGAGCAGCAAGTCTGGCACATCCTAAATAAATGAGATACTTTCAAAATTACAATATCAGAGAAAAAGAGATCATTTTCCTGTATAAATAATATTAAAGAAAATGCTGTATTTATAAATTATTGAAGGTATAGTTCAGAAACAGAAGAAAACTTACATCATCACAAGAACAGAAATATTAAAGTATTCTAGTGTTTATTGAATAGAATTTGTATAAAATGGCAGCTTTTACGTTTTTTTTTTTTTTCATGGTGAATGCATAGCAGGTAAGATTCCCGCTTAAATCAATAAAACTTCATTTTTTATTCCATTTAGAAAGCCATTGATGCAAAACACTACTTTTGTCTGTATGTGGTTTTGTTCTAGTTGTTCTCCAACATTAAAGATGGTGAAAGCTTCCAGTTGTTTGAGCAAGGTCATCGCACTGCACACAAGCAAGAGTATCACACCATGGAGGCAGTGAGGCTGGTGGAGTTCAATCTGAAGCAAGTGCTCACAAAGCTCATGACTCACATCTTTGGTGATGGTAGGTTCTTGCACCTTTTTTCTTGGCCTGCTGGTAGCTGTGGGCATCCATAGTTTTGAGAAAGATTTTGCAGCATAACAAAAATGGGAGACTTAAGGAAGGGAGACATTGACAGCTGGTATTCTGAAATAGTCATATGTGTTTGTAATTTTGGGAGTCCTCATCCATATTCTTTATTTACATTTTTGTCTTAAGTTTTGTCTAAGAGTTCCATTCAAGTGTCTTTTAATTTTTAATTGGTCTTTCAGCTGTAGTCTGCATTTTATATATATATATATTTTTTGAACATTGTTATATGTGCACCTTATAAAATTATTGAACACATCCCAACACACCACACGCTCGTCTCTTGATTTTCCTGAATACTGGTGCGCACAACACTGTGAGCCAAGTGTTGGTGAAGAGATCTTAGTTACGCCAGTGTGTCAAGGTAACGTGGCAGGCGTGAATACAGATAGGGACACATGTCTGTTCCAACTACATGCTCTCATCTGGAAGCACGGAGCTTGGCAGGAGGAGGTGTACATATGTGCATGTGTTGCTTTAGTATATATGACCGCAGAGTGCACTTACCTCTTCCCTTACATGAAGGAATAAAACTTTGCAGCTGAGGGGAGACAGTGTTTGCTAAGTTCGCACCAAGATGAAAAATAATTGTTGTTTGGTACTTAGAGTGGACTGAGAAAGGGTAATGAATGTCTGTGTATAAGAATGAAATATCCTCTCCTCAGAAATACCTGTTTTTGGTTTCAGTAGCGGCTGAATTTATACATGGCCTGAGTTAAAATTGCTGCCCTAATGCTATTTCCTGGCAAAGAGGCTGCTCTTCTGAACTGATTCATTTTTTTGTTGAGGAAATACTGGATAGCATTAGGATGCATGGAGAATGCTGGCTACTTGCAAAGCTCTTTTAAGATGCCCACTGAATTTAGAGCAGTAGTTCCAAGAGTGGATTGATGATGGTAACAAGTCCAGTCTATGACTCTTTGAGTATTATTCTGATATTCCAAAGGAGAATTTACAGCAAGAGAAACTTTTAACAGCTTTTGTTTTATCCTGCCTGGACAGAAATTTTTTAGGTTCCCGAGCTCAGTTTTTCATGTGGTTGTATTTAACAGCATGTGTATTTGACTTAACAGCAGCCTTTTGAAACATATAAAATTAGGATCAAAGTGAGCAATTGGAAGAATGGTATTTTTAGATGAACCTCAGATGCTAAGGATGCTGTTGAAACAAGCAATTCTTAGGCATTATTAGTTATGTTTGAAACTGTAGTGACATCCTTCCCTAGCTGTTGACAGATGCAGCACTTTAAGCTTTAGTATGTTGGCTATTATTAATTTTTCCAGAGCCCACATGATAGCTAGGAAAACATAAAAAAAATATATACAGACTGAAAGTAGATGCCTTCCTCTTACTGTAGGGATTTTCTATGTCTATATCTACAATATTTTTCCTGAAACACAAAGACAAGATATATAATGATTTAAATGTGATTGTCTCTTTTTTTGCCCCACACCCACCCCCCTTATAAATGGATGCTATCTCTCCTTCATTTTCTTGATCTTGTAAGCTGTCAATAAAAACAGGAAAGTAATATTCAAAGAAGTAAACTTCATGCCAGGCACTAGACATACAAGATGGGTGCAATGCAAGTGACCTGAGGCACACAAATTTATATTTTGACACCCGCTGTCTTTAATTTTTTTTTCACTTTACTTTACTTTTAATTAATTTTGTGTCTCGTCTCTCTGATACATCCCATAAAGTCTCATTAACTTGTATGTGTCCAATTTGTATGGTCAGTCCCCATCTCAACCCTCCTCTACTATTGGTGGTTTGCCATTTCTTTGTAGTTGTTTCTTGATGTAGAGATTTGGGGGCTGACTTCACCTGTGAAGACCAAAGTAAAAAAGGCCCTGGGTATCTCAGCCTTTTCTTCTTCTGCTCGTTATTGATTTACGTACAGAAGGTTCCTTGTTATTTGTGACATCCCAAACCAGTTTGAGCTCCAGCTGGGCATTTGCCTTTCTAGCAGTATCTGTGCATGCCCAAGTAGTATTTGTTTGCATTTTCTGGGGGTCTGTCCCTTTTTCCATCTCTCGTATGCTTTTAATTTGCATTTGGGCTCACTACATAGCTTACTGTTTAACCAGGCTGTTTTCATGTTTTGACAGCTTTTTTTATTATTATTTTTAATTTTATTTTGCTACTCGTCCTCCTCATGCCCCTTAGGATCTTAAACTCTGCAATCTTATGAACACTGTAGTCAAGGGTGCTTTTGACAGTAAAGTCTCTGACCAAGTCATCTTTATTTATAAGGAGTAGGTCCAGGTTACTTGCCTGTTATTAAATAAATGTGTTGTATTATCTTCCCCAGGTATACTGGTTTCCAAGGACCCATTTCCAAACTAATTCTCATTCTGTTTTTTGCTTACACTTTCAGTCTTTATCCCCTTTTGATCTTTATCCCGTTTGTATTATTTTTAGTGTTTGCTGCAGATCCTAGTCGTCTTATAACAAACACACATAACTAGCAAGCCGTTGCTGTCATTTTTATCCCATGAGGGAAGTCCCTGTTTTTACAACATTTTTTTTTTTTCATAATGAGGGGTGTGAAACTCCCCATAAAATTTAAACAAACAAAAAAACCCTCCCAAATCTCTGCCTAGAAACGTACCTGCCTTTCTATCGCTACAGTTGTAGAAACAGGATTTTACCTGTTGGGATATACAGAAGGAAGGAAAGCGTGGCCTTTGAAACATTGGACACATGTTCCTGTTAATGTATTGCTTGTTTGGGTCTTCAGGAAGCACACGCTCACGTGTGAAGAGGCATGCACTGATTTGCTCTTCCGCTGAGGAAATGCCAACGTGGAGGTGGAAAGGGCTCACAAGTACTGCAGCCCACAGCAGTCTCGGGTGCAAGCTGCTGTGCTTTGCGTGTCTCCCGTGACAACACAAGTGTCTCGCAGAGGGCAGTGGCTCACATCTGCCCAGGTGGAACACGCTACACCCAGGTGTATTTGGGGTGTTTCCAGGTGGTTGATAAGTGCTTCTCAGACTATCATCCCATTTCTTGTAAGATGACAGCCTTTATGAATGTAGGTAGCTCTTATCCTCCTGGGGGAACTACAGGAACTGAGCAGTGGGGATTTTGGAAAGCAAAGAGATTTGTGGTGAGGGTCAGCTGCCTTGTCAATTTAAGTTGCAAAGGTTTTTGAGCTCAAAGCTGATCATACTGATTTCTCATGAGTTGGTTGAAAGCCTGTCCCTAAATATATTCCTTTTGTCTTGTAGTATTTTCTTTAGATTCTCCTCAATATAGTTTTCTTTTTCTGGTTCACTGTTGTCATATTTACCTAAAAAATTCAAAGGAACCTCTAAGATAAGGTGGGAAGATGAGTAATGTTGTATTTTAATTAACAGTTCTGCTATTGTTAGTTGTCATTGAACAGCCACTCAATGTCATTTAAATCAAACACATTGCTCTCCTCTTTCTTTTTAACTCTTGTCCTGATATCTCTGTAGAGTGCATTGATGCTGACAATTTACATCGACGATTTATATTAGCTGAATTAGAGGAGTGGGCTACTCAGCAGTTGACCTCTCTGGTGGCCCTGACTCAATGCCTTCTGTTCTCCCTAGCCTCCCTCTTGCACAGCCTTCCTCTCTCTCCCACAGACTCCTTCTCTAAATACAATCCTCACAGCAACAGAGAGAACTTCTGGTCAGCAAAGACCATCTGGGTCTCTGGCTTTGTTGCTTCTACACCATGGTGTAGCAATAGACTGCTTTGATGTGTTGGTTGCTTTCTTTTCTTTTTTAGTGCCTATGGTCAAGCCTTTTTCATCATGAGACTCAATCAGACTAGCACTGAGATACTTTTTTAGTTTAATATCTGATAAGACCATTACTTCTGAGTGCAAGTTAGGACCGATTTCCTACCTGGATTCACTACTTAGAAATAACAATAACTATTAAACCTTTCCTTCCTCATGGGAGATGCGAGAACTTAGGTTGCTAACATACATGTGCCCACTGGAAGGACTCCTTCCCATGGACATCGTGAGGCTGAGCTAATATAAATAATCCCTTGTAACTAGTGAAATTACTGATTTTGTATCCAGTGATCAGACACTGTTTAGATTCTGCATTGTGCTCTGTTAAGTGCACCCCTGGGTTTTAGGTCAGATATGCATCTCTCAGCCTCCTCAAATGTCTAGCAAAGATACTTTTTTGCCAGGACAGCCGTAGGCTTTATATGAAGAAATATATAAGGCCTAATCAAGTGAATTCTGTGGTACTACAGAAAGCACAACCTTCACAATCCTTTAAGTCTTTAGTGTTTTAATGTTCTGAGTGTGAGCAATGTCCTTTAATCCTTGGGAATATGCTCAGTACCAAGACAAAGTTTTGTCTAAATAATAAACATAACCATTTATTCTGTGATTCTCTATGGAGAGGCTTAATCTTGCTGAAGGCTGAGTGCCCTCTGCTTTTCAGTAAAGTCTTCCAGAAGCAAAAGTCTCAAAGAAGACTTTGCAGAGGTATTCCTGGGTGTCCTGGCTACCGGACAGATAAAATTACTGTGTCATATGGGCTTAACTGTTAATTTAGAGAGCAGAATGAAGGTGAGAGTTATTTCTTCCTTGTGAATTTTATTCTTTTTTCTTTTTTTTTTTTTGCATATTTACATTTAAAATGAGTATCCCTTAAGAAAAGTACTTAGAAGTCTTAAAACTCAAAAAAAAAAAACACAGCAAAAAACAAACAACCCACTTTATTTTTTTCATCTTTTAAAATTTAATTAAGAATGAAAAGCAGATAGTGTCTTTTTTTCCTGAGCTTCGTTTTAAAGTAATTAGATGATTAAAAAGAAACCACAGTCAGAATGTTGTTTCTGAACATCAAACTACTTGAAATTCCATGGCATTCTTGCTGCAGTTGCAAATTTTGCAATCTAAATGAAAATATTTTGTGTGTGTAGCTTCACAGTGAATGCAGAATTGTACAGCCCTAGGATTAAACGTGCATTTGAACAAAGATTGGGAAATTAAGAAACTGTTTTCCACATATACTGTTGTATACACATGACTTTTTTCCACCTGTGTAATTTTTTTATCATTATGTACACAAAAACACTGTATGGCGATTGCTGTAAGTCATAGTATAGTTCTAAATGGTATAATTGCTAATACTTCTGATGTTTTGAATTTTGTGTGTAAAATTATCAAAGCACTTCTTTATAACGTATAAACTTACTGAGGTTGAAAAAAAGAGAGAGAAGAAAATTTAAAAGTACCAATGTGTTTGTTTTGAAACCTGCCACTCGATTTGAAAGTTCATTACATCCAAAAAAGTACCTTGTAACTGTCAGGTCTTTTAGGTTTGGCTGTATGTACACGCTTTTGTTGTAACTTACTGTTTCTGTAGCCATATCGAATGTTTCAGAAATGATCAAAGAAACTCTAATTCCCGAGGCTACAGCAAATGTTTTGATTTGAAAAACTCTCAATATAAATCATGGGTTTTCACATTAAGTTCCTTTTATGAAACAAAGCCCCCAAACCAAACCAGCGGTGTTAACAGTTGCCATCACCCAAACAACCTTTGCTCTGCCCTTTGTTTTCAGAACTGGGCCTGCCTGATGTTAATGAGCCTCCTGCTGGTTAGAATTTGGGTTAGCTGAAGGGAAGGATGGTCTTGGGGTTAAGGCATTGCGCTGAGGATTAGCGGTTTAATTCTCTTCTGAATTTTTACAGTTCATGTTTCCAAAACCTTTTTTTCCTGGCAACTAATGGCTAGAGAAAAATCTTTAGCAACAGACTGCTTGTGTAAATGATTACAAGAACTAAAACCCATCAAATATAATGAGGGCCTTGACTACAGCCCACCGTTTGGCAGTGCTGTAGACCTTGCCCTCTTCTGGCTCCGCTGCTCTGCAATGTCAGGTGGTTCCCATCTCTCCTCAGTGGGATGTGAGATGTGGGGAGGAGAGGGAATTAGCAAGTGTCCCTGCACTCTTGCACTTCACATCCACACAAAGTTTAAAGGTGGTCTCTTGGGAGCTCCACAGGTCCAGAGTTCTCTCCGTGTGTTTGCATGTGGCATACCTAAATAATGCTGTACAGCTCTCTCTGCCTGTGTGTATGTTCATGTAATTCTGTGGATAGACATACATTTTTAACATCTATATTTAAACACACACAGAAAGAATATCTCTATATTTTAAATAGGTTCTGATGAAAAAAAAAATGCTTGCTTAGCTGATCAGCAAAATGCAATGGAAAATTTAAGACTTAGTTTTTCTGTGAGGAGCAGTTAGTCATTTCCTGGTGCAGAGAATAACAAAATTACTGACTTTCCAACGATCTTGGCTCATTTTCATTCTATGCCAGGTGGTTGCTAGAGTTTGACAAATGATAGATTTGGTTTCAAAGGGTGCTTGAATTGCACAAAGTGTTTTTCATATTAGGGAAGACATGGTCATTTTTTTCCACAAGTTTTAAGATTTATCGCCTTGCACAAATGTTGTAAATTAGTTTGTTTGCTATTTATTTTGTCTGGATTGCTGTAATTGGTGTCATTAGTTGAAGGGCAAGTTTTACAGATGGTTGGAGGGATGGCCTTTTATGCATACACCCTTTTTATTTATTTATTTTTTAAACACTGCTACAGGACTGCAAGTCAGATGGGTAGACTGCTACTTCCCGTTTACTCACCCTTCCTTTGAGATGGAGATCAACTTCCAAGGAGAATGGCTGGAGGTCCTGGGCTGTGGGGTCATGGAGCAACAGCTAGTTAACTCAGGTACTGAAACTCCTTTACTTCATTGACATCTCTATTAGCAAACACTTCCAGTGCAATCGGTTTCACAGCCTGAAATGCCCCCCTCTCTCCTGGTGAGTGCAGGCATCTCTGTTAGCAGCAGCTGCCACAGCTAGTCCTCAGGTGGAAGGCAGACCTTCCATGCTGTGATTTGAGTGTAACAACTGAGTGAGCTGGAGCCTGTAAACAGAAAGCTTGTCTTTCATTTTCTGCGATAAGGAGACAGACGGATCTCAGCTTTAAAAGAGAAACTGATGAATTAGGTTGTGCATTTTTCTGACTTCCAAGAGAAGTCAAGTGCACGCACAGTTATGATTTTAAGGCATCGTGAGCAAATAGCATCCCCTAGTATTTGGAATATGAGAGTGTTCCTGTATCTCTAAAGTGTAGAAAGAGGAAAGTGAATTCAGTCATCAAGTTAGTTGCTGGGTAAATGGTAGGTTGCTTTTTGGTTCTGATTTTTTTCTTTTATCCTCAGCTTTGTTAGTATGAGGTTGTAAATTTCATTAAGAGCCACATGATTTAAATTGGAAGTATTACAATAAAATGTCACATGACAATTTGCTTTCTAAACTTTACATATGAGTACAAGGAAGGAGAGGAGAAGTTGTGTTTTTTTTTTTTTCTGATGATTTTCACAGTGAGAATTTAACGTGCTTGTCTTTTTAGTGACAACAGGCAATTCTGCTTAGGCACAGGGCAGTGCTCAGACCTCCAACATTCAGTGTCTTTCAGTGCTAGGTATTAGGTGTGGGAGCCTTCTGCAATATGATCCATTTAATTCTCACAAGCACGCTTTCTTATAGCCATAGAACACTCAGTTGATTTCATTGCAGTTGGTTTGTGAAGCTATTGTGTTTTAATGTGCTCTAAATACTTTTTTTTTTTTTTTAATCTAAGTACAATACCTATAAACGGCCCCAGTTATTTGGCATTGCTTTATTTTCTTCAAAGCTTGCATATATCTTAATATGATTATTTTACTTTAATAAAGATGAATCCTTTTCCAGAATTTCTCACCAATGGGTTAATGCTTTATGCTAATGTACTTTATCAGGGTATTGTGTTTACGGTGTGGTAAATATAACACAGGATCTGATCAGCCTCAGAAGTGAGACACTGCCATGTAATACTATTTTGATCAGATGTAATATGCTAATGGCCAGACTTTCTTCTTGAAAAGCTTTTATGCTGCTCAGTTCTTATGTTTAGGTTCTTTTAATGTGTGTGAGGAGAGCTAAACTATGGCCCCAAAACAAGTACTGAATGTGTTTATTTGTGTGTGTGTGAATGAATGTACACGAAATGCCAACAGGCAGGTTTCTACAGCAGTCAAAATTTTCAATTTAATCTGTCTCAGTTCTTTCTCACCTCTCTGAATTACAGTCTTCAACATTACATCCTTTCTGCACCAAAACTCTCCTATTTATTGTAATTCTAATCTTCCAAGAAAACATGAATTTATTAATTCAAGTCTAGCTTTTGAACATCTTGTGAATTTGTATTATTAGTTGAAGAAAAAAAAAAAACAATAAAAAAGCAAGGTTCTTTTCCTTTATTAGCAAGATATTTTTAGAGGGGTAAAACTGTTGAAGAAGTGCCAATCATTTTTCACTTCATTTAGAAGGAGTTTCACTTTATGCAACCATGCTTTCGTTTTTCAGCTCCCTCTGGTAATTGCAAAAATACTTGGTTACAGAATCCGAGTCTAATGTATTTTTTGAACGATTGGGATCTTTTTACTTTTAGTGAGGAAGAAGTGTGGTCACAATTTGTGTTGGCTAACAATTAGTTTATTTGATTTAAAGTAATGCTGCAGACAAGGTAGTTCACGTTTTCAGTCAAGTAAGGAGTCAAACACAAGCCTTCCCTGCCTACTGCTGCTCAGAGCATTCTTTTCTTTAATCCTCTTTCACAACAATTTAAAACCCCGGTAGGTTCCTGGCATGCCAAACTGCATCATTTCATGATGAAGCCAGGTTTGCTACTACTAACCCATAGTTGTTTTTTTGTGCATGTGTGTTTGTGTGGTGTGGCAGCAATCTGCCCTTGTCCAAAACTGAAAATGCAGAAGTCCAGAAAGAAGATTTTCTGTGGAAAAGAATGAAGGTGAAAATTGTCTTTCCTATCTCCATCTTTTTTTTTTTTTTTTTTCCTCCCCATTAGGACTTGAGTATCCTCTAAAACTTTCTTGAACAGAAGTGTTTCCTTAATATTTATCTGCTACCTTTACAATGTCTCTAATGCTTCTAGCATCCACAATTAATAGGTATTAACTATTACTCTGGTCCCATCTTTGAGACACCTAAGCTTTAGTTTTAAAGACTTCAGTTTTAAACCAGTACAGATCAGCAAGGAATAAGATCTTTATCAAACTAGGGAAGGAGGCCTGGCACTTCCGAAGAGCTCTGTCCTTTCACTTTTTCTTCCAGGTACTGCCTGCTCACTTTTATAGGAGGCAGCGCTATTTTCAGTCAATAGAGATTTCCAAACAAAAAACTCTAAGGTGGACTACTTGGAAGGAGTACAGTAACATAGGAGTGTAATGTATTTATAGAAAAACACTAGGTTCCCCCCCCATTTGCTCCCTGATAACCGAATTCCTCAACTACAGGTGCATATCACATTGCCTAACATGAAGTATCTGTCTTCAGTTCTCTGATTCACCCTACAGATGTATTTCCCCTGACCGGGGAGTAAATGCTGGTGCCTACACCTCCCTGCTCTGTATCTTTCTGTTGTGATTTGTCTAGAATAAGCACTGCAAACTGCCTCTTCCCATCTCAATCTCTTCATGGGCTCTATGAGAAAACACCTCAGTAGGACTGAATGAAAGAGAAGCATTACTCATTTTTGGCTGGCTAAACTTGTGCTGAAGGAATATTTCACTCTTGGTGTGCCAGTTTACCAGGTAAATGCAGGAAGATCTTTTTATGGTGTGCTGCACAGCTTGGAGATAAAATACTGGAGAATAAACTGATAAATTTGCCTTTTTTTTTTCTGATCTGTATCATTTCTAGTATCTTGCAGGTTTGGATTTTTGTTTTATGATTTTATGATTTTTGTTTTGGTCTTTGCTTGATATTGACTATTACAGTGCACACTTCTGAAATCTAATGTTTGTTGGCAAGCATTGTTTTGCCTTCCATAAGAAAATATTTTCCTAAGGGAAAGGAAGATAGCTTTTAACCTTCAAAATCCTCAACTCCTTTTTTGTATATGTTCCTGCCCGCTGATGTAAGACTGGTTTGCAAGGCAATCAGAAACAGTCACTCAAAGCAGAAGCTGCATGTGCCTGGTGACTGATGGTGGCTGTAACTTAAACAGCCAGCACAGATGATTTATTTATTTATTTTCAGTTTTGTTTTGTTTCTTATATATCTGTGACAGCAGAAGAACTGGGTATGCCTTGTGGATGGATTAAAAGACAAGGACCCTGCCACAGCAGGGCCAGGATATTGGGCCTTGAGGAGCTGTGTCTTTATGCTGGCTGAAGATGATAGCACAGTGGCAGATCCTTCAGAGACATCTTCCTGCATGAAATTACTTCTCTGTAGTTCCTTAGCGGTCACCCTCCTCATGCAACAGATCTTGATAGTATTGACAGATCCTGTTAAGATTTTTAGTCTAGACTGAAGAATGCCATTGTTGCTCTAATGCCCCGTGGAACTGAGATTGGCGTTACATTTGATAGATTGCTACTTTCTAAAAGAGATTATTTTGCTGAAGTTTCTGATGCCTTCATATGTTTGGGAAGGAACCTTTCTTTGATTTCTTTGATTTCACTTTAAAATTGAATGTGATTCAGACATTTAGTACATGTAAATAGAAACGTATTTGTTACAGGGAAAAACTGGTCAATCAGTTCAAATGTATTGACAGTACTCTGCTGTATCACCTGTCTTTCTGTTAGGCAATTTTTCCTTCTGAAGTCTGCGAAGAGACTCTGTAGGCTTCTCCTTCTCCCCTGCTCCCTCCGTATGCTTCTTAATAAGCTAGATTTCCAGTTTCTGATGTAGATCTCCACAGTGCAGATGTAGTAAAGAACCCAAATATGGCAGGCAGCAAAACAAACCAGCGCTTTTTTTTTTTTTTTTTTTTTGTGGCAACTTGTTGCTTTATGTTTCGTGGATTTCCACAGTGCTTTACCTTGCCTTTAAGTTTCTTATGTTAAACCAGTTTGGGATTTGCCCAGAAGGGGTAGCCTGCCTCATTCTTAGTCATTCCCTAGTGGGGATGATCCACTCTTCTGAACCATTCAGATTTTATGTGGTAACAGTGAGTAAGGTTTCTGTTGCCTTGGTGTGTGGATGAGCAAATAAAAGCTGGTAGGCAGTGTAACTACCATTTGCATTAAAGCCAGTGCAGCTACTGAATATTTTTAATAGGAGTTGTTTGTATTTGGGAATGTCTCTTCTGACCAAATGGAGAATATGGTGATATTTACTATTTCTAACAGTGATATTTGCTATTTTTAAAAGAAAATTAAAACATGCACCCTATGACTGTTTTTATATAATTGTGGAAAAAATATGCACTTACTGTGAAGATGCACAGAATTGTAACAAATGATGTTACATATTCCCCTAAGGCTGACAGTGCTAAACTAGAGCAGTTATTTACTGTAATGTGAACATAGGAGATCTCTATTATAATCTAATATTCAATAAGTATAAAATCTAACTTCTTGTACTGTTTAATTTTTCATTTTTATGTGCACTTTTTTCATCTTAAACTGCACCTGACTACGTAACTTTAATAGGAATGTTTTATATGCATTTTAATGTAAAGAAAAATAATTTTTATTCTGGATAACACTGGAAAAATACAGAAACTTTACAGTGTAGTAGCAAGTATTTTCAGTTTTAGGTCCACGAAGAGGAGATGAGGAAATCCTATGGTACAGTAGAACTGACGTCAGTTAACATCACATAAGGTACTTATTTCTGTGCTTCAGGAGTTATCCAAGATTCACAAAGATTGTGTTCATTGGGGGGTGCTGAAGTTCCCAGGTCTGTATGGAGTTATATGATTAAAACCTTTGAATACAGGATGCTGCTTACTCAGAGGCGGTGATCATAGTGTTGCTTAGTACCTGTGAAATTGGAAGCAGTTAGGGTGTGATCCTTTGCTGATTGAAATCAATGGCAATGTTCTCCGTGCTCACTGTAGCAGAATGCGTTAGCTTGGGACAGAAGCATGAAAATTGGACTATTGAAGTTTACCCCCAAATCAAGAAACAAAAAAATCTATTCATTTAAAAAAAGGGGGGGCGGCAGACACAATAGACAATTCCATATTTTTGTATGGCTCTTCTTGATGTATTTGAATTTCTGATGTACTGCAGGAAAATAACCTAAGGATGGCATGTCAGACCTAAGGTGGGTACATCCCTGTATCCTGACTTAAAGTACCACAGACAGGTGCCTGAAGAGTGGAACATGATGTAGATACGCTGATACACGCTTGCAGCTCTTGGTTTCCTGAGCTGAAAACAGGACCTTTGTTTTTAGCTGTCATTGTGGAATTTTCTGCCATTTGATTTTGAAGTACTGGGTGGTCTGAAGCACTCTGTAAAACAGTTGCTCACCTCTGGGTGGGTGTGCAGGTTGTTTTTTTGTTTCCTGAGATAATAAATCATGAGGGCAGGTGCAGTTAGGCTACCTGCAGGAAGAGTTGGTGAGACTTTCTTGCTGTGTATAGGCTTTTTCTTCCTTACCCATCAGAAAATAACACTGATACACTCTTAAGAAACTCCCCCCTCCCTTTTTCTTTCTTTTCCTTTTTCAAATTGTCAGCTTGAAGTTGAATGTAATAGACAATGGTGTAGGTTTGGAAGTGTATTTCAGTTTTCCAGCATGAATAGCTGGAAATTCACCATGGCTTTATCAAGGAACTGAGCAGGCACTGGGCCTTCGGAAAGGCTCTGAAGGAAACTTTATGTCAACAGTTTGCATACAGTTACAGCTTTAAAAGTTTCTGGCCAGTCTTGGTCTTGAAACTGAGTGTCATATCCTGAATTTATTACAAAGGTGTTTTTTTTTCTGATATTTCTTGTTCATTTTGTATGCACTTTTCACGAAGAAGAAATTGCCAACCTTGTCAAAACATCTTCATGAACACTGAACACAAAGAAAGGAGTTTATTGTGATTTCTGCAAATCCTTGCTTTTGTTTTAAAAGGTAGAAGTTTATTTGTCATGGGTGTACTCTTTGGTGAAGCCCGATTCTTGAAGTGCATTTATTTTTGCCATTTAGAAGCCTTTTTACAGATCAGTGGCAAGACTTATTTCCAAAATTTAAATAGCACTTGGCCCAGGGCTGCCAACTTCAGCCAAATACAAGTCTTGACAAGAACTTCTTTGGCTGCAATGCTGCAGTAAAAAAAAAATAAAAAAAAAATCTTTAATCATTTATTGAAGATCTTCAAAATTGCTGCCAGAAGCAAAATAACAATTTTAAGTTTTTAACCTGTCCACTCATTTTTGCCTGTTTGTTTCAAAAGGATTGTCACATTTGGACAATTCTTTGTGGACAATAAATTAGTAGTTAACAAAAAAATTATGTCAGTGTTATCTTGCAGACATAGGGGGGGAGTTTGTTTTTTTAATTTATGGATATATTCTTAAATCAAATTTTAGTTATGGGTGAGTTAGGTTCATATATCAATCAGCAGGGGGTGTTTTGAGGAAGGGGAAATTTAATATCTTTCATCTAGCAATTTTTTCCTGTTCAGCTCTTGCCCGGTAAATTACATTAAAATGTTGGAGCAGATGGTGCATGTGGCTTAAATAGTATGCAGACCCATGTTCTATCTATGCTAACAGCTCTCTGTGGGGACCTTGAAATAGTTAAAGCTGTATGTGTGTATATGGATATAGTGTATAAGGGTAAATATAATGCATTTAAAATACGTTCCTTCAATGCTTCAAGGTGAAATTAAAGTTACAGAGGTTTATTGGTGTCTTGAGCAGCTGGGGCCTCCCCAGAACACAGGATAAAAGCGAGGATAGGGTCTGATGGCTGGGCTAGTCCTTCCCACACAGTACCTCCAAAGCAAACCCCGCACAGCAGACTTAAATCACAGTTCTCCATTGCAAATATTTCAGTGTTTGAAATCTGTTCTTTTTAGGTCACTGCCTGTCTCCTATGCAACCACATCACTGCAGCAGCACCCTGACGTCTCCCAGTCTTTCCTGTACTTATTCTCCCAAGACCATTATGAGACAGGGAAGTGTCGTCATCCCTGTTTTAAGGACTAGAGCTGAAGTACGCGGGAGGCTGACACACGCATGCATGCTGCAGGCACAGGTGTTAGCAGCCTCTGCAAGAGCGTTAGCTTTCCTACACTTTGCTCATACGCTCTGTAGAGAAAGGAGGTCTTCCACTGTGTTGGAAGGCATGACTCAGCCTTCTTTTCTGGATCGCTCTGCCAAGCAGCCTCTTTCTGGGACTGGCTGCAGGGGGAGCCTCGTCTCCTAATTTGGGCAGGTACCTGAAGGTAACGTGAATACCCCACAAAGAGGCAGTGTTTCAGATTAAATGGAATTAATGGGGAATGAGGAAGCATCTGCGTTTGGGTGGCTTCCCAAGGGTCTCAGAAGTTGTCTGCTGCAGAAACAGAAGTTGAATGCAAGCTGTAGGTTTATATCTCAACTTCTGAGTGACCTTTGTCTCAGCTTATCCTAGTGATTACATCTGCACATACATAAATACAGGTAAACGTGTGTGTATGTATGCACCCAAAAATAGAGACAAAAGACAAGTGACCAAAGAAATACAAAATGAGACAAATTTGGTCTATTACGATTTTTTTTTTGTAGTCCCCTCTACCCCCCCGGGTGTAAACGGAAACGGATTGTCACAGCTGGATAATTCCAGAGATGTTTCACTGAGCTGGCAGCCCCTGAGACCTTGCTTTAGACAGTCAGATATGGAGCTGTTGTGGAATTGTGGGTTTTTGGAGAAAGATGTGATTTAATTTTTGTCTGTATTCTGCAGTATTTCGTGCAGATACCCAGAAATGTATGTGCATGGCACATCTCAAGAAGTATGTGCCTAAGACAGAGCTGACCAGTTTTGAATGGAATAAGTAATAGTGCAGAGGATCTGATTTTCCCTCCAAAATGTATGGTGATGCAGCCTTTATGTGTACAAGGAGAGGAGCTCTGACTGTAGTCACCTGGGTGGCTTTTAGGAATCCCTTTCATCGTAAAAGCAGAGCCAAGACAAGAATGTCAATGCCTTGTCTAGCAGAACCTTAAAAATCTTAGGTGTGGAGAATCCACCACGTCCCTGGAGAGATTATTCCAATGATTGGTTGTTCTCACAGTGAAAAGTTTTCCTCTTAAGTGCAATCGGTATGTCGCTGGTGCAGCTTGTACCCACTGCCCCTTACTTCCTCCATGCGATCCAGACTCTCAGGACTTTGCAGGTTCTAAGGAGTTTGCATTTTTGGATTGGGATGCTTTTTATACAGAAAATCTTTCTTCTTTCTACTAGAAGAAGAAATCAAGGAGATTTCTTTCCCGCTTTGGTTGAAGACGACATTTCGGGTTTGATACTGCTTTGGTTTCTTTTGAGATGCCTGGAAGGGAAGACTTGGTCTTGCCTTGATAAGTAAACTGAAACATAGAAATGAGTTGCACAGAGGTGGTGTTGCAGTCACCCAAAGTATATATTATTATTATTTTATTTATTTCTCTTGTTCTGCTACCCAGGGCTACACCACCAGGTCTGATGTGTGTGCTGTGTTATGAAGTTATACCTTTTCTCCACCTTTCCCTTTTTCTTGTCAAGATAACTTGCCTGTTGTCTCCTCCTTAATTTACAGCTCTGTTTTTAAAGCTGTTTTTTTTTTTTCATCTAGTTTTTCATCCAGAAAGAACCCATAACATTTTTTGAAATGTTGCTTTCTCTGATTTTATTACCATTGACAGACTCATCATGTATGTTAGAATTGGTGTTCTTCAAAAAGAACTAATACAAGCTTACTCCCAACCTGTATGTGTTTGTGTAGAATGAACAAATATAGTATTCCATTTTATGACAATTCAATTACACCTATTTCTGAGAGGTGTGTTATTTATTTACAGGGGTATTTTGTGGGGAAGTAAGTAGAGCATTGGATTTTGTAGTAAGTAGTTATTACAGAAGTTGGATGGCCATTTGAGTTTGTGGCTCCACATGATTTTGCCAGTTGAGTGTTACTGCTGTCAGTGGATTTAGAGGATAATTTCCTTTTCATGGTGCAAGACCAAATTTTTAGTTGGAATTTATGTTTCTTATCTTCACAGTTTAGGCAACTACTTTGTCTTCATGCTTCATTTCCTCCTGCCCAAAAATGTCTGTGGAAAAGTGTTAACTCAGTCTAACATTAATCTTGAAACCAGTGAGAGTGGTTATTTGATTGTCTGATGCATGGTACTTTTTTCCATCTAGCAATGAAAGCTACTGCCTAGCATTTGAGGCTGATTTTAGCCCATTTGCAATCTAAGAAAGAAAGAAAAAAAAGAGGTGGTAGAATGTGTAGCTGCATCTTCTAATGTTTATATCACATTTGAAGCAGTTTGCCTGTATGTATGTATTGCCTCTCCTTTCCTTTATTTTTTTAATCAAAAGTAAATTAAAGATTTAGTAATTCAGTATAATTTGTCTCCATGGGATCCAGCAGGAGGACTAGAGCACCACGCAAAAGAAAAGGCTAAATAATGACGGATGTAGTTTATTAAGCAGTTCCCAAGCAAAAGAAAGTGCTACTCCCAAAAACCTTGAAGAGCAACAATTTATAGCACAGAGAAGGTGTTTCCCTTGGCTTTATTTATGCAAATGAAAATACTGCCAAATAATACCATTGAATTACCACACGGTTATGTGATGAATGCTGAATGTTTTTAATCAGCCAGGAGTTAGTCCAATGAGCCTAATATAATTCCTCATCAGACTAGGATACCCTGCGGGTTTTTTTGTTAGGTTGTAATACTCATTTTTGCCATTCCCAGGACATTTATCAGGGCTACCCAACAGAGGGTGGAGGAGAAATTCTACAGGCATGTCTCTAACTGTTCCTCACTCTGCTACATACAGCTGAGATAGTTTTAATTCAGCTGCGATTAGATCAAGCATTTCAGGAAGTATTTCTCTTTACTAGATCACAGACACAAAGTTGCTTTCTCATTTCTGGAGGGAGAGACTTTTGTTAGGATGTTGCTACTATGCATCATTTGTTGTCTTTGAGATTTCTAACTGGTGAGCACAATATAGGAACGCAGTTCTCCTGTGTGCCTGCTGGAGGCTGAAATGCACGCCTCTCCCCCTCACCACTTTTTTTTTTTTTTTTTTTTTAAGTATTAAGAAAATAGCAAACCAGTGAAGGTGTGTGGATGCTTGGCCTTCCCACCTCTGTATTGTTTGTCAAGGTCTTCGTGTTGCTGGTATTGCAAAGAATAGCTTAGCTTGAATTTGCTTGGGTTTCATCTTCAGATGCTCAGATGAACAGGAAATCTCTATGAGGAGCAGAGAAGATGAACATACAGCACTTAACTAAGAAGGTGTTGAGAAGGAAGTGATTATGCTTTGAGGGAGGATCGAATTTCCAGAAGGAAGGAAGGAGTCTGGAACAGGTTTGGCACCTCCATGCTGCTGGAGCATATCCGCAGCACAGCTATGGATTAGAGACAGCCTGTTCCAGGCAGCGTACCAGCTACTTGTGAGTGGAGTTTGCTGCACCTGAATTGAATCAGGGAAAAATGCCAGCCTATATCAACACTTCTGTCCATGTAAATAACAGTGACAGATTACTAATAGATATCACAGCAATGTCTTAATGTCTTCTTTTTTTGTTGTTGTTTTTTTTTTTTTTTTTTTCCTCTGAACAGAACGGATGACATAAATTGTGTAATCTGACTACGTAGTGAGCATCGGTAATAAGTTAGATCCTAAATGTTCTGACGTAGTCCCGTGAAACTTCTGTATGTAACAACAAATGCAATTTAAGAGGTAGCCAGTACCCATCATATTTTGGGCCAAGTGGGGACAGAGGAGGGGAGAGGTTCTGGGTGCGGGCCTGTTTCTTTGCTTGCTTTCTAGGGCCATTTAGATTATTTTAAAGTAAATTTAAAAAAAAAATAGAAAAATAGAAAAGCTGAATACTTGAAAGTCTTGGCAAGCCCTGTATTCTCTGGGTTTTATCAAGGTAAATTAAAACACAGCAAAGAACAAACAAATGGAAAATTTCCCAACAAAAAGCCCGTAAGCTGGTAGCAACAGCTTTAGCCCTCTTCAGCACCTCACCCAACAAAAAACAGTAACTTTTATCTCCTCTTTATCTTAACATTGTGTGGAGACAGGAAAAAAAAACACACAACAGAATAGTGATTCTTCCAGTCCTGAGAATTGCTGCCCCTTCTTATTCTGAAGCATGAGCTGCTCATTCTACAGTACTGGTTGTCTTTGTGCTACTGACAGATTGTCTCTGACATTGTCATTAGAGCGTTTCCTGTTTTTAAAAACAATAATTGAAGTGGATTTATTGAATTTTCTTGTAGAGCAGCGATGGATGCAAAACAGCAGTGCTGACTGTAATAGAATAAAAATTATTAGGATTCCTTTAAATAAGGCAAGAGGCTACAGTTAGGAGTTCATCTTTGACTATATGGATTGGAAAGTATTTAGCTAATGAATTGTTCCAAAAGAACGAGTTCAGTGAGGGGAATCTTTTTCTCATATTAGCTCAGACTTAGCATGTTTCAAAAGTGACAGTCAAAGGTAAACTCTTGACTGGAATCCTTTTTTCATCTCTGGGACACTACATTCTTAATGCACTACTGCCATGTCTCACGGTAGAAACTGTATTTGCCAAAATATTGCTGCTATTGTACTAGAAGCCATTGTATTACAACCAAGATGGGCAGGATTACTTATGTAATTGTATTATAATTATGTAATATGTATTATGTATTATCTAAATTACTTCTTATTCTTATTGAGTAAAAGCTGGTGATCCTAAATAGGAAAATTGTACTCTACCTGTATTGGCACTTGCTGCTGCTATTTTTATTTATTTAGTAGGAGCCGAAGTTCATCTTATAAAGGAAAGGCTACTTTCCTGTGGGTAGTCTGCTTGTGAGGGGCAGATTGTCCCATGTCTGCCCTCTTGTGGATACTTTTTTTGGTATGGTTCCTTGAAATCTGAGGTTCTAGCCGTCTTTAGAGGATGTTTAATAATTTAGCTGAATTGCAGTCCTCACGTCTCATAGGCCTGTGAGGATTAGGAACTAAGAAAGCATGAGTTTAGTATAGGCACTTCAAAACAGGAATCTCGAGTTCATGTAACCCATCTAAAGGAGTGCTTAATCATGCAATAGTTTTAAAAACATGTATGTATTTTTCCTGTGTTGCTATCGGCTTTCACACTTCAATAGATGTATGGTAGATTCTTTTCTATGAAGAAAGGCTGGGATAGCTGGAGCTGTTCAGCCTGAAGAAGAGAAGGCTCTGGGCAGACCTCACTGCAGCTTTTCGATACTTAAAGGGGGCTTATAAAAAAGATGGAGAACAACTTTTTTCTTGGGCAGACAATAACAAGACAAGGGGAACGATTTTAAACTAAAAGAGGGAAGATTTAGATTAGATGTTTGGAGGAAATGCTTCACTCAGGGCATGGTGAGACACTAGCACAGGTTGCCCAGAGAAGCTGTGGGTGCCCCGTCCCTGGAGGTGTTCAAGACCAGGCCCCAAAGCCCCCCATCCAGAGGCTTTGGCAACCTGGTCTGGTGGGAAGTGTTCCTGCTTATGGCAGGGGGTTTGGAACAAGATGGTGTCTAAGGTCCCTTCCCACCCAAACCATTCTGTGATTATATGAATAGTGACAGAAAGCAGTCTGTGCATAAGCATTTGTCATGTTCTGCATGTGGCTGATTGGAAGAGCTGTGAGCAAACATTAGACAAATATTGTAGCACCCTCTGCAGAGTCTGCTGAGTTGTTCCCTACAATGTACATGGTTTTGTTTCTTAATAGTACCCAGGTGATGAGAGAGATGTGCTCGTGAATCTCTGGTTTCTTTAAATGTGATCCTAGGAGCTGCTGTCCTAATGGGACAAGGAACAAGATGCTGCTTTGTTTTGTTTTGACAGCACGTGATGCTGACCTTCTAGATGAAAAAAAGGTATTGGTTTGGTGCTTCTGTTTTTCTACTGTTAATCAATAAGAAATAATCTCAGTAGAAGCAAACCTGTAATCCTGGTATGGAGAGAAGGAAGCACTCAATATGATAAGACTGTAATTCAGTGAAAATCAAATAGTGATTTTTTGTAGTGCTCCATCAGTTGTTCTCTGTTTGTTACCTTTGTGGTTGTCATAGAAGCATGATATTCAATACAGGGGAGGGGGAATAGGGGCATATGAACGATTGTCAAAGGACATAATATTTACACAGATATGGCAGTTAACTACCTCCTTAATGTGTTACATTACTCCCCCTTCGCCAGGGGAGGTTTAGGTTGGATGTTAGGAAGAACTTCTTTACCGAAAGGGTTGTTAGACATTGGAATGGGCTGCCCAGGGAAGTGGTGGAGTCACCATCCCTGGAGGTCTTTAAAAGACGTTTAGATGTAGAGCTTAGGGATATGGTTTAGTGGGGACTGTTAGGGTTAGGTCAGAGGTTGGACTCGATGATCTTGAGGTCTCTTCCAACCTAGAAATTCTATGATTCTGTGATTCTGTGATATTATTCATAATCACTGCCATTGCTCTAGAGTTTTCTACCAAATACCTTTATGGGAATATTGTTTAAAAAGAATTAGAAGATGAGGTGAATAGAAATTCAGGCCATACTGAACCAAGTTTACAAGCAGCTCCAGAAGTAGCAAAGCTGATCATTTTCTGTAGGTCTGTGTGGACTCACTGATATCAGAGGGTGATCTCACATGCTTGCTTCTTCTTCATGGGTCAATAATTAGGTCAAACTTTTAACAGCTGTCAGAGACCTCCCCCATTCTGTTGCTCTTCATTAAGTTGTTCCAGCATGTTTAAAAGTTTTCAGGGAAAGGGAATAAACAGCGGCTACATGCAGTGCTTGCCTGGACTGTGGGATCAGGTTGGCATTGTTTTCTTAGACTAAATTAACATAATCACTCTTGGAGGTGAAATGCACAGTTGCAATCAGCCAAAAAGGCACAGATCCTTTTCTCACTTCCAACAGACAGCCTCTCGTCTTCAGTGCTTTCCATCACACCTGCAGGTGTTATACTCTTCAGTAGGAGAAAATCATTAATTCTTTCCTTGAAAAGCTCAAATTTGAAAAAGCCTATGTTCCCCTGCAATGACCTTGCTGCCTTATGATACTCGGCAGGAAGAGAAAATCAGTAACTTTTTCCTTGAAAGGCTCAAATATGAAAAAGCTAGAGTTCCCCTACAGTGACCCTTTGCTGCTTTACTCCCACCTCCCTTTCATCATCTCTCTTCTCATGGGGCTTGAAGAAACACGCGTACACCTTAAGTTAGGGAAAAGCTCTGTGACTGTACAATTCACAGGTAGAGTTTAAGGAAGGTGAACTAAGGGGCACTGAGTCTGTAATTTCTTTCACACGTTCTGTACGTTTGTGCAACACAGAGCTAGCGGGTCCTTTCCAGGCTCCCGGAGACACCCAAAAAGCTTTGGAGCAGAAGGGAGTAATTGCAGCAAGTATGCAGGCAGCTGAAGGACAGCCCTGAGATGATTTTCAAACCACAGCAGAAGAAACTGTCAAGGAAGTGTGACAGTAGGGGAGATACCTGCACGAGCTCACGAGCTCTGTTCTCCTCCACTACCTGTGGAAGTCTTGTGCAAATCTGTATTCATTGGGCTTGAGTTTATCCCACACTTTGCTCTGTTCCTGGTTCCAGACACATGCTTTGGCCAGCACAGGTGTTTGAGAGGTGATGGAAGGCTTCTGTTGAGGGCCTGAGCCCCACTCTGTTGACTTTGATTTTCTTGCTCAACTCCCAGTCTGTTCTTATAGAATGACAGCTTCAGTTTAGATAATCCCCTGTGTGGACTTGTTTGCCATGTTTACAGAGGTGTTAAATGGAAGCTGAGGTCTTTCTCTGGGAGAACGAAAAAGCATGATGAGGAGTCATGGTGAGGTTCAGTGTGGGACTGGTGTAAAAAGCTGTATTAGAAATCAGTATGAGGAGTTGAGTGGTGGTGGAAAATAGGGAGTGAAATAGTTGGAGTGTCGGTTTCTTGACCTCTGAAGTTTAAGATGTGGTAGCAGCTGTAACCGAAGCAGAGAAAAGGTCTGAAGAGTCAGCACTGGGTTTCTGTGGTTTATTTGTTTCCTAAATGAAATTCGAAGTTTTATTTTTTGTTTGTCTCTTTTTTTCTTTTGTTCTTCTAAGGACATGCCAACTGAGAAACTGAATGTAAGCTGTAAGGTCTGATGGCTGAAAGGGATATATGGAAGACCAATAATCTCCCAAGACCTTACATTCTTTTTTCTTTCATTATCCCTTAACAGATTACATTTCCTGATGTGGAGTTCTAACTTATTGGAAAATCTCACTCACCGTTGGCAATTATATAAATAACCTTAAGATATGATTCTGTGGCACTGATGCAGACTTGGATCATTTCTAGTAGGTTCCATAGCTTTGAGAAAGTGTTAATGTGTAGGTGTGCTAACACTATGTCGTCTTCAGCTGCTGAAGTGCGTCCATCATCTGAATCCTCTGCTTGATGAACCAGAAAGGAGGGTCTAGGTATATTGGCATAGCATAATTCTATTAATTAATTTCTTAATTAAGCAGTGCTTCTGAGTGTCCTCAGTGAAAGAAACGTGACTAATCTCTGTTGTTCTGCTTAGATGCCCTCCATTGGATAATGATAAAAATCATGCTGCTGTGTAGCGTTTTTCATTGGAATGCCTTAACAGTGATTTTGTTCTTTTTTAAACAAAAGCTGTATTGTTCACCATGTTTTAGAGAAGGGGAAATTGGCGCATAACTCAATGAAGTGACTTGTTCAGTGCTACGTTGCCATCTGCTCTGAGAGACCAGCACTTTGGTTGCGTCTCCTCGGTAAGGGCAACATTACTGCTATCTTGTCACTTTCCACTCAGAGCGTAACTGTGCTTCATGTATGTGCTTTTTCATTACAACTTCATTTTCTGAAGAGCTCAGTCTTCTGGTTAGAAAGTTTGATAGTGCTGGGTTTGCCTTTTGTTCTTCTTTTCACCTGAGAAGCTCCAAGCTGGAGGAAGCAAAACAAACATTGAGTAAATTATGCTCCAGTGTTCTATGTGGACACCCTGAGATCCACAGGGCTTTTTCCAATAGCTTCTCTTTCTGCAAGGGTTGCTTTCCTTTCTCAAAACATGTGATTGGCTTGATGTTCATGTGCTACACTGTAGTTAATATGAGTAATAATAGAGGCTGCCAAACCAGGTAAGATTAAAATGCACCTGGGATGTCTGTTCTCATATGAGATGATGTTCGGCGACTACCAGAGTTAATGGCTGCTGAAACATCAACCATGGCCATGGTATTGCATAACTGCAGTTTCTAGTTTCTGTAGCTGGCAAAATACCAAAGGAGATGGATCCTGAGAGCCGGTCCTATTATAGAAGATTCCTATATATGATAAATGGCTAGCTCTTCAACCCACTTTTCCAATGTGTGGATTTTTTTCTAAATATATTTATAGTCTTGTTTCTATCTGCAGAATGACATGCAATTTCATATAGTAATATTTCATTTTGTCCCTGTCCTAATGATTAGTAGAGTAATTACACAGATACAGTATGTGCACTTTTCCTGCACTGAGTTAGATCAGAGCATGGGCAAGCTTACTGCTAAAAATGGGGTTTATTTCATTTTATGTTTGCTCTCTGCACAGAAGTTGCATAACTGAATTAAAGTACCAATGCCTACAATAAATCTATTCAATAGGATTTTCTTGAACTTAATATCTTTGTCACGTAGTCTTCTTCAATTTATGTATATAAAAACTGAGGTAATAACATTGACTTTTTTCTATTGTTTCAGACTTGATCAGTACTTGTAAAATGCTGTCATACTTTCCGATGGAATTCAGTCAGCAAGCATAAAGTCATCTGGTAGAGAACAAGTGTTGGTAAAACAAGGTTGCCCAACCCTGGATACTTGTGAAGACTAAGCATGGATGCCAGAGACAGTGTGTAAGCAGATACTGGACGGTGTGCAGCAGGGCTGGTGTAGCAGTGGGTATCCAGGCTTCTGTGAGAGGAGCAGCCTCTAACTCCCATGAAATGCTAAACTGAGCACGCTGTGGCAAAAGCTGTCAGGTGTAGAAGCCAGTCATCGGCAAGAGGTAGTGACTGATGGCTTCTTGTCCCTTTATAAGGTAGCATCACCCAGCCTCTGCTGAATACCTTCCATCATGCTTAGTTTGGGAAGGAAAAATACAAACTGGTATGCTGCTCTTTATAAATAGATAATCTTGCTTATTTCAGGTATTAGTGAGAGCTGATGGAGATCCTCCTTCAGCAAAGAGGGTTAGCAGTGCTGTGCTTCTGGCAGAAGAGCACCTGTGCTCTGGGGCTCTGAGGTTTTGTAGTTAATGCTAGTAATTGCATCAGTGCCAAGGAGCCCCCAAAAAGAGATTATTGTTCTTGAGCATGCATACAGCAAATGAAAAATATAGAAGAATCTCCACTGCAGAGCTCACAGCAACTGGCACTGATCTGGCATGTAATGAGCAAAGAAATTAGTAAGTGTAGGAAAAATGGATGAAATCTGTCATCTTAGGCTTTTTGACTAAGCTAGTAGCTGCCTGAGTGTTACTGGTCACAGTGCTGTCAGGCTGCCCAGAATAATGTCCATGCTTCAGGGTTATCCAAGGTCTGCACCGCAGCCACACAAATGAGACCTTTGCTGAGCATTATTTTACGAGTACATTTCCATATTCTTTTCACTGACTTGAAGATAAAGATATATGCTGACAAGGTTCTGCTTTAGCTCTCTGATCAAAATTTAGGACCATCGTCTACCGTGCAAACTCATTTTGCGAGGTATCCAACTCGAACAGTTCCAGAACCCATTTGTCATTGTTGCTTAGAAGCATTCGAGGTTTTTGATGCATTTTCAATCACTGCTTACAGCACTCTATAATGTTTTCACAGCACTTGGCCTGGTGGCTGTGGTTCTTTGCTGCATAGGTGTTTTTTTTTATATATATATATTTTATTATTCTGCTTAAAACACTCCTTGCTTGCAGCAGCTGTGACTTGTGCCCATCAAGGTAAAAAGACAGCATTTTTATTGCTGCTGCAAATCTTTCTGCACTGGCTGCTTATAAGTACCTAGTGATACAGCAGCCTCAAAGCCAGCACCACCGCTTGCAAAGACTCTGTGGGGGCAAAGTGAGACTAATGCCTATTTCCAGCCCCTTTGGTGAGAACTGCTCCAAGCAGAGAAAACCCCCTCTGTCCTCCCCAGCACGTCAAAATCCAGCAGCTAGCTGCTAATTGCCTTTACAGTGATTCACATGCCATCTGCCATTGCTGGGAGCTTTTGTCGTGTGTAGCAGGCTCTAGGCAGGTCCATAAACTTCGTGCGGTTCTTATGTTAATAAGAATATCGGCTATTATCGAGCGACACCAACTCGATACAGCATGGTAATGACAGTGGTGTTGCTACGTGCAGAAATTAGTTAAGAAATAATTTACCTGTTGTCACCCTTTCATTTGGCTTGGAGAGAACTGCATTTTCTATGATAAGGAGGGGGAAATTAAGAAAAAAACAAAAAACAACAACCACAAAAGATTATGTCAATCATGTGCTGTTAAGGGTTCCCCCACCCTCAGGGAAACCAGCTCACGGATGGTGGGAGAGAGCTGTTAGAGCTAATAGAAGCATGAAGGACTGTCATGCTCCTGTGTACTGCACCTCACCCGCAAGCCAAGAACGAGCAGAAGCGAGCGTGACCGCCCGACATGGTGGCCCTGGGGGCACTGGGAGCCCCACTTGCTCGGGGCCATGCTGGGGAGAGGTATTGGTGTTGGTCCTGTCATAACTCACATAAACGATCGCATAAGAGTACTGGTGCCATGACTGTCAAAAGCAAGGGGGAGGGATGGGGTTTCTCCCTCCCTCTGCTTTTTCAATGGCATGAATTGGAAGCTCAGCCCTAACACGCCGTTTTCTCCTCTGAGCAGCCGGGGATTCTCTTTCACTACAAGGGAGGGGGGGCTCTCGCTTTTGTTTAACCCTGCCTTGGTTTTGTTTGACTGTAGTTCTTTCTTTTTTCCTTTTTATTTCTTTTTCTTTTGTCAGCGTTTACATTTTTGATACTCCTTACTGCTGCTGCTACTGCTTTCAATAATTAAATGTTTTATCGGTATTTATCAGTGCCTGGATGCCTGCTGAAATGCCACCTTGTTTTAAAGTGGTCTCTTCAAAACAGAGATGCTGCAGAATCTCATCTTTTTTTTTCCTTCCCCCATTCAAGCTTCTTTTGAGGATACTGACACACATAATCTACAAGCAGGCACACGAAACAGCTTAATGTGCTCACATGTTACGAACCAGGGTGGTGAGGGAGAATGAGACGAGAGCGTGACATGATGTGGTCAGTCCGTTCAGGGGTGCAAGCAGCATGCTGTTCTTCCAGGCACATGGGCGTACACGGTCGGCGAGTGTCATACGCCTCTGTGTCGGCTAGCTGGCAGCACCAGTGGATGGATGAATCCAGCAGCAAGAAGTCACAGAGGTGACTGGGACCACCAGCCTCCCCGTTTCCCAGGCGAGCTTTTTGCCAGCTGAGCTCAGGGGTCAGTTCATTTAGCGCGGACCACCAATAATCCTCCCAGCTGCCTCCCAGCTCTTGTGGTACTGATCTTTCTTGTTGGTGCAGCAATTTGTGGCTTTTATTTTATTCTTTGAAGCTGCAGAGAAGCTTTTGGCTCACCTTTTTATTCCGTGTGGCTGGTGCGTGTGTCTTTACCCGGTCCCTGCGGACCCTCGGGGGCAGGCCCCGTCCCACTGCCGCGGTGTCGGGAGCGTCGAGCAGAGTGCGGCCAAGCCATGGCGCTGCAGATGAGCACCAAGGTTGCCACGGAGATCTACGTCCCAGCCAAAATGTGAAGAAGAGTGGGTGCTTGTCGAAGTCCGTGAGCTCAATGGAGAATGAAGGGCCAACAAGGCCCATGCGTAGACAGGGCCCGCTGGCGGCCGTCCCACATGGAGTTTGAGTTTCCTTCCTTCTCCCCCCGTCCCTATCGCAGCGCTCCTTCCTTCCAGAAAATGGTGGTAGGCAGCCCAGGCCTGCCTCCCCTTCATCTCCCTGAGGCCGGGGATGGCATATTAATGGCTGTGCCCTGGGGAAATGGGGGGAAGGGTCCAGGACACGCGGCTTTGATGAAGGAGTGTGCGCCACTCGCCGCTGGGGCTTAGTGGGTGCCGTGGGATTTGTTTGCAGCATATGCGATGCTGTTAATGATTGAAAAATTACCACAACAATTAGTCACGGATCGCTGAAGGCAAGGCCCCCAAACGCTGTGGACAATATGATTAAATCCATGTATGTGACAATTAACTCTCGTGCAGGTTTATCCACCAAGGAGATGGGAGGTAGATGGACAAAAAAATGACAGGCGAGAATAATGCAGCAGAATGGACCCGATACAGCTGGCACTATCAATTTTCATCTGACACTGAATTAATCACACTTGGATTAATCCTGTTCTTATTGCACCATTCTGGTTGCCTGTTTATTTATATTCTTCTTCTTTGTGTGCCACACGGAGGCATGACGGATTTAATTCCTGTCCGTTCCATGTTTTTAAATTTAAAAGGCAAATCCTTCAGTCATGCCGTGTTTGAGGTACTCCGTGGCACAATTATCTCATAAAAAATGAGCAGAGTCCAGATGCACCATGCCATGAATCCCCTTCTGTATCACAGCTGAGTAACTCTCAATAAATATTTGTTCACTCAATATTCTGACTGGGTAGGTCTCGTTCTGTCTGTCTGTCCATCCTGACAGACATGCAGGCACATGAGTAAGGCTTTGATTATGTATTTATGTTGCTATTAGGAAAAAAATGGTGTGTGTTTGTTCATGATTCTGTCTGTGTTCGAGACTATATTTTGAGGAACTGAAAGCAATCCTTTTGTGTTACTTAGATGTTGTGTTGTCAAGAGGATTCAGATTGGAAATGTAAAACGCTCTGGTGCCGGAACCAGAGGGGGAATGTATAGGTGATCTGGTGTAAGATTTTTAAAAGATTAAGATTTTTAAGGGAAAAGAAGCACTGATGTTTGCCAGACAATAGTAAAGTCTTGAAACTATCTGTATTAGTAGACAGCCTGCTCCAAATTAATCGATGGTATGCCCTTTCTAGTGCAGTAAAAGTAGCTTGCTCACTACACTGTTGATATGCCTGGTCCCTGACAAGTCTCTTGTTCACAAAGTCTTGTTCACAAAGTGGCAAGTCCAGGTTGATGGATTGGGCTATAGCCACAGCTTAATTTCATCTGTAGCTACTGCAGACTTCTCTCTTCTTTCTCCTCTTCTCATCCTTTGTGTTTTGTTTTCACCTTGTAGTCTGTAAAGAAGGTGTTTTAACTGTGAGTTCAAGCTGACTTTGAAGACATGCATCTAGGCTCACAGTGAAGACTCTTTACCCTGGCATATCACTACTATGGTCTGCAATGCAAATTAATGCAAATGTTCAGATTGCTGGTCTAAGTGTCACAATCATCCTGGTTTTAAAAATTCTGGTGAAAATGTTGGAGATACTTAACTATGTTCTTCAACACAGGGTGACTTAAAGGCAGGTGAAATACCTGCTTGTTTAAAACGTAAATATTTTTTATCCAGGTTCAGTCACGAGTCCTCTACGTATAGATCAGTAACTTGAAAACGTGAAACTTCCTGAAGTGCAACTGAACCACCTTCTTTTAGTGCAGTGGTTCTCTTGTTGGTAGAGAGCACAATTTATACTCATGCTATGACCTGCAGGCTTAAGCACGAGGAAATGAACAAGTCCTGTGAAGTCAGTTGGCAATAAAGATATCAGTGACCTTTAGGCGTGTAATTCACTGCCCAAAGTAGCCTTGCCTTGTTGTCAATGTAGCTTTCAAAATGTAGATCAAGTAGAAAGAGTAGGTGCTTGAGGACAAAAGATGTGAATATTGCTTCTTGTGTATGTTTGCATGCAAAGATAGCATGCTGCAACATGGACAGAGTGGACATCCATCCTATTCACCAGTAGTCATACATCCTAAGAGAAGGTCAAGCTAAACTGGCTCAGGTGCTTCTAGCACACAATAAAGTTTGGAAGAGACCCTCATATTTGTTAGTAGTTTTGGAAATCGTAGCCCAAATAAAGCCAAATTTGTGTTAGAACTGCTGCTTTCATTGCTTCTTTGAGTCCTTTCTCCAACTTAACATACTTCTGCATCTGGGGTCCACCTGGATTCAGTTGCAGGTATTCTTTTTTTCTTTTTCCACTGAAAATCTACCAAGAAATAACAACCAACAAAAAGTATTTTGATCAGGGAGAGTTTATCTGCATCTCTGCAAATGCTGATGCTGTGTTCTGATAGACGTGCAATAACTAATGGATATTAGTATTGATCTGGCCATTGTGCGATTCTCAAAATACCCATTGAAATAGACAAAGATTTTTTGATGATTTTTATTTTTTCTTCTCTACTTAATTTGCCATTTGGTGAGATCAGTTGTAGGTTCTGATCAACTTCTGGGAGCTCAGAAGAGGAGTTGAGCGTTTTATAAACTTGGAGCAGAAGATTGCTAGCTTGGGATAAAACTGACTTTTTCTTCAATATCAAAATACTGTCTGCACAGGTGACACAAAATACTAATGATGTGAATTTTATTTCTTCTCTTTTCACCTTCCTGGTCCCTCAGTCCCCTGATATAATCTGGTGTTTTGCTGTTGTATTTGATGTTGTTTTTTGATGGATGGCCAATGTCTGCTGGTTACATAACTAATTGACAACTACAGAAGTTACTTCTTTATTAAGCACTTTATTAAATGACTAGAAGATCATTTATGTAGACTCTATTAAAATAACACTAACAATTCAGCACATTAGTAGAAAGAAAGTAGTACGAGATGGTTTGAGATGCATTTTTTAACTGAACTTTGTTTCATTTCTTCTGAGATTTCAAATCACAGGGGGGTGTTACATCAAAAATACATTTCCATTTCATTCCCCCCCCCCCCCCCCCCCCGTGTTGTTTATGCCTTTTCGGAAGGGAAATGTTGGCAGACTAAAGTCAAAAAGTTTAGTTACATATTTTAGTATCCTAATCCTCTCTGAGCCACTCCACATGAGTTTCTCTTTGGTATTTGAAAATATTAATGAAACAAGATTAATTACTTAGTGGGATTTTTTTTTTTAACTTCTGTCATGTACTTGATAGGTTTCTGCTTGGGCTTCTTACATTTGATAGTCCATTGGGCTAGTATGCATCACATTTTACACTACTTAAAGTTTATTTAAATTATTTAGTTAGTATTTGTTGTGCCTGCAATATAATTAGAGGAAGAGTGACTTGGCTTAAGTTTGGTTAACAAGTATTAGACTTAATTGTGCAGTTACATCAGCAAGTGCTTTTGGCATGCTTAAAATTATGAGTGGATGCCCCATATGCAATAGTGCTTGCTACCCATGTCACTACCAGGACCAAGAGCATAGTTAAGATTTTGTGTGTGGGTGTTGGGGTCAAGAGGTGGGATGGAGTGTGTGCATAGTTTGATTGCTTGCAGGAGTGTATGAAATAAAAATGTATTTGCTCACTGACAGAAAAGACAAGCTTGAAAGAGATGAGGTAAGAGGTCTGCCAACAGGAAAGTAAATGTTTTGAGCAGGCAGAAGTTGAGGGTGATATGCTGGACTCCTGGTATCTAAACCTAAGCCACTGACGTGATTCTCCTGATCTTTCCAGTGAGGATGTTTCCTCTCTAGACAACATTCAAGCCATGGTATGAAACAAGGAATATATATTTTCTCTCTGTGTGGTTTTCATTTCCTTTTGCTTACATGGAACTAGCTGGGAGCAGCACAACACCCCAAACACCAAGAATTTCTCCCTGTGGCTCCGAGAATAGAATTACTTAAGGTACTTCAGTTTCAAAGAGTGTATTAATCTGAGCAACCTTCTGAAACAGTGCGAAGGGAAGAAGGAGAAGAAGAAAAAGGCCTCAAGAACTTTGGAATTGAATCTATTAATACAGCATTCACTTTCTGCTTTTTTTTTCCTTCTCTTTCTAACTGAACTGAAATTTTCCTATTTTGTTTATCTTTGTGATTTGCCGCAAAACACTACCTGGATCCTAATGTGGGGAGGAGTGTTTAATACTTTTCTCAGAGGATCAAATGAAAGTAAAACAAGAAGGAGAATAAGAGCTGGCCCACTTGGCCCAAATACAGCTGCCTGTATTTGACAGTGGTGTGTTAACTTTGGCTGTGCACTCGCTGGTAGCTGCAAGCCAACTTCGATCTGGAAGCTAATGACATTAGCATTTGGCTGTGCCTCTGCCAGGACGGTCTCCTTCTGGATTTTGATTTTCTGGACTATTGCTTCAAATTGGAGGAGAGAGCTGGGAAAGGAGTAGGAAGTGGAGGAGGATTCTCTTTTGGGAGACTGCTTTTTTGCCTCTCTTTGGGCAATGGGTCTTGTAGCAGTTAAAGCATTTTTTTTTTTTGCCAAATAAAACAAAGACTGAGGGAAGACATTGTTATTCCTAGGGACAGTGCAAAACAATTTCACATGGTCTTTAAGTTCTATTTGTAAGACTTTGGGCCATCACCTGGACAGATTTCGTGATTTGCAGACGCTAGGGTACCTACAAGCGAAAGACAGGATCTACAGGGATGGAAATGGGATGGCTGAAAAGGCAGAGTATTATATTTTACTCCATGGCTTCTTGGTGCACTCATCATTCTTTCAGGGTGTAGTAAGCCAACAAAGAAGTTAAAGGACCAGGCTCTCAGTGACTTTCATGAAGTTCTCTTTTCTTCAGCCAACAGAGAAGCAGAGCAGATTCAAGACACATCATCCAAAACATGGTCTTCCTTTAAACCTTTATGATGCTACTCTGGAAAATTGAAAGCTGAGTTATTCAGAATATCCCTCTGAACCAGTTTTTTTTTTTTTTTTTTAAAAAAAAGCACACTATTAAAAAAAGTATGCAAATAATAAAATAATAAAATAATGTTAGTATGCACCTATATGTTTATATATTTGAATACGCACACACAGACACACTCTTAGAATTTTTTGCAGTAGCCGAAACGTTTTCATTTTCAACAGAGTACGTGACATGTTAGCACTGGCCTTTCTTAAAATGCACATGTGGAATCTGATGAGTAAAGAAGTAGAAAAAGCGAAATGATTATTGAAAGCTGTCTAGTTGTTTTTGCTTGGTTACCTTAATGTGTATGACCTACTAGAGTGTTTGATTTAAATCCTCGCTTATTCAGACGTAGTGTTGTTACAAAGTGCAATTATTAAATTTTCTAGGTGCACGCTGTATAAAAGTTAGTAAATACTTTAAAAGAACCCAAATCTTGTAGCCTTGAAAAAGGTACCAGGCAGGAATATTCAAGACATATAACAAGTTACAATTGCTAATCCAGCTGAGATGCTTTTATAGGACTGTGCTTGTGTACTTGGTCCCTGAAAGGTCTGATACCCTGAGTGCACGCACTTAAGATGTTTCTGCAGTGTATTGTACTGCACCTTACTGACAACTATTTAGCTCTCAGTAAACAGAAGTATATTAAAAATACTTCTAACATTTGCCCTTTACCACTCGTAGCTGGCTTGCAAATATCCACCCTCCCTAAGCAGAAGTAAATCCTTTGTCCAGTTGATTAGCTAGGGAAAAAAAAATCTCTTGGAGACCTTTGCGAGGTCATTAGTGAAGCTTTGCTGTCAGAACGTGAATATGCCACCTGCCTTCCAGAGCCCAGGGGAGCCTGCAGGCAATGTGTGTCTTGGAGCACGCCACAGAATAGCATCTGCATACTGCCAGACTGATCTGCTAATAGCCAAGGGAAGGAGAGAATTGATGCCAGGGGTGAAGGGAAATGCTGAAACCTTGCAAAGTGTTAAGCAGTGCTCACCTATTTATTAGACAGTTAATGCTGCCTGTAGCATTACCAGTGGAGAATAAAAGAAGTGGGGCATGTTGCAGATTGTTAATTGGACTTAGAGCAGAGCTTCATGTTGTAATTACTAGCTCACTTTCTTCTCTACAAAGGAAAAAATATCCCAGAAGGGACCAAAGCTGAGATGGTTTTCATCTGCTAAAAATCTCTTTACATTTTAAATGTTTTATTCTTTTTTTTTTTTTATAAGGGAAAAATAATTTTGCTCTCAGACTGGTAACGTGCAAGAAGCCCCCTAACTGATTTTGACTCCTTTAATGGTTGTCCTTTGTAGATATTGGGGTAGATACTGGTGGTTTTCTGTATGCTTTGAAATTGGTTGTGGGGCATGCATTTGTCTGGGGGAGGGTGAAGGAGGTTATTTCAATCGTCTCTGGTTCTGCTTTTCACAATGAATTGAGAGTTATGTCTCTGTAGGCTTGAAGAGTGAGTAGATGTGTCAGTAAGATCAATAGAGAGAGCTGCGCCCAGAAGAAATGAACGGTAAAGCCATGGGCAAAGGTACATGGCATATTTATACTACATAACATATAGTACATACTGTGTTTTATAAACACACATATGCTGTAACCACAAGTGTATAATGTATGTTCTATCCCTTAGTTCCATCTCTGCTGAAACTTTGTTTACATCACTAACCCCATGAGCTAACTAGCAACTTTTTTTTTGTCTATGTAAAGCTGCCATATGAGAAGCATCTTTTTGTTGTTGTTGTTTGGTTGGTTTTTAATCTCTTGTTCTTGCTATCCCCTGTAAGTTTCCCTCTTGAGGTTTTGTTACTCAGGGAGCTAATAGTGATCTCCAACCTGTGAACATTTTCCAGACTGAGATGTCACAACCTCCCACACCTGACAAGAAGATACAGGTGCCATTCATCTCCTCGGTTGCTGTACATTGCACAAGGCAAATGTTTAAAGGATGTGTAAATGTGTGGGGAGAGGTCTTCAGCTGGTGCAGATTGTCGTGAACCCAGATGAGACGTTGCACAAGCTGATCATCCACCTTTTTATTGGCTTTCCTCTCAGCACTGTGCAATGTATGAGCATACGTGTATGCAGCCTGACTAACACTATCACTAGTTAACTGAGCAAGTGACTTAGGTTTCTCTGTTGCAGTAGAGTATGGGGCTTGCAACAATACTTCAACTGTTCACACCTCCCATGATGTAAGTACAGATAGCATTTTACATTTTTTTTTGTAGGAAAGACAAGGTCTATCTGTATAATATAGTAACATTTAAAAATACTTCCAGAGGGAAGTTGCTTTAAGTGAACTTGCTAGAAATGCACAAGCTAATTTTAAAATCTTAATCTTCCTGTACCACTAAGTTCTTTCTTTTCCATCTGAGAGTGCCCATTTCATCGCTATGGTTCTTTGGTCCTCTCTGAGTGTCCAGCTTGTGCAAAATCTAGATTTTTATGTCCAGACATCCTTTCTCAGTTGTGTTTCCAATGCTTTCCAGGCAAAGGACAAAAGCAATTGCAACATTATATAGGAGATCATATTGTTAACTGCTTTATTTGGGTTTTTATTTGTGGGAAATGGCCTCTCAATTAAATCAATTTACCATAATAAGAAGCACAATGATAAAGTATATCCTCCAAGATGGTCAGCTATCAGACAGCTACCATTATATTTTGCCATTATGATTATTTAGATAAGTATTTCACTCTGTGTAGATGAGAATTAGTGTATTTCTTCCTTCAGGCCGCCTGTCTGCTTGCTGCAGGTTGATGGTAACTGGCTAGCAAAACCTGTTCTAAACCTGGTTTGTTGATGTATTCAGGACAGAATTACAGGAGGTGGGGATGACCATCTCATCCCCATTAGTGTCAGTAAGCGTGGTGTATGCTCTCCTCACATGAAGGGGGTAGTAGGTTTGCAAATCTTACTCTTTATCACAATTGTTTCCTCCAGCCACGATTTGTGCTTGTGATGAAGAAAAGACAAATCCAGCCTACCATCTCGGCTTGCCCCCCATCTGTCCCTGCCCTTCACCTTCCCCAGCAGGCACATGGACCTCCTCCACCAGCCCCAGCTGCAGCAGACTTACCTCCCACACCAGCAGCAACCTTGTCTTCCCCTCCTGTTCTGTTAGTATTTAGGGTAGAGGCAGGTAGAGTATATTGAGATAAACTTTTGGCTCAGTTTAATTGTAACTTCACTCTACAGCCCATCTATTAAATGGCCTTAAAGCAGCTTCAAGTGGAAAGGATTCATTCCATTATGCTTTTTTTTTCTTTTTGCATAACTAGAAATAACTGCAGCTGTGTTGTTAGAATTAGTTCTTCCTTCTTAAGAAAGCTTGTCTGCAGCTAAGGACTGAATGCATAAATACTTCTTTCATGCTTAAAATAAAGATAGTGCCTTGAAAATAGTTTATTTGTAAATTCTTTCCTAGCTTATTTGACAATTTAGCATGGTAGTATTTGGTTGCTAGAATGCACGCTTAACTAAGAGACAGGACAAGCTTCCCACTGTGCATGCAGAAAGCATCTGAATTTGAATTTCAATTAATTCACGTACAGCAAGAAATAAAAATGTCATGTTTGGAGGAGGGTTATTGTTGTTTATGCAATTTTGCTGGAAGACTTGCAGCATAAATGATTGGCTTGTACTACAGCACAGTATTAGAATAAGACATGATTACATTATTAGCTGACAAGTCATGAGTGGTCTGTACGCTTTAGTTTGCTCCCATGTAAAACTGCTTTGAAGATTACAGGTCTGTCGGTTTATGTCTCTCATCCTCCTTAACATCATATTCAGGTAGCTGTTACAACATCACTTGCCCTGTAATAATTCATTGAGTTATCAGTTACAAATATTTGCTCAGCCTAAGGAGGCCAGGCAGGCATAAGTGAAAAAAGGTCAGATCATGAGGGAGAATATTCTGTGGCCCGAATTCTTGAGTAAATTAGCATTTTACTTTTGATCATAAGAGAATTACAGTCGGAGCTGTATCGATTAGTCTGTGCCTGCATGCACGTGCTCTTGATTGCTAGGCAGCCAGGCTACGCTTTGATTTTTGGATTGGCAGAGGTAATGATGCTGGAAGGCCCAAGAACAGGAGAGTAAGTGGCCCCCAAAGGACTCGGCTGCTACTAAGCAGGAGCAGAAACAGCTAGACATCCCTGCGTGCACAGCTTCCGCTGGGTGAAAACGCTACTTGACAGAACAAGGCATAGGACTGATAAGGATTTTTCTCATTAGACTGTTGCTGTTTTGTGTTTTGAGCTGAAAAAAAATACTTATGTTCAAAATTGGTACCTGTAAAAAGATCTGGTTGGTTTCTGAGATTTTTTTTGGTGATAAATTGCTCCAGAAATATCCTCTTTTTATCCATTTTGAGACTTTGTGACACTTTTGACACCTTTTTGACACTTTGTGAGACTTTTGATTCCTTTTTTTTTTTTTAGTGAGAGCTGTACTGAAAGGTGAAGTGTCACATTTCCTGAATGTTGTTTCTAAAACAACCTGAAAAAAAAATAAAATTATCTTTACTATAAATTGAAGAACAGATTTTATGCTACTGTTTGGAAGAGCAGCACAAGTGAAACAGTAATATGTGTGTGTATGTGGTTGGACTAGGTGCCCTCCTGAGGCCCACTCCATCCTGAATGATTTTAACATCCTATATGCGAGTAAATGAGGGCAAGGGTTTTTTTTCCACTTGGCTCTTACTGAGACAGAGTCAAGGATTTTTTGTAAAATACTGTGATCTGACCGAGCATACTATAACGTCACACCACAGCATCCAACACCTTGATGCATAAGCAAACAAAAGAGCTGAGTAGCAAAAGGGAGTGTTCTGTCAAACTTGAAGAAGAAAGGAAAGGATGTTTTGAGACTTGAGGTGTATTTTGTATTAATGACTTTGGGAAGATTCCCATCCATCTGCTTGGGGGCTGAGGTTGCTAGACAAAAGAGAAGAGGTAGAGGTATTAGAGCTAAGACGTAGCTCTGCAGCTGAGCCCTTTGTAAGATGTGAATGAATTGAAAGAGCAGCTCTCGATTTTTTAAAAGATGGAAAAGAACAGTAGCTTCAAAAAAGAAGCGGAGAATAAGAATTGCTATTTGCAGATCAGTTAATTGATATAGAAGTATTTCAGTCTTTGCATCTAGTGCATACTTATTTGAATAGTTTGACACCACTGTCTATATTTATAAAATACGCCAGTGCTGTCCCGTATTCTGACTGGCTTTCCCACTGACTGCCACAGAATAATATACATGGGAATTGCCCTAGGGTCTTCCCATGCTCACTGTACCAGCACACAGAAAACAGTGTTTAGGTTTTTTTTTCCTCTCAGTTCTGAAGTTCTGAAAATCCCATTTGATGGTTTTGATTTCACTGATGACCTATGTAATTTAAAATCCCTCATCTTCCAAGCTGACAGGAGATTGAGACTGTTCAGTTCTCAAGGAATTGGAAAAACAATACTTCTTGTATGGATATGATAGTATTAGTGAAAAATAAAAGAGATTGGTCACTCCCTGAGTTATGCACTCTCACCATTTTCACTGAAACCATTTGAAACTCTTCTTCCCTTTGAGTTAAATATATATGTATATATTATTTTTATTTCTACCACCTATTCAGTTGGCTGATGTGCCAAGGATACTGCCTTGTCAATCTGTTTGCTCCTGTTTGGACCAGAAGTATTTGTAAAAGTTGGATTTAACTGGGAGAGGGAGTGGAGGAGAAAGAGGATGTTCTTTTTTTTTTTTTTTTTTTTTTTTTTTTTTTTCCTCTGGAGAAGTAATGTGAGAAGTGTATCTCTGGTGTTTTCACGTGGAGGAAAGTTGCTGCATCCTTTCTATCCTTTCATCGTTCATCCTTGAGATGTCCTTTTAAGAGGAGTGTATGTTCTAAAATCCATTGATACTAGTGGTAGCTGAACACTTAATAAAGTTTTAGTGATTTTTAATTGAACTAAACACATTGTCCCACACACAAGATGTTATTTGAACTTGCAGAAGCAAGGGCAATAAATACCAACAGTGATGCATAATGACACATTAGTAAATTCATGGTGGCGCCCACTCCTTGCTAGGCACTTACCACAGTCTCAGATGACAATCAGATTCTCTGAAGACCTTCCAGTATAAAAATAGATGTATGAGTGATCTACTAGTAGGATGCCATCCTCTAAAAATTCCTGGAAAACTAGCCTTTAGTGGCTTACAGATATATTTATACACATTAAGAATGTGTATTTGATAACTTTTAGAGCTAAGGCATGTAAGGCTTCTTTACAAAGAACGGTCAAGTATAATAAAGAGCAGTAAATTGACTGACCAAAATACAACCTATCCAACGTAATCTTTCCATATGCCTGTACTTCTGTGCTTCTGAGGCTTTGCTTTTAGAGTTCAGCGTCAGCTGGGCAGACTCTGGTCACATTATTTTTTCAAACCTTTTAGTAGGATAGGCAAGTGGAGGAACGGGAGGGAAACCTTCAAAAGATGGATAAAAACAGTACTGTAGGTGTTAAAGTTTTTAAGAGCAACGGCACCGACAATATTGGGCGAGGATTAAATAATATCTTCCTGATCTTCTGTTAAGTTTCCTGAATATGTTCATATCCCTTTGAGGCAACGAACTGTGATTCCCATAAATACTGTGTAATTTTTAGCTAGTGTCTTAGTGATTTCTTCCTCCTAAGGTTCATCAATACTTATGATGAAAAAAGAGAAGGGAGAGGGATCTTCTGATATTACAAAAAGACCCACACGGTTGTTGGACCCCATGGCATAGAACTGAGCCAGCCCCGACCCTGAAAGCTTCGGGGATGTTTCAGCCGAAGGCTGAATGAGGTCAGACGTCCTCCTCTGAGGCTGAGTTGTGCAAGCTGAAATGGTTCCCAGCCTCAGCAGTTTGCTGTCCTTGCCATGGCTTTCCTTCCCTTTGAGTCCGCTGGCAGAGCTGGTGCCTAGCCCATCTGGTACACAAGGGCCATCTTGGTGGAGCTGGGTTAAGGGCCAGCGGGACATACCCTGTGCTCGAGGGATGTGCACAGGAAGGCAGTGATGAGCAACTGAGAGACAGTAACCTCCACCTCTGCCTGGACCACAGCCACAGAACAGGAAGGACACCCGAGTCCAAGACGTCCTTGAAAACGGTTTGGGCAGAGAATGGGGAGGATGGGGTGGGAATGGCTCCTGTGTTCCCGGTAAGGGGCTACTGCTGAGCTGCTCTCCTTCCTCAGACTGAATGTTTGCATGCACGAGCTTCCTGAAAAATGATCTCGGAACTAATTATAATTTAACAATCTTGATTTTTTTAAATTGTTTTTGCAGGTTTTTCTGTGATTGTCCTGACCTTTTCTCTCTGTACCGACACACATACTAGTATGAAACGACAGACCTGCCTGCAGCCAGCTTAGTTTCTGGGATGACTTGCCACAGCTCCTGCTAGTGCTTTTTCCTCTGTGCACATCACCAAATGCTCTGCTTTTACATCCCAAAATGTCTTAGAATCTTTGCAGTCTTGTGTTAATTTGAGGAGGGGGATTTAAAAGTAGGTGTTTTAATACCAGCATTTGCAGTAATAATTGGACTTCCTTGTTTTTAGGAGGAAAAAAAACCACCACACACTTCCAGAATTCTCCATACCTAAACGAACAGCTTTTGTGCATCTCTCATACCACTCCCTGCTCTTTAGAACTGGCCTGTGACTTTGTTCCTTTGTCCTTGATGTGTTGGTTTTTTTTCTAATGGCAGTTGTTCCTGATTTTTCTGTGCCAGAAAGTTGAGAAGAATGATCTTCTGCGGCACTATAATGCTTGTCAGCTCTTTCCAATCCTGAGTTTTAATGAACAGTTTAGTTCCTTGCCTTTACACTTCTGCCTCTGCTGTTTTGCTGCTGTGCTAGAGCTTTCCCTGGGTGAACAAGGGAATGCCTGACAGAAGGACAGGATTTCTGTCCTGCCTAAATAATTCCCTTTGCATGTATCCAGCCTCCTCTTTCTCTTTCTTTCTTTGCCTTCCTAAGAAAGCAGAAAGAGAAATGCCACATCCCTAGGCCCCTTTATACTCGTTTGTGTATCTGCGTTACAACAGCAGTGCTTAGCGCTTGCATAATCTCACTCCTCTGCATAATCACTGTAATCATTTCTACATCTGTTTTATAACAGGAGTGGGTCAAATTCTGAGACAGTGCAGAGCAATTCCGACTCTCCTCTGAGTTTGGTGGCTTGCCTAGCACTCCTCATCACCCTGCAGTCTTGACTGTAAGCAGTGTTTTACGTGTCAAAACACGCAGCCAAAGTCTTGCAGATTTGAGGACTACCTTGTGTTCCTTTGATTTCTGCGGAGTCGCTCAGCCTGGGGAAAGGGCAGTAGAGTAAAGGACAGCACAGCTGGATCTGGCTCCTTCGCTCTCGGATCCTTTTAGAAAAGGTGAGCTGGTGGTGTCTGTACTCGGAGCCAGGAGAGCTGAGCCCTAGTGCCAAAATTACCTTCCTCAGCCACAGGTCATGGGGTGGCTTGAGAGCCTGTGAGCTCCTGGCTGTCCTCTGCTTGTCTCTCCAGACTCACGCTGCACTGCAGATAAGCCTGCGATGCTTAAAGGCCCTTTTCTAATCTGAGGGTTGAAGAACTGCTGGTAGAGGGAGCATTTCCTCCCAGGCTTCTATATTAAGTAGCCATTTGGATGCTGGCTGCAGCAAGCAGAGATCCTACGGAGACAGCGTGAGCAATGTCTGCGTTAAAGAGGTCAAAGAGCTGCACCATCTGCAGTCCGCGCCGCGCTGCGCCCAGCATGCCGTGCCGCAGCCAGCTCCCGGAGGGGCCGGTGCCACGCTCTCGGCGTGGAGGGAGCTCTCGTCCTCCTTCATCGCTCTCCTCCTTCTCTCAGTCCTGACCTAGTTTATTAGTGTTAATTTTATTAGTGCATCTGCTTCATTTTTGTGATTATTAAATGCTTTTGGGGCTTCATAATTTGATTATTTCAGTGCCTTTCTCGATATAATTGAAGCCCGAATGAACGTACCCTGAAAACATACTTTATTCTAACTTGATAAATCTTGTACAGCTAAACCAATTTATGTTAATACTTTTTTCTTTTTTTGCAACCTTGTGCTTATGTAATTTGTTTAGTGGTGAAATCTATTTTTTCCCCAGTGCCTGAAACTGTGGCATCTTTCTCTACTAGGTCTCTTTATATTTTAAAGTTTTAAACATTTAATGTTCAGGGCTTTATATAATAAAAGCCATCTTTGTAATAGGAGGTTGACAATCCAATTAGACGTCTGCTGATTGTCCCCTTCCATTAATTTGCATCCTTGCCCCCTGTAGCTTCTCTTACGGTACCTTTTTATTGCTAGTTCTGCTTGTGTCAGGTACTGTGGTACTTTCTTCATTCCCTCTCTGTGCCATAAGTTTCACAGGCTTTCATTTCCTGCTGTGTTTTTTTCTGTATCATTCATGGCTGCTCTGAAGGAGAATTGCTTTCCTGTGGGACAGAGGAAGGCTTCCTGTGCCAGAAAGGAGAAACTTCAGGCCTACTTCCCCCGAGAAAACAAAACAGAACAAAAAACCAAACAAAACACCAACGAACCAAACTCGTGACGCTCTTCCTGTGCAGGCCATTTTGATGCCTTGCTCAGCTTGTTTGCTCTTGGCAGAGTCTGAGCAGCACAGCGAGATCCTTCCCTTCTGCCTAATGGGAGTCATCCACGCTCGCTGAGTGGGTGGGGAAGCGAGAGGACTGAGCATCATTTACCTCCTCTGGGGTGCTGGCAGCATGCAGGCAGTGCTTCTCTCAAGAAGACAGCTTTGGTTGCCACTTGCTGTGGGCAGGAGGGAAATGAAGCCGAGGTGGGGCTGGCGAGCACCTCCCCAGGGAGGGCTGAGGGCCTTGCTAGAAGCCACCAGGGAATCAGGAGCTGCTGGGTTTAAACAGCCCAAATTTGTTGCTGGGTCACCGTGAGGCAGCTGATTGCTCTGTCTCCTGAGCAATGGCTTGCTAGAGATTAGTCCTAGAAATGTAATGGAGCATTTTTGTTAGCCTGTCCGTATCGTTCTACATCTCTAGTGGTGGTTTTCTGGTACATGTACCTATCCTGTCATAGGTACATGGCATTACCTCTTCATATCATTTGAGCAATTCTATTGCTGATAGGAAGGATTTAAATTGCAGCTTAGCTGAGGGCCTGTTTTGATATCCTTGATGGTAGCTTGCAGAGTTTTATAGAGCTCTAAGTTGGCAGAATAATGCAGATGACTGCAGAATGTGCTGGAGACTTTCTTCCACCTGGAAACTGGGAAAACCTGACATCTGGTTGGACAGGGAGTGGTAGACGGTAAGTGAAGGCCTATCATGCATGCTGTAGGGCCCCTGAGAATTTCCATTACTACATTGGATCCAGTGCAACTACAGGAACAAGGTACAAAGCTATAGCATCCAAACTCCTGTGCTGCAGGATTTGTATTTTTCATTTTCTGTGTAATCAAAAGGCACAGACTAGACTGTGTTTGTTCTCTGTCCTCAGTGTAAACTCGAGCACTGGAGTGTGTGTTACGTCGTAAAATGCCCAGTTATGTCGTACAATGCCCACTGTGTTAAGGTGTAAAAAAAGTCTTGAAACCTTGCCAGAACTTTTTTATAATTCAAAGTGGGGTTGGAAGTATCAGCACCTTTGCTGTTTGTTGTACTGATGCTTCTCCATTTTCAGATAAATATCAGAGTTAGGACAAATAAGAAGCCAAGGGAGTCTGTGTAACTGGCTTCAGAGCCTTTCACCTTCAGGTCGCTGGTTTGGATCTAGCCCAGGTTGGCAGTAACCAAAAGTCACTGTCTGCTCAGTGACCTGCACAGAATGGATCTGCATTTCCAGGCTGGATATACCACCAGACACCTAGGAGCAATAGGCAATGGACTTGGTGTTTTCCTAGGGAGACTAAAACCAAGTCAAGCCCTTTCCTGTAGAAGAGCCACTGCCAGAACAGAGTGAAGGTGGTTCAGAGTGATGCTGGAGACTGGGTGCCTCGTGCCCATCTGGGATACAGGGGCTCTCTAGATATGCAGGTGATCTTGTGAAGAGAGTTTGTCAGTTGAGTACCTTTCATTAATAATATTGAGTACCTTTTATTAATAACATTGCTAAAAATATCCAGAAGCAGTCTCTGATTCAGGACAATTAGAAAAAGTTCCACACCAGGCTCCTCCAAGTAGCTGATTGTTTCAGTGTGTCCTTACTTTTTATGGTAACATGCTCTAAAACTTCAAGGGAAAAAAATCATAAATACTCTAATATTAAAATATTATCTTGCACATCTGGATAGGATATACAAATGTTTAATGCACAAGCGTTTTAAAGTTGTCTGGATCGATGTTTTTCATTTTGAGATAGGGTTACTGAAATTTAAGTTTGAATGGACCCATGTTAGTTCTCTCCTGAAGTACTTGCCAATGTGTTTGTGAAACAGAGTAAATGCTTGTGCTTACAGGTTAAAAAAACATGTTTCTTATTCAGTTTAAGGAAGTGTTTTGCACACATTTCAAGTATTCAGTGCAGGGTATTTATGCTGAGTTGCACCTAAGAAACAAGAAGGGGAAAATGTTTTTGATTACATGAAGAAAAGAAGCCATTATACAGTGATTTCTATGTAGTGGCTTTAATTCATGACAGAGATGTTTTGGTGGGTGAGGATGCTAGATTGCATACAGTAGAAGGGAGCTTTCTGTCCATGTTGGCAAGTAGACGGCGGTGGTACCTCATGGAGATGACGCTTGTCGTTTCACATTTTGCAACCAGATTTTTAAGACAATAGGAGTGAGTCACAGAGAGCTGGAGACAGGATCCAGTGATATTACATCGGATTTTAAAGATAGGATGGAGTTTTCACCTGGCAGGAATCGAACCCTCCACTTCCAGTGGAGACTGCTAGACTTGTTATTTTATGTAACATGAGCTTACCATACGGTCAGTAAGCCACAGCGGTGCTATGTGGTAATTATGCTTTCATCCAGGGTGAAAGACAGACAGGAAAGTACACCCTGAAAGCAAGGTTTCTAAAAACCGGGGGCCTTACCTGCATCAATGCCCAAACAGATCTTAACATTTCACAATTTTGAATTTTCCTCTGAAGGTGAAAGGAGGAGGGAGAACCTAGAGGGAATGATCTCCTCAAAATAGAGAATAAAAATAGGTGCATGATGAGGACAAGGAACCGTGGATTTTTCTTCATAATGTTAATAATAATGCCATATTGAATTATAATTTCATTTCTGCCAGTTAAAAGCTTATTAAGCTGCTATCATGGTAAATAGGTTATTAACATTGACAATGAATGTCACTAGTATCATTGAAAATTCTTTTAATTCCCTTAATATCTCTTAAATGCTCAGCATAATGTGCTGAACTGTCTAAGTTTTGGATCAGATGAATTATATTCTTTCAGAAAGCAAGTAAAACTTAATTTTCTTCTTTTTATCATTACAGCTTGTATTTCCCAATATTAGAGATTTAATAAACATTTTACTGCAGTATATAGAGATCTGTCCACCAAATAAATTACTTCACTTTGCTTCATTTGGACTCAGATTAATTTTTGTCCTTTTTTCCCATTCCTTGCTGAAGTCGATTCCAATTTAGAAGTAATATGCCTGATTACTGCAACTTGTGTTTTTACAAAGCAAATTTTGCTCTTTTTCTGCTTTTTGACAGTGTTACGATCAGTTAAGCTACTATCGAAATGGGATCCAGAAATCCTTGTGTTCTTAATGAAGCTGGTAGTCATGTTTACTAACAAAGGGAACAAAGAAAATCTTGAATGTACCTATTTAATTTACATGCATGCAAACCAGCAGTTGTTCTACTGAAGTTTATGGAGTTGAACCATCAGTGAAAGCAGCTCCAAAACAACAGACTGAAATGAAGAAATTAAATGTTTGACTTTTTAATTTGAGTTTTTTTAGCTTGTTATTTTAGAATCATTTCTACCTTTCCATGCAGAGAAATTGGTGCAAAGCTATGTAAATTAGTAAAGTTATGTTTGTATAATCCTTTCAGATCTTAAAACGCTCTCTAAGTAAGGTTTTTTTTTTCAGTTGCTCATTGTGGCTATGTTTTGGCAGAGTGTTATAGCTGTTTAACAGGACACATCAATGGTGTCAGACAAATGCAGAATGACAAAAGAATAGAGCAGAAGGTAATGCTGCAAAAGTGAAATTTGATTTATACTATCCTGACCTTTTCTGAAATGCACCATCTTTAAAGGACATGAGTGATATCTTTAAAGGACATCTAAGTGATGGCTGTCTTCAGTATCCTGTGTCCCCGTTCAGCTTGCTAGATCATTTTTAACATGCATATCAAGAACAAAAAGCCTTACCCATGACGTTAAACAAAAACATAGCAATGTTGTAGGTAAAGAATCAGGAAGTCATGGATCTGCTGTTGACTTGCTGGGGGACTGTGTCCAGGTCATTTAGGTTGAGGTCTCCTGAGTGTTTTGATCTTGCATGCCTAATAGACTTGGTCCCCTGGTGTGGGAGCCCGTTTGCTCCTGTAAACAGAGGGCAGTTTGGTTCCTAGGTGCTTTGTAAAATCAGAGGATAAGGAAGCACCAAGAGATAAATGACCCTTTGTGGACTGTCCAGTAGCGCACAGGCACATAGAAAGGACCTGACCATCTTTGTGGAGCATGTGTTGTATCTCTTTATGACTCAATTCATTGCCTCAGAATTGGGATTCCGAATGCTTCTTTCCTCTCGTCTATTTAGGCTGTAACCTCCTTGGAGTGCTTAGAGTTGTTTATGTAGTGCTCAGGAAGATGGGGCTGCAGTCCCATATGGGACACCTCTTTGAACCAGGCCATCACAGTAGTAAAGACACTAAGTACTGCCTGTAGTATCTGGATTTCCTTGAACAGTTTTTATCAGGGCATATACATTATTTACTTTATATGGTCTGAGTGCTGGAGCAGAAGGGAAGGTAATGTCTGGGCTCACTTGAGAATCATTTAGCATTTTCTTGAGAGCTGCCTCAAGCAACTGAGTTGCACTGTTGCATAAGTGTGCTTAAAATCCCTTTTCTTGGGAAAATATTCCAGTGACAGGCCTTTGGTAGAGGCAAGGGGCTGTTACTTCAGCTGCTGCATTGAAGTGATGTCTGTGGCACGGTCTGGTGTAGCTTCGCCGCTCTGTGTATTGCTCTTTGCTCCCCTGTCCTTTTGCCAAGCACAGGATTTAGCTGCCTCTAATGTTTTCAGAAACTCAGTTCAGCGCAGAGAACTCTGGGGCACTGCTAACTTCTCATTTCTGCTGAGTGTGTACTTAATACTAAATTTCATATAGCTTCCATCTTTTTAATGTGTCAAATGTTTCTGAATTTGCTCACTCCTGCAACTTGGTACCACAAATGGAAAAGGCAAATAATTCTTGGTTTTCTTTTAAACTTTGAGTATTTGGAGGAAACCTGCCAATAGAAGCTTACTGCTCAGGTCATACATCTGCTTTCAGCCCATTGCTGTGATTTCACTTGCACTAGAAGCAATGCTAGTTGTAGCTGAAGATATCACAGACAATGCCAAGCATTTTTATTTTTATTTTTTTAAATAGATGCTTAAAAATGCAAAGCATGGGCTTGCTTTTCTTTGGTTCTCCTTTCAAGCCATATTTTTACACAGCCACAAGAATTAAACATTACTTTTTAAACATATGAGAGTTGTAGATTCTCATGTCAGAATATGGGGGAAAAACAGACATGTCTGCCAAATATAAAGAGGCTTGGTGAAACTAAGTGAGCTGGCAGTATAGAAAGACATTTTCTTTTTTGTTGATTAGAGAGTTGAAACAGTTTAGTCCGTACTCTGCTGAAATGGTTCTAGATCTATTTATCCTGGTATCTATTTATCCTAGATCCTTTGCTTCTTGGAAGCAAAGTTCAGATCCTCAGGAAGAAAGGAGCAATGCCTAGCCCATATACATGAATCTGTATGTACGTGCTGCAAGATGGGTTTTGAGATTATTCCTGCATCCAACATTGTCATTCTGGGCTATGACTATAGCGTGAAGGACAAGAACAGTGCTGTCAGGAGGACCAAAGAGGCCCTTTTTGGCTTCACAGTTACAAGGAAAAGGTGGCCAGCTCTAGGTGTACAGTGTGAGCAGGTAAGTTGTGATGACTGTCACACGCAGAGGGGCTCCGTCATTTGGAATGACTGGTAGTTTTTTCTCAGAAGATTACTTTGCCTTTTTTTTTTTTTTCTTCCCATTCTTTTTTACTCCCCACGTTAACAAAAGAAGTGAATTTTCCTGGTTAGAATTTGTTTGGGGCTTTCTTTTTTCTTTACTGAAGAGAGCCGACTACAAAATGCAGAAAGAGATCATCTTACCTCCCTAATGACTTAGGTTTATTTAGCTGTTGAGCAGAGGACAGTGAAATTGTGCTCTTTGTCTCTCAGAGACAGGATGCAGAAGAGCTGCTGTTTGTTTGAGTCTTGCTGTGCTGGATTAGATTATGTCCAGGTGATAAGTGACTGATACCGCGCTCTTCACTCCAATTTTTGTAATTCTCCTGAACAGTTTCTGTCTCTCTGTGTTCTAGAACTCCTGAGTGCAATAACAATACGAAGTTAGAGGTGCAATTTTCAGTTTTCCAGATGGCATGCTTAAAAAGCACTGCCTCAAGCAAAAGAAGTTATCTTTCAGCTGGCAAAGGAACACCCTGAGTGAAAAGAGTCCGCATACAGTTTTTATATTTTGTAACTAAGTTCACTAAATGGTGAAAGAGAAAACTGAGTTCTAATGGCTGTACTTAATTTTTAAGAAGTTTGCATTAGTAAAACAAACAGAATGTATATGTTTACGTATAAAAATATGTAAACATTGTCTAAAAAGAAAAAAAAGGCTGAAAGCAAGCTGTTGTCCCACGACCTCTTCCTGAATGTGAATTACAGAATGATACAACTCAGTTTTTCCTAGCTACTCTTCTGTTAACTTCTTGAAGAATGATAAATGAGAAGAAAAGAGTGTTGGAAGAATTAGCACTTCAGGGTCTCCTTTCATTTATTAGAGATGTATTTTCAACCTTAATATAGTCTCACACATGCTGCCATCAGCGAAATCATCACATTAAGAAGTTCCTGAAGTTAGTAGAAAATTAATAGAGACATGCTCTGAAACTCCAAAGACAATCATAAAGATGTCAAAGATATCCTTTGATCTTCTATTTGTTTTCCACAGTTCCTTCGATAAAGGCATAAATTCTTGACTATTACCAGAACAAGGCATGGCTTTCTGAAGCAGTGTTCTGCCAGTAAGAACACTTGCCAGAATAAACCCTCAGTTTTAGGAGTACAGGATAAGTGTTGTTCTGATACCAAAAGATGCAGCAGAGTTGTCAGATAGAATTGAGCCCGTATTGTTGTTTCACCTATTTGCAGTTCTTCCTGCATGTTTACCTAGACAACATGTCTATGTTTACCTAGACAACATAGATTTATGTTGTTTATGTTTATGTTTACCTAGACAACATAGATTATTCTCTTTATCTATCCAATATCCTTCCTGATTTCTGTGTGACTTGAAGAAGTCACAATTCTTCAAGACAAAAATAAATTTACACAATGCACTAGCACGCTTAGGGGATGCCTCTTTGATCCAGTCCAAGTTGTGATGATTTTGAGAATTGGTAAGCCTGCTTTCTGCCAAATTGCCAGATGCAATTTGGGTTTTTAGTATGTGATGCCATCTTTGTGGAGAAAAACCTCCACCAGTATGCAGTAATCAGGACCTCTTTCTCAAGCTTCATGCTAGAAGGAGACAGCTTCTATTTTTGAATATTTCATGCTTGTCACAGGCAGCGTCAAATTTTGTCTTTCTTCTTTGTATCCTGTCTTGCATTTTTTGTGTTGACTATATAAATGCATTATGTAGAAATAAGTAGTCTTGGCAAAGTAAGTCTCATGTTACATTCCAGACAGGTTTCAAGTTTAGAAAATATGTGAAACATTTGAGTGAAGAACTATCACAAATCTGTCTAGGACCATGTTTTGGTTCTGCGTCACTGTTGGCTCAGTCTCATTATATAGTGAGCATTTTGCCAAGAGAGGTCCCAGATGATGAGATTAAACGTTAAAGACCAAAGACTAGAGATGTTACAGGCTAGGTTAATTTAGGAAGGAATAAAGAGGGCCACCCAGCTCCAAAGGAAGCAAAATCTGCTTAGAGAAACTCAGCACTTCATTTTGTCTGAAATGCACACAAGATCTTTGAAAGAAAGGATGAGAACAGTTGCAGGAGGGACAGGAAAAGATACAGTATCTCAGGGTACCTGAGATATTTGCTTATTGCTCAGAGTGGTGGACAACATGCCAATGGTAAACCAGCAATGCATTCTCACAGCGAAGATGACCAACATGGTCCCAGGCTGCACTGAGTGTTGCCGGCAAGTTGAGGGAGATGATCCTTCTCTGCTCAACACTGACGAGATGCATCTGGGGCTGTGTCCTGTACAGGCTCCCCAGTACGAGAGAAATGTGGACTTACTGCAAAGAGTCCAGCAAAGGGTGAGAGCAGGGGTTAAGGGCTTGCAGCCTCTGCCGAATGGGGGAGAACCTTGAGGAGAGAAGGCTCAGGGGAATCTCCTCAGCATGTATCCATATGTACCAGGGAGGTGCCAAGAAGACAGGCCCAGACTCTCCTCAGTGGTGCCTACTGGCAGGACATTCAGTGGACACAAAATGAAATATAGCAAATTCCATTTAAACATAAGAAATAACTTTTCGCCTGTGAGGTTAGATGAAGAATGGAAGAGCTTGCTGGGGGGGGGGGGGGGGGGTGATTAGGGGTGGATTCTCTCCATCCTTGCAGATACTCAAAACCCAACCCAACGTGGTCCTGAGCAATCTGCTCAAGCTGACCCCGCTTGGAGCAGGAAGGGTTGGAGAAGACAATCTCCTCCAATCCCTTCCCACCTCAGTCATTTCTCTGATTCTGAGGTAAGCTGTATTGAGCAATAGAGGATGTCAGTTTACATTTTTCACTCAGGGCTCCCAGGCACTACATGTGTGATCTGTCTGTTCAGAGATGCTGTTGAGGAATTATTTGGGCTCTGGCTTTTACAGCACTCCCAGAGTTGTGATTTTTATCAGCCAAATTGCATTCAGTCTTAGTGTCAGGTTCAGAGGTTGTTTGACTGAAAGATTATTAGCCACCATACACAATTTTTTAAAATGTATTTCTGGAGATAAAGGTGGTTGATACTAGCAGGAAAGATGCTGATACTAGGGAGAGGGTAGAAGGAGAAGGAAAGAAGGAATGAGCCATTTCTCTACCAGCCCTGAAAGAAACAGCTCAGAAGACTGCTGTCCCATGGTATGGTAGTTAATTCATAACAATTTTTAGTGGTCTTTTAGATTTTGGTAGAAGACCAGAGAAGGATAGTTGTTCATAGCAACCTGTCACTTCTGGCACAGTTTTATTTTATTTCTACCTATATGAATAAAAGCAACAGTTATAATTTACAGTAAATAGGGTAAATTCCAAGGGCTAGTAATTCTCTTGCTTCTAAATAATAGCCTGGCATTGGGAACATGCTTCACCATTATGTACTGAAGAAGTATTTAGGTAAGCTCTTTGCTGTGTGTTCTGGTATTACGTGTTTGGCAAAGGGTGCGCAATGAGATAGGAACCACGGGTACTTTCCAACATGATAGGTCTCATCATTCCCATCCAGTTGGAAAGTAATATAAACAAGGCTAAAAATTAAACATTTGGGTAACGTTAATTAAGAAAATATGAAAATGCCTTGGATAAATTGTTGTCTACTTTCAGAGAAGGTAACACAGGGGAGAAGGGTATGTTTTACATGTTATATCTTGATGCTAATTAGTTAACATTTTTTTCCCCTGTCATGCCTCAGTATTCAGCGGTGTTAGTTACATGTTTATGATTATACATAATTATAAAACCATTTTCCTATTGATTTTGAAATTGATGTTTTTCTTCAGGCAATTTGTTTCAGACATCATTGATGGATCAGCTGTGCAAATTCTCAGTCGATGCCCCAAATGTACAGACTTGTTTGTTTTGACATTTTGATTGTTTGTGTTTTTTTCCTTGTTTTTTCCCCTGCTGTAATTTAAGTGGTTAAGTCTATTTTTAGTATTTATGTTCCAAAAATGAAACAGACTTCATGAAGTGGGGCTATATTTTGTGCTGTTTTAATATCCTTTTAGAAGTTCAAAAGCAAAATGATATGAGAAAAGTCAGTCTATAACAACAAATTATTGGCCATGCTCTTGGTGCTGAAGAGCAGTTTTGTGGAATAAGGCCAAGAGGATAAATGTATATTTAAAGAATGTGTTCTCTTGTATTTTTTCTAACCGAAAAAAAAGGCTTTGAATTCTCAACAAAGGGTTTTATTTTGCAGGCTACACTCTTTCACAGTCTCTGTTCTCCACTGCTTGAAGCTTCAGATTATCTGAAGAGCTGGTCATCTTTGAAATCTGACCTGACTAACCTTTTTCTGTAGAATGCAGTAGTACTATCCAGTCAGAACAGAGAGATATTTAAAAATTTGACACAACCAATTGACAGAATTGGTATTGTATGAAGTTTTGTAGGATGCTGGACTAGTGAAATCATTTCTTGGATCCCACCAAAATGGCATTTGTCAGTTTTTCAAGCAAATATCGGTTAAAATGCTTGTAACAGCTTAACTATGTTGTAGTCCCTAGGGGAAAATGAAACATGCCCTGAGGGTTTCAGAAAGATTTCAGTCCTCGTCTTAGCAAATGCTTATATGCAAAGTTTGTGCTGTGTGTTCTTATTAAATATATGCATGTTCATGTCATCTACTCAACATGCTCAAAGTGACTGACCTGCATGGGTGACCACTGGATCTGTATACTTTTCACCTATTGCATAGGTTGTCATTGTTTGCATTTATTAAGTGGTAAAATTTTCAAAACCACTGCAATTGTAATTAACGAGTTAACAAAAAGACCAAATTTACTGAACTTATTACTTGGCAGGTAGGGCACGTTAGTTCTAACTCTGTATTATGTGCACAGCCACTGCCAAGAAAAGTATATAGACACTTTCTGTTATACTATTAAGAGCACCTTTAATTAAGACAAAATGCATAATTACGCTTTTCGGTGTAGCATAGTTCCTTCCCAGGTGAATCAGAATATAATGTGATGGTCTCCTTAGGTGTTTGCTGCATACTCTGTTCTCCTCCTGTGTTACTTATTCATGCTGTTTCAGAAGCATAATTGCATGCAGTGACACATTTACAGATGATGCAAGCACATTGTGCCATACCCAAAAGTTTTGCTGACAGATATACCCTATTAAATAAAAAAGGGCAAACCTGATGATTACTTACCTGCATTGCTTTTTTCTCCAAAAGTGTATTCTTTTGCAGAACAAAACAGTACCTGAAATTTCAGTGTATTTCTTCTAGAGTACTTGGGGAAAAGGAGACCTTTGAACATGTGGTCTTTGGGATCAACAAAAGACTGCAAAAATGGTATTTCTTGCCTGATAGGTGCACCCTCCTCCATGGCCAGTGTCCTGAATGAATCTCAAAGACAACAGGGGGATAGTGTTGCTGAAGAAAAGGGCGAGTGAGGCAATGCTTATGAAAGCATAGTCCTTTCTTCTCCTTACCCATGACATTTGGTCTGAAGAGTGGGATCAAGGCAGAACCCCATTACTATACCTTACACTTATTTCTGATTTACTGACCAATATCAGTTCTGTTTTACAGGGTTTCTCCCAGACAAGTCAGTTCTGGTCTATCATGCCCGACCAAAATGCTTACATTTAGGCATACATCAAACTTTTCCTAACATCTGATTAAATAATGAGTGGGCGATTGAGGCATTCATGGGGCAGGTTTGCTAAATAAGTTCTAAACTGTAGGTTTGTAAGGTATAAGTTTATTAAAATTAAGATGTGCTAAAGAAAACCAAAAATGTAGAAAAGGTGAATATGTCAAATTAGTGTAGAATTGCCAGTGTTCTCTTGACACTTAAAAAAAAAATAAAAAAGAAAATAATCAGAATATCTTTCTTTGTAATGAAGTCTGTCATGATCTGAAACAGCAAAGATTCATAGCTCAGAGGAGGTCTGGGAATTTACCAGCATGTATCTACCTATTCCTATGAGTTTAGCTCAGGTAGATTGTTATTCTATTGTGCATAATTTGTTTTTACAGCTGCTTTCCATGCAGGAGTCACAGAAGGAGAAATTAATAGTCATACATTGTACATGTTTCTTTCATTTCCAACAGAATAAATTCATGGAATAACTTCCATATTGTCTATGTTGTGTGGTGATAATCTTGGTTAGTTAAAAAAAAAATAGTAGCAGTAGTACACGAGTAATGAACAACAGTCTTAATGACAATGGCAGTGCAACTACATTGGACATTAGTGGACACACATCACTAGAACCTTGTAGTTCTTTTAACTAGTAAGTGTGTAGTTCTTACATATTTGTATAAATAAATACGTATACATATTTATGTATATATTACATATTTATGTAAAGAAAAAATCTTACGTAGTTCTGACCTGCTCTTGATTTCACAGGTATTGCTCAGAGGGCCGTACTTTCACTCTTTAATTCCTAATGCTGGTCCCCATAATTAATGGATTCTTGTTTTAGAGGCACCAGAAAGCAACACTTCCTTTGAAAGCAACGTGAACAAGAGGCATTTATCCTTTTTGAAATCTGTTGTAATGCATTTTGAAAAGCATACTGCTAAGCTTTATGGGTGTTTCTGGGAATCATGTATACTGGAGTGGTGAAGATAGATTTGTGTTTGAAAATCACAGAGATCTTGATAGCTGTCATGTTACATCATCAAAAAGAAGTGAGATAACTACCCATCCCCAGTTTCGGTATTGTACCTGGTCTACAAAGAGGAAAAGAACCACGCAAAACAATAAATGTTGATTTATAGCTGCCAGATGCTCATGCTTCTGTTGTGTGCCACTAACAGCCACCACCCTTCTCCAGAGAGTGGGTTGTTTTCAGGTCAGGTGGATCCTGAGGACAAAAGTGCAGAAGTCAGCAGGTGGGCACGTGATGAGGTGTTGAGGTGGAAGGGTGTTGAGAGCATAGAAACAGTATGTGTAGGAAGATTTTATTTTTTTTCTCTGCAAGAGGTAGTTGTAGTGATGAGGAATAACAAGAAGCTTTTTAGCTGCATGTGGAGAAGATAGAAAATGTAATCTTGTTGAGGAGCAACAGGCTGAGAGGAGCTTTGGTGGGGTACACAACCATAGCAGAATTTGGGCATCTTTGATGATGGTCTTGTGTGTTGTAGGAGCCTTTCTCCATGGAGCACTGGCAGAAATGCTGGCACCACTTTCTGGCTTTTTATCAGCCACAGTTTGTACCCTGAGGGCCAGAAGCACTGTCTGGAGTACCATTCTGTTAGGCCGTCAGGAAGAGAGAGGAGATGCTTGTTGTCTCTCCTGCCTTGGCGTTGTACTGCAGGCTGCTCTTCCAGTATTGTACTGTACTTGTCTTGAGCTGTTGTTTTCTGTGATACCTCTGCTGAGCTTTACCCTCAAGTGAAAATATTTTGTTCCATCAAAATTGCTTGATCCATCAGCATGCTTTACTCTAACCAACCTCTTGGCTTTTTCTTTATAACTCTGAAAATACTAGTTCAGAAAGGTGGTGTGTCTTTGTGTGACATATACGTGTCTATCTATATGTAAATATATAAACGTGCATTGTTGTGTGTATGTGATCACACTTGTAACACTCAGCTCCACTAAGCATAGCAGATTTGTTTTTTGTTTGTTTGTTTCTTTGTTTGTTCTTACAATAGGGTCAAATTTTGTAAGAACTGTATTTCTGTGGAGAAATTTGTTTGGTCCCTGTTGTCCTGATGACCTGCCCTTCAATTTGCAGTACTGATTCCAGATTCAGCATTGTAAGGTTGATGATGAAGTGCCCCGACCTGTAAACATGCATTTGTTAATGTGACATGAATTAACAGTAATACTTCACAGATGTGGCAGAGGGCAGCTTGACTTTCTTGCAGGTGCCCTTAGGAACGAAGCAGCAACCGTCAAGCCCCAACTACTTAACTCTGACTGTTTACACCGTAAAAAGAAATTGACTCTTCTAATTATATTCAGAACTGTAGAAAGCTGTTGCTGCTTTGGATTATTTGATCTCTCTGGGGAAACTTCCCTCAAACATAACAGCCTACATTTCTACTTTGTTAATTATAAAACTGTGAACAAGAAAATGCAAGACAATCTCTACTATTCTTAGTGTAATAGTAACTTCCTAAAATATTACTGCCTTTATGAGTCCCTGTGGAAGATCTTTCTTTGTGGAAAAAAACTATAGAATAAATGAGGAGATACATTCCAGATGTATTAAGCAAATGATCAACACACATTTAGCATGGTCTCTTATAAATCTGCGTAGTTTGGTTTTCTGAGGGATGGCTCATGACTTTTTTTTAAGGTACCCCACCCCAAACAGATGTTGTTTATTCTTTTGAACCATTAGCTTGTGTGTTTTCTGCCAGGAAGGACAGATTAAAACAAACAGAAAAACAACAACAACAAAAAAAACATTCTATTTTCTATTCTTTTGTGCTGCTATGGATGAGCAGCTGGGAGTCATGTAGAGTTATACTTTGCTTTTGGCTGCTATCAAGGCCTTTCATAAAATGAAAATTCTTCTTTTGCCATCTTACTGTCATGTTTTTCACATTTCCTAAATAATAAAGTTCTTACAGGCCCCTTATTGCTTAAAGGATCTTTTCTGAAAGACGGAAATCTTAAGATATCAGACAAGGTCCATGGAGAGGTGTGATCACTTTGTGTTGTCCATCTGGAACCCCAAACAGCTGAAAATCACTAGAAGGGATTTGAGGCTTTCTCCAACAGTGTGTGTGCATTCACATGCTTGCTTTTTACACTGCTGTTCACTATTTTCAAATGTCTTTTCCATTGCGTTTCCATTGCAGTCCAGAACAGTAGCTTGCATGGATATATTTTCCCACCTCATTCTCAGTCCAAGCCAGAAGGCAGGGATTACTCTGTGAGATTTATCATTTTCAGCAGGCACGGAGAATGATGTCATCTTCAAGGTTTTGTCTATTTTGGCTTCTTCACTGTTACTTAAAAAAAAAAAAAAAAAAAAAGGACAATGTATCCTAGACAGTTAATCGGCAAATTATTGACATATGTCACTCTGTGGAGATACCACTCAATAGGACCTAGTCCTGGGCAAGTGGGTCTACCTGCCTGAGCAGGGGGGTTGGACCAGGTGACCTCCAGGGTCCCTCTGTGATTGTGTGTTGCAAAGAGGTTCTTCAGAGAATTCCCTCTGGGTGCTTTGATGTTCTTGTGTTCTGCTGTAATCAGTTCTGTTGTTATGCCTGATAATTGAATCGTGATGGTCCAATTCCCGCAAGGTTTCTGCAGCTCCCCTCCTTAGAGCATCATCAGTTTCAGTGATGGCCAGTTGCTGGGTACTTCTAATCGCAGGACTGTAGCTTAGCTGATGCTCTAAAGTACAGATCTGCTGAATTTTGAAACCGTGAGGCATGTGAAAGCAGAGCTGCTGCCAGGTGCAGCTGTTTCTTGTTGTGTCTGCGCTCCCCCAGTGCACAGCTGTTAGAAGACACTTTATTGAACAGTAAAATCAGATCTTGCAAAATGAGAAATAGGATGACTCTGGGTGCAGAGAGTTAATATTTGGCTTTGGAAGAGCCAGATGAGCACCATTTTATTCTGAATTCAGTAACAAACCGTTGTTGTCACTCCGTTGAACTTGAAGGTGGAAGGCCAAAAAAACTGCTTATGAAATAAACTGCTTATTATGAAATAAAGGCTGATTAGTAATGATTCTGTGCGTAGATCTTGAGGATGAGCTGTAGTAACTCAGTCCTCTGTAGTTGTAAGTGTTTCCTGAGACTGTCACTGAGCACCAGATGGATTTGGCTGCCATTGTTGAAGTAATCAGGCCTGGCTTTTTTTTGGACAGGCACCATTTAACAACTTGAATGATAGCCTCATGCCTTTATTTCACATGTGAAACGTACACTCATGCGACCTTAAGAGACCACTGTAAGCCTCTAAGCTTTTGGGATACTTTCAAATCTTTATTGATCAGGTTCATCAACCATGGAAAATATATAGAAGAGCTCCACAGTGATGTTGATGACCCCAGTTTATGTTTCTTGCCTCAGTCAAACAGTATCAAACTTGGTATCATTGGCACTCTTCCTGCAATGTAATGTCATTTTTCCCCCTTTAATCATCTCCTAACACTGTGTGCCATTGTGGCACATATGGGCAAGCAGGGTAGCTTTACAACTTACATGAGACAGAATTTGCACTTTGTCTTTTCAGTGGTAGCTGGGAGGAGTAGGGGATATTTGTATGTAGTCTCTTGGAAGTTTTTTTATCAGTAAGTTTTTACATGGGTAGCCTTTCTGTTTTTTTTGGCCATTGGAAACAAAGCAGTTTAAGGGCAGAGAACAATATATCTTCGTAATTATCCATGTGTTACTTCAAGTGCAGTTGTGCAAATTCTTCCACCTTCATCTCTTGAGCTATGTGGATTCAAAGACAAAAGATCGATACAGGCAGACTACAGGTAGTTTTCTTATCATAGCATGTCTGTGTGACTGATTTTTTTGAAGTCAGAAATTCATGATGATGACACAATTGAGATTCTGTGATAATAGGTGGCAGATCTGCTAAGTTAAGCTACTCTAATAAAATTGATGTAGCGATGAATTTATCTTGAGATTAATGGTAGGAACAGAAATTTGATAAATAACATACTGGCTTTTGAGTCACTGGAAGAAGTGGGAGGATTCTGCAATCTTGGCAAATGAGTAAATATTAAAGTGCCTTAAGATATGTCAGCCACAAGTGGTAGCTGAAATATTCACCTTGGCCAGAAAGAAGAAGGATAAATTATTCTTTGGGCAATCCGGCCTAGTGGGAGGTGCCCCTGCCCATTGGGGTTGGAACTGGGTGATCTTTCAGGTCCCTTCCAACCCAAACCATTCTGTGATTCTTCCTGGAGCTCCCTATTGACCTGACCAGACCAGAACCGGCAGCTGGGATAGCTTGGTCAGGAGGTGGCCTGTGAGCCTTCGGCCTTTGTGCGTCACATAGACATCCCTGAATTTTCCCTGGCTGCAACATACAGAGAGGAAAGGGAGGTGGTTTTTTTTGCCCAAAAGGATTGTCTGAGTGTTTGGTAAATACTGGCTAAATCTAAAGCAGGGAACGAACAACCTGACTAGCAGTTTGATCGAGTTCAGCTTCCTCGCTGCGCTGCGATTAGGTGAGTATCAACTGCACAGGACTGCGCAATGGCTGGACAACGCTGCACATTGGGAAGACAGCAACAAAGCACAGATGCTGGTCCAAACTTCCTTCCGTCTCCCCATGTTGGGGAAGGGGGTTGGCACTGGCCTGGTTCTGCTTTCTCGGTTTGCTCTTTGTGTTTACAGCACTGGAGTTTTCTTGACTTCTCTAAGGATGAAGTTTTCCAAAGCCAGTTATGTGGCTTCTAATGAAGACTAAAGCTTGGCAGGCATCCTCCTGCTTTTCCTGGCCCAACTTTATCTGCCTTTTTTTTTTTTTAATGAAATCTGAAATAAGGTGAATTTAATCTATTCTGAAATGTTACATAGCTCAAGCAGTTGTGCAGTCATTAAATATTTGTGAGCAAACCCATGGAAATGCAATACTCATTATTCATCTACTAATAATGTAAATGAAGAATAACAGTGGTAAAGCCAGTAATGCATTTTTGTGTGCACATGCATGGAAATCAGAATGCAAAATAACTGGGCCTAATTTATTTATTTTTTTTGCTTTTGCTACTTGGCTAACAACAGCTTAGATCTCATCTGGTCTAAGCTGGCATGACTTCACTGATGTTGGAGGAGCTTTTGTACTAATTCACACCAGCTGAGCATGTTAAGCAGTCCAGTCTGTGCAAGTGTTGCTTCCCCACCCCCCCTTTTTACCTCTCCTTCTGTTTTCCATCTTGTGCTTGATGATCTGGCCAGCTGACTGCACAGAAAGCACAAGCCTGTTTCAGAGTAGAGCTTCTTCGTATAAATCCAGAGCTCTATTAATATCTGATTCCAGGTACCTTTGCACAGGCATTGAGAGAATTTATTATAAATCTGGAATGAATACTTAAACTTTTCTGGAGCATTTTTCCTCCTTTCCTAAATTAATTTTAATTGCTGAACCCATTTCTAGGTAAGCAAGCCCTATTTCTTTTTGTTGTGGTTTATCCTGGCAGGTGGCTCAGCACCACCCAGCCCCTTGCTCACTCTCCCCACATGGGATGGAGAGAGAACTGGAGAGGTGAAAGTACAGGAGCTTGTGGGTTGAGATAAGGACAATTTACTGGGTGTAAAGCACAAGCTGCACATGCAAGTAAAGCAAGCCAAGGAATCCATTTGATACTTCCCATCAGCAGGCAGGTGTTCAGCCACTTCCAGGAAATCGGAGCTCATCATGCATAAAGATTTATTGGGAAGACAAACACCATCACTCTGAACGTCCTCCCCTTCCTCCTTCGCCCCACCTTTATTGTTCAGCACAGCGCCACATGATGATACGGGACATCCCTTTGGCCAGTTTGTGCCAGCTTGCCATGTTCCATCCCCTCCCAGCTTCTTGTGCAGCCCCAGCCTCCTTGCTGGTGGGGCAGCCCAAGAAGCAGAAAAGTCCTTGGCACTGTGCAAATGCTGCTCTGCAGCAACTAAAAACATCGGCACTATTTCCACCAAAAATCCAAACCACAGCATTGTGTGAGCCTCTACAACGAAAATAAACTCTGTCCCAAGCAAAACTGTGTCACTTCTGATTTGGGAGGACTCAGAATGAATATCTACTGAAATCTGCACTTGATGGTTGTTCTTTCTTGGAGTTTGGTAGAAGAACTTCTATTTCTGTCGTGACACCAAGAAATACGAAGGATTTACTTTCATTCAAGCATCACTATGTTGTAGAGCAGATCATATCTGGCTTAGAGGAATTCCATATATTCTGTAGAAAGAAGGCTTATGTTAAATGCATCTCCAGACTTCCTGTGATAATTATCTGAGGACACCTTGATTAATCTAGTTGTATTTAAATGGCTAATGACATTTTAAATTGTTCAGGAAAGCAGGCAACCATGATGAAAAAAGTGCTTAAAAACTAAAAACATTGTGTAATTATATGCAACTGGTGCATAACACATCCTAGGAACTGACAAGGAAAATGAAATTTCGATGAAATTATTGAATTTCTAATATTCTAATACCAAGTCATGCCTGTGCAACTATTATGATTTTATACTATTTTGCATTTTTAGAGAGATCTGTATTTTTAAAGTATACTGATAAAAAAGAAATGATAAAAGGAAAGTTAGCAAGTTCTGTGTTACAGCCGAGCAGTGGTCCATCTCGCTGTTCTGCCTCCTGACTGGTGATATTTGTAACAGAAACGTGTGCAGAAAAATCTACAGTAGACAAGTGTGATAGCCAAGTATTGCATGTATTTGTTTCTAGCATTCTTTCTAACAGCAAACACAAATCAGCTAGCTGACAAGGTGAAATATGATGATGCTTATTATCCCACACATACAACATCACATACAACATACTGCACGCTTGCAATGCCATGTTTTTATCCAGTGTAACTTATTCCTGTATGGCTAATCTTGAGTTATAGAGTAAGGAAGATTTATAGTCTGTGTCTTTTGATAAAACAGGCTATTTAAGAAACTTAAACACATATTCTGGATTCCTATTTTGTTGTTGTTGTAACGAATTCCTCACAAACAGGATGAGGAGGTAATTGATTAGGTGAAGTAATTTAAAAGCTGTCTAATTAAAATTATCTCAGTGCAGCATTGTGATGTAGAATTTAATACATTTGGAAGTTCAAAAGCTTTGCAAAGTTGGCATAGAGCACACAAACTTCTGTTGAAGTGTGTCACGATTCACATACCAGTTCTAGAAATCAATTCTGAGCTGTATTATTCACTTAGCTAATGTTCTGGTTTCTGGACTTATTCAGGAAATAACTGGTACGTTTCAAGTTTTATCATTTCTAAGATGAGGTTAATCATAGCCTTATTTCATAGTGTTTCCCTAAGGGTTAATGTTTGCAGGAAAATACGAAGAACCTTGCTATAAAAAATGCTGGTCTCTGTAGGCTCTGGCTGGTTCTTGTCCTCCACTCTGCACTGCTGCATTGCTGTTGGGAAATTATTATCTTTTATTGTTTAATTCCCTTTGGGTTTGAGATAAGCCAGATGGTGAGATCTCCTTGTAGGGGAGTTTTCTGCTTGGCATAATCAATTTTCCAATCCCGTGTTAGTAATGGAGGAGTTGCAGCATGTAATCCCCTTTGGTTTAACTGTTTTTTTGTACTTACATGTTCATCTGATGACTGTTACTATTTCTCATGTTTAACTTCAATCCAAACTCATTGCATAGTATAGAAATGGCCAGCTTCCCATTAACAAACAAATATATGAATGTGGCATCGCTAATATGTACTCAGGTACCTTTACAGGCTTTTATATATATATATATATATATATTTCTCCTTACAGATTATAATAACAAGATAATAGAAATGTCAAGGAAATTTAGCCAGAAAAGGATGCATTGCTTTACCTTTTTTGGTAATGCATCTTCCAAAGATCTCTAATTTGCTTTTTACTGTATGTTAAGACACATCTTTTAATGCTCATTTTTTTTCATAGTGGAAATCTAGATACTGTCAGTGATGTGAGAGTTTCGCAACCAGAACATTAATGAAATTATGGCATCAAAGTCAGGGCAGTGGTTGCTGAACAAATGAGAGGACCTTTTGTCTGAGGAGTTTTTGTTCGTTTTCATTGGAATCTAGTTGATTTGAATGGCTGATGATTTATATCAAGATTATGATGCTAAGTATTGTATGCCTATCAGGTTTCTGCTTTCCAAAATATTAATGTAAAATTCAAATAGGGATCTTAGGAAAGAAAGCAAAAATATACTGGATTCCCAGGGATTGCAAAGATGTTACTTGGTGTGAACCTCAGCAGTTTACCTTGTTAGCTAATCCTATGCAAAACTTAGTATCTTGTGTAGATGGATATCTTGTATCATGATATCTTGTATCTTCAGTAACCTGTGGAAACCCATAAAATCCTGTAAGTGTATTTTTTTCCCTGTAGGTATCCCATTGCGATATACTTAAATGGGTAGTACATGTGATTGAGGTGTTTTTTGGGGGTATTATTAATAATAATAATAATAAAGAAACACCATGAACTGATCTTGTAGGCTGAAGGGGGCATCCAGACATCTGTGGTCCAGATCAGAGCAAGTCCAGGCAGATACAGGTTTTCCAGGGCTTTGTTCAGTCAAGTCACAAATCTCTAAAAGAAACCTGCATCCATCCATCACTCTAGCACCGCAGTCAAGTAAGTTATACTATGGCTGTAATCCTTGTCAGGTCATGACTCTGCAACTGTGCTTAGACTTCTCATTTTTCCTGCTTGTTTCCCAGGCTGTGTGCATTTGTGTACAGTCTTTGTTTGCTTTCAGGAGGGAGGCAGAGTATTCCTAGAGTTGGCTGTGCCACCTTTTTTAAAAATGATCCCGAGTTTGCTCTTTCTCCACTGTTACCAAGAGCCCTAACCTGCCAGAGGGAAGGGTGTTCCAAGTGCTGGAGTGCAAAGCAAGTAACACGATTTGGGCAGATTCAATTTCTGTCCATAACTGTGCTGACATAACTTGTATTTACAAATAGTTGTTCAGTATGTTCAATGGGTATGTGGACATAAATGGATTGTGTGTATTGAGATGTCATTTCTTTACAAGATGAATCAGCCACTGGAAGCTGGCCCCTCTGTCATTGCTTTTTTGTCCTGTTTTCAGCTCAAGGAGGGGATAAAGCTCTTAACATACTTAGTGCTGGAAACCTGATCTTATTTGCCTTAAATACTAAACAGGTTAGTTCAGCTAACAACTTAGAAAACATCCATGAAAGTAGAATGAAAAGTAGGAAATTAGCAAAGTCAAAACAAAAACACAAGAATGAAAACCCTTATCCTTCATACCTTAAAATAAAATAAAAATAAATGTATGCAGCTGAATAAAAAGATTAAGAAACTTCATATGGCTGTTTAAGAATAATCATATTAAAAAAAATGGAGTGGAGAAAGTCAAGAAGAAACAATTTCTATTGACGTGTTATTTCTTTTTGGAAAGGTCACAGAAAATTTACGCAGTGACAAAATAACAATCCAATTAGTATCTATCCACTAAAACTAATGTTAATATTTTTCAGATTCTCCAGACAAGTGGGGCTGGTGTTCAACGTGAACTTCTCTAACTGAGTGCAGGGCAAAAGTTAACACAGTTAAGAGTTTCTATAGCAATTGCTGCCAACTTTTAATACGTAAAAGAAACAAGATGTAATTAAGAACTACATCTAGGTTTATTTTTTAAGGAGAATCTTCTTTTAATTCTATTTCTGATAGCTATAAGAGATACAATTTGATCATGAGAGTAAATCTTAAAAGCACAGGAGCCCCTTTTTCTAGCACTTAAAAATTTTCCCAGTGCAAAATAGTATTTATTGTCATTATGTAGGAATTGTAGGAATAATAGGAATTAGTGAGTCTAACATTTCATTTGTCATTCTTTTCTTTAAGTGGCAGTTAGTGGTACCCCAGAATTAAGTTCAGTGCATAACAACAAATTAATTAGCAACCATTTTAAAGGAACATTATTTGCAGAACTAGTGACTTTTATTTTGAGAAAAGGATGTCTTTATAAGGGGTTTAAATTACAGCTTTTCAACAGAGCAAGATAAATGGTTTTTATTAATATATTCATTCCCCCAGAAAGAAAGGTTGATGAGTAGTCTTCTGTGTTAATTTATTTAAATATTTTAGCACTGAATTAACATACCCCATAAGCAAAGCAATAACCTTTCACTTCCATTGTATGTTTTCATTGTAGCAAAAGCTATGTATGAGTCGGGAGTGCTGGGTGAAGGACGCTGCCTGTGCAAGCTTCTGCCTCACTGAGGCAATAGGTGGAAATCATGAAATGGGTGGTTTAAAGGACAGCAAAAAAGGACAGTGCCATGCACAGGAACACTGCTAAGACTTCTATTCTTTCCTGAGAAAAAAAAAAGTTGGTAGATGAGTGAAGGAACATCTCCTGTCCCAATCTTTTCATATGTGGCCACTACCTATGTTTGTTTTGCTGTCTCAGTGCCTGACTTGAGACTTTGGGGTCTGATTTGCAGACGTATTGAGTGCTCTCACAGCTGCAGCTGTAGTAATGGGGAACTATACTTTGAACATACTAAAAACTGTGTAATGCTCAGAGCCATTGGGTCCCAGGTTTCTCAGCTTGGGAGCAAAATTAATAGGTGCTTTTGATCTTAAAGTTTCCCTGCCCAAATTCCTAATCTTCAGTACAAGATGTAGCAATACTTTCTCAGCTCAGCGAGACGTGGAAAAAAAAATCCTTAATATTTTTCAAAAATACAAATATTAGGAAACTGAGTGCTTCATTGGGAAGCTCATCAAAGAATAATTTCTTCAAGAGCTCATTTTGAATTCTGCTTAATATGTGAGTAATCTGGGGTACGTGTACACCTGGATTCACATTCACATTCACAAGTCCTGGTCCTCAAGGGGAACTTCAGCCACCCTGGTATCTGTTGGAGGGACAGCACAGCAGGGCATAAGCAATCCAGAAGGTTCCTGGAATGTGCTGGTGATAACTTCCTTCTCCAAGTGACAGAGGAGCCACCAAGGAGAGAGGTGCTATACTGAACCCAAACCATTTATGATCCTGTGGTTCCATAATTCAGCAATGCAAGGAACGGAAGCAGTCATCACTAACTGCTGCCTTTTCTCTATGCTGAACAGAACAAGGTCTTGTGGAAAGATTAATACTTGAATGTCTCACTGAAGACAGCATAGTTAACGTATTTCTAAGATGAGGGCAACTTAGTATTCCTCAGGCAATCTTAATTCTAGCATTTCAGAATGTCTGAATGTTTCATTGAAAAAACAAGTATTGTATTAAGGCTCACTTTTATGTGTCATTTTCTCATTTTAAAATGAAAACGGTAAAATGGAGATACTCTGTTGTATATTATCATGATCTTATGAGTCATCAGTGCAATATAATTACAAGCTTTGTAGAGTAATTCTGTGTTTATATACCTCTATAATTATTACACATACAAAATATTAGATATAGGTGGGGGTTCTATGACCATAGTGGGAGAATCATGATTTTTTCAGGCAGTTGTTAAAGTTGGAGCTCTTTAAATTGCAGTCTTTGCCTTCTTTGAATGTGTTTTCTGAGGAAATTCCCTACTCCTTCAAAAGCAAATAACTGTTCTGGTTTGTGCTGTTAGTCTTGGTGTAAGTGTGGACTGTTCTCTACTCTGTTCTGTACATATGCCTAGGGAGAGGGTTGTTATGGGGTTATCCTGCAGGACATCCCTTTGCAGTGAGCATTCCCTTCATTCCTGGTAGTTAGCAGTACCACTCCTCACCAGCTGTATCTCCAGTAATGCATCAAGAGCTCGTCTGCGGGATGCTGGTATGTTTACATAGGCACGTGTGTGTGGTACCCACTGGACATCATCAATATATCATCAATAGTAATTTAGTGCAGCACACAACCTGTGCATGCGTCACTCCCCAGCCCAGCATCAAAGAGGCTGGCCAGTGTAGGTTTGCCACTGATGCACTTGATTCCAGCAGAACCAACTTGCTGCTGCTGCTGCTGAGATTGTGCTGATGCAGATGTGCTTTTCTGGTGAAAAGGTACATCATTAAGAAGAATCTCATCCAGTTTTATAAGAAAAACAAGTTTTACAAGTTCACTCTGTTGTGGGCACGTTGCTGTTGTCTAAAACCCGTACTTTGGGGTTGCATTGTTGTTGTCTAATAAATCAAGTTTTCATTTTAGCAAAAGCATGTACTTCCCTGGTTGCCTGTCATCCCTGGGAAAACTGCCTTGCATGTGAAATGGGATGTTTTGCTATTGATACACTTTGCTAGGAAATGTTATTAGAGCAAGATAGCATAAAAGGGAGATTTAGAAGTGTACATTGAAAGACTACATATGAATTTCATTTTGAAGGTATAAGAACAGCAGTGGAATCTTGTCAAGATATTATTCCCTGAGGGAAAAGCAAGTTCTTGTAGGATTCTTTTCCTTTCCTATTGATTTCATTTATTATACTGTTCTTGTAGTCATGCCATTTTGCTAGAAAGAATTGCAGAGCATAATCTGCTTCACTTGTGTATTTTTTGGTTCTGCATCTGTTTCTGTTATCCTTTACATGCCTTGCCAGCTTCATGACAAGAGTGGACAAGAAGCCTTTGCAAAATGTACAACTAAGGTGCTTCTATAAATTATTTCAAGGGCCTCAAGTAAAACCTCTCTTTGTGTGTTATGTTGTTTTTATTAAGCTTTTCTTGTGTAATTTTTACTTTATTAACATGAGATTTTGTAACATTACATTTCCTCAACTACAAATAGTAGAGAAGCTGCTAAGACTGTATTGTACGCAACTCCTTCAAACCAAAGTGCATTACAATTTGTGCTGCTTTTTAAGAAAACATTATTTTTCAGAAATAGATGTGCTGCTGCCATCAGTCAAGAATTTAATATGAATTAGAAATTAGAGGGGAAAAAAGTTTATTTGAACTTCAAAGAACAACAGTTACTCCCTCTCAGTTCATTGCTTTATTTTTACCTTCTTCATATGGAGATGGTGGGTTAAAATTAGTCTGTAACTAAATATTATACTGGTAAGCAAGAAGAGCACTTTGGTCTGGCTGTGATCCTGTAATATTACTGGTGAATGAAATAAGATGATGAAATAAATTACACTATCTTTTAAAAAGTGGTGATAGACACTTTGTGGAGTGCAAGAAGAGGGAGAGAAGGACAAGAAAGTATTCAAAATGCAAGTTGTATTGTGTTTGTGTCACATGAGTTCCTAAATCATGAAAGGCTGCTAAAAATCATGAAACTAACTAAAAGGAATCTGAGAGAGAAATCCAAAAGAGAAGTTAATGTGTGGTGATTATTCTGACATGCAGGATTATTGTTCTCTGTCCTGTAATCATACAGGAATGCTTATTTCATGGTAAGAATTCAAGCTAAAATTGAAACATGGGATCCAATTCATCTCATCTGGTTTACCTGTCTAAAAGTTAAGTGCTTTATCCATACCATACATGTCTTACGATAATGAGTTGCCATTTGCATTTCTCACTCCCCGTTTACAGTAGAGTTCAAGAGACCGACTTAGGCCAGATACCTAGCAATGTGTAGTGGTGAAGAAGCTGAAGGCATTCCCTAGAATAATGCTTCTGCTCAGCACCTTCTTGCAGATATCCTATGAATTTTACAGATATCTCTATCTCCTGAAAGCATCCCAAAATGTAAGAAAAACAGATTAGTAGCCATCAAGTTGTTAGTGAACGAGTATTATTTCAAAGGATTAACTGAATAAGAGGGAGAATTGTTTTGTCTTGAATGTAACCCATCAATTCCTGCCTCAGAAGAGTGCTGGGAATTACAACACGACCCCACCATGTCGCTGGACAGGCATTGGATTAGGCAGAACTTGAGTACTTTCCCACAACACACAGTTCAAAGGATTGCAGCCACACAGAAACCAAGCTGTTCACTACAGACTGAAGAAATTTATTTTTAAGTGCAAGTGCTGCTCCGTCTTACTGTTGCTAGGAATATGTGAGAAGAAATAGAGGAGATTTCAGTCCAAGGTAGAAGAGCAGGCCGTGGCTCACTATGCCTTTTCCCAAGAGTTTCCTGAAATGTCCATTATTGATGTAGGTGTATGCGTTCCCCTTTAACCATGCTGTGTGTGCAGACTGCATGTGAGACTAGTTAAACATTTATAGGTGTGTTATAGGTGCTGACAGATATTTGCAAGTGGTCATATGCCAGCTGGAAGGATTATATTGAGGAGTAACGTAGAGACAAGTTCAGGAGGACCCTATGCATCTACCTCATACTCTCGCAGTATACGATCTCACATTCTACTTACTTCCTGTAATTATATATTTAAAGCTCATCCGTATCTTTGGATAACATGAAACCTATTGACAGAAATTATTTTAACAAATAATATCCTGTGGTTGAATTTTTTTAGACTGGAGATCAATAAAGAGGCATGGCTTGGAAAGCCAATCTATCTATGAGATGCCAACGAGAAAAGCCTTTGGAATCATTGTAGCACAGGAGCAGTGGAGTAATTCTGTGGTAAGAAAGGAGAATTGGATTTAATGCCTCTGCTCAAAGATTTTTCAGCCTGTGCTATATGATGATACATTAAGTTGCATCTTGCCTGCTGCAGTTTTGGAAATAAATGAGTTGTGTGTACTTGGAACATTCAGAATCCAATCCTAGCGACAAGGCAGGTGGTGCCTACGTGAATCGTGGCTTTTTTGAGGTTTTTCTGAAGAATGAGTTTGTGGCAGAAGAGTGTAGGTGTTAATTCATAAACCTTATCTGTATGTTAATTTCAGAAAATGTTGAGCCAAGGACCCCCAGTCAGGAGTCTGGGGCTTTATTAGGATACTAGAATCACAAAATGCAAGGTCAGTCCCTGAATGTAGAAGCTGAATTTACCGTGCAGTTTCAGAGTAACCATGACTTTGTGCTGCTAGGAGCTGAACACAGTTTTTAACCTTTTGATAAGTACAAGGGTTCTGACTGTTTTGATTTTTGAATTGCAATATCAAACAGAAGCTAAACAGTATTCAGTACTGTGATATATATAAACTGCTGCCTCTATTATCTTTTGGGAAGGTCTTAATCTCTTGAAGGTTGTATCACATTTATGTTGTTGTTCCTTGCTTTGCTAGTTGTTTTTAAAGAAAAGACCATTTCTAAAGATTCTAAACAGTCAGTGTAGGTATTGGTGAACTTTTGGGGAGGAATTTTCATCTGGGGACAATGAATATATAAGGAGTGAATTTGTCCAGCTATACTTATACGCCTGAAAAATGAGATTCATAATTGAATTTTTGAACTGTACTGTAGACTTATTTTTTTCAACAAATGGCAGTCCCTTGTGTATTTCCATATAACTTATATTTTTTTCAAACCTATATGGCCACAATGTCTAGGGAGATATAAGAGTACTTAAAGATATTAAAAGACCCAACAACTCAAAAATCCAGCTTTTCCCTGAATGAACAAAACATTAAGAAAGGAAATGGAATTTACTTTTACATACTCAGAACAAAGAGAGCAGTACTGAAACCTGCAGGCAGTGTCAGGGGAAATAAACCCATGGAGCCAATTCTTTTTTTTGTGGTCTGTGACATAAATTAAGAAAGCAAATTGTACTGCTCTCTATGGAGGGTGTCCAATTTTGAGGTATCTATATATAAAGAGGAAAAAAGAAAACAAAAAGAAAACCAAACAAGTTGTTTTTTTTTTTTTCAAATATGTGAGCTAAAGTACAGAGAAAAAGAAAGACCATATACTGTAAGTGTTTGTAGTTAATGACTAATATCTTGCATTGCACTTGGAAATTAAGTGGATACTTTATCTTTCATCATTTGAAAGCTTGAACCTTACAGCAGCACATGGTTACAAATGTTGACAAAACATCTGAAGTTTTAAGTAAAATTCTGTTTAATGGTGGTTTTTGTCATTGAATCTCTTGGGAGTACTTAGAAATATTTGTTGGAATGGGAGACGTGGACTCAGGCATAGAGAGGCAGATGGACAGGAGCAGGGGAGAACAACTGAAGAACTGATAGCTTTGGAAGCAGAAAGACAAAAGAATTGGAAAATAAAAATGACAGAGTGAGGTGAAAAAAAAAAAAAGCTTCTTCCTTGGTTTGTTTGGTCCTCCTCTTGCTAATCAAGTTCTCCTGCTCTTCTCCACTCTAGTCATCCATTTCTCCTGACCAGAAATGTTTTCCTCTAAGCTATTTGGCTTGATGGAATATTAGCAAAAAATGGTAGAATGTGTGTTAATTACATATTAAAAGAAAGTTGAATCTAGTGGATGGCTTCTCTTGATAGAAATTTTTAAAATAGGCTGTTCCTTTAGTATGTACCAAACTATTTTGATTGTGGAACAAAAATAAACATAAATATTAAAAACTCAATCAAAGCCTTTAAAGTTCTTTTGCTTAGTTTTCAAGTGAAGCGAACAGAACAGATCAGTCTGACCCAGGAGACAAAGCTGTGGTCTCAAAGTGACTATTATTGTTGGAAAATTATTCCACATTTGAGATTTAGAAAGATAAGTTCTTTTTCCGCAAAACAGGCATAATTGAATGTTTACTTCTTTTATCGAGTTCTTGAGGAGTGGCTTACTTAGCATGCACAGTCTGAAAGCCAAGTCCTTATTTTAGAAGGTAATTTAAACTGGATTGCACATGGGAGCCTGACAGCATCAATTTAACAGAGTTAGAGAATAATATGACAGTTTTGATTTTTGCTTCTGCTGAAGGGAGCAGTTCAGAAGGCAACTTTAGTAAGGTTTTTGGCCTCAGTTGCTTAATATCCAAGCCACCTGACCTTGTACTTCCATATGCTCTCCTTTATTAGACTCACACCTTACTATTTACGTTTTTTTTTTTTCTCTGCATAAAACCTTGGACTCCCCAAATATGGGAGTTCTATTTGAAGTAGGAAACAATTTTAAATGATTTTCTAATACAGGTAAACATAGTTTACCTCATTGCTGTGGCCCTCATGTAGAATATGCATTCTTAGTCTATAATAATAATCAAATCTTTATTTTGCAGGAGCTGTTTTTCAAACCCTTGTTCTTAAGATGACCATTAACCACATAGAGTTCAAATGTGGACATAGGTCTTTGTTTCAGGAATTTCTGAAGTTTTGTGTGAACTCGCAGTAAAATCTAATTCTCAGGTAGCGAGCTCTTTGGTGATCTGTTGAGGTACAACTGCTGAATGTGCAAATAGAGAAGACAAAGGAAGGATGATGAATAAGAACAAATAGTTGAGGTACCATTTGGAGATGGCTGAAGTGTTACTGTTTTGCGTGGGAAAGTAAACAGAAAAGATGTCTGAGAAGAGGGTAAGAGCATGTGGTTGCAACTGAGGCTTGTGAAGCACACTTCCCATTTGGAGGTGTTGTGCATTGCTAGACAGCAGCTGTGGCCAAGGTTTCGTTTCACCTGTTTTCTCTGATTCGTGCATGGGAGGAAGTCTATATCCTTGAATTTTGGTTTTCCTTGTCCTGGTTTCCATTGATGAATCAAAGCAGTGAGCTGTAAGGTCATACTTTATGTTGTGCTTCATTCAGTGCAGTTGTTGAGCCAGTGTTCGGGGCTGCCTGGGTTCATTATGTCTGTAAATTACTTTCAACTCAGTTTAAAGCACTGATTTGTCTTATAAAACATGATATGTAGTGTCTGTATCCTTGAGAATCTGTTCACCTCTCTACCTGCCCTGAATTTGTTTCAGAAACAGACATGGTTTGGACTGAAAGCAGGAGACTAAATTCAGGTATTTGTTTCTGGACCTCATCCCAGCTTTTAGCTACACCTACTTTGGATATGTTCCTTTCCGGGCATTTTGTGAAGAACACCTTGTATGCAGGCTGTTGGATGCTTCTGACTTTGTCTCAATCCAAGATCAAAATCTAATTTCTTTCACTTCTCAGCAACTGCTGAGTATAACAATTTGAAGGCCCAATTTAGGCTCTATTGAAAGTAAGATTTCTTTATTGGCAGTTTTACAGGAGTTACAAAAATTGTTAAATAAAAGCCAGCATAGATATAAAAATAAGCATGACTGAAGTGTATAATAATAATAATAAAGTTTTGTCAACCTGTTCCTAACACTATATTGGAAAAATATGCCTTAAAAATCTTGTACTGTACAAATTGTCATGTCCTACTCTCCTTGTGAAGTTCAGCATTTCTGTCTGAGGAGTCAGTGGATATAATCCATGAGTTCTAGTGGGTGACTGTGTATGTCTCACTGAGGAATTACGAAGCTTCCCATCCTGGCTGAAGTACTTCAAACTAGTAATAGTATTTGAAGACACAGACAGTAAGTGGTTGATACTAGTATGATGGACTGCTCTTGCAGTTCTAGCTTTATCTTTGAAGATTGGTATTACATTAGCAAACAAATGTTGCTTTGAATTTATTTATTTATTTATTTTGCATTTCAGTTGTGAATTAAATATGTTTGATCAAATTAGCTTTCATTTAGCAAAGCTTTTTGGAGAATAGCTTGATTGGTCTAGATTTAAGTAGGTTCACTGATTCTTCTGGTCTGGAAGCTTAGGAGCAGGACACATAGATGTGACATCTCAAAGAAGATGGGTTCCCTTGTAAGACATAGTTGTTACGATCCAACCTTCTTTTTCAGTCAGATGGGACTGTGTCAGCTGCTAGTGTGGGAAGCCAGTCAAGTGGTTTTTTCCTTTCCTTTTCCATCTTTGGCCACCTGACATGTAATGCTTCCAGCAATTTTATCCTGGTGGGTAGTCAAGTTTTTCACACCAGGCAGCAGGAGCCTGGCAACATACAAACCTGTGAGGGCTAGATGGGGAAAGCTCGACTGTCAGGAATGCTTTCTCCACTGGACTGTGTTATTTCAAGTAGTGATGCTATATTTGCCTCACCAGGTCACTGAGAGCTGCCACTTTGGCTAGGTCTTTTTGTCAGAACCTCAACCTGACTTCTGTCGTGCTTAAAGTTACTTGTGTTCATCCATTCTTTCATGTTGACTCACATTAGCTCAACTTTTTCATGTTCTACTTGCCAAAATCCAGACTATATAAAATATATATCCTATAAAATGTTTTGGAGTGGTCTCGCTCACCAGAATAATTAGCTGCATGTTTAACTTTTAATTTTTAATCAGAATATTCAGGACTATGCTTTAGTCTTGTTGAGTTCCCCAAGGTAATTCTGAAAATGCTTTAAGTTAATTATATTTTTAAATGCTACATTGACTTGGAGGTTTACAAACAGCAAGTTTTAGAAGAGACCAGAGGCAAAATACATGAAGATGCAGGGCGTAGTGGAGGTTTATTTGTTAGTGCTGATTTGAGGAGGAATTCCAATTGTCTGCATTTTTCTTTCATCTATCTGAATAGTGGGGAATTCTTCACTGATATGGACTTCTGGCACTTGAGAAGCTTGTGTTCTGAAGGCTGATAATTGTATAAGGATCACCCAGCAGACAGGTGTTTATTCATAGCTCAGACGACAATGCTCTGAGCTCCCGGGCAGATAGCTGGGTAAAATTTTGTGTGTGTGATACATAATGCAAAGTAGTATAAAAAAATAAAATGAAAACATTCATTACATAATTAAAATGCATAGCAAATCAATTAGGTATGAATATTGTATGTTAACCTTAAAGTGTGAGCTAAAAGGGTTACAATGAAAACCCTTCTTGTATCAAAATAATTTAAAAGCACAAGCCTTAAATGTAAGGCTTCACCTCACAGAATACACACCCGTTCTGCTGATCTTCTGTAATACCCATTTTGTTTTTTCAGATCTATGAGTAATCGTCAGTAATGTAGGGAAGGAGAATCAGCATCCCCTATCATGCATACTAACTTAAATGAACATCAATGAAACAATTAACACTGATGCTCAACCTGGCATCTTTAGGTTATCTCTTCTCCATAAATAATTCAGTTAACAATGGGGAGTATTGCAGTTCTTCATATAATGTTGCATGGATTATAGGGTCAGGTTAGCTCAGGGACCATTGGTTGGTCTAAGCATATCAGTTCAAGCAGCCCTGCCGTGAGGACATAAACTGGTACCTCTTGAGTTTGTGCCCACTCCTCTGTTTCTCAGGAATTCCACAGTTCAGTATTTAAGCTGTCTGCTTTAAAATGTCAGAAAGTGCAAAGTCTTACCTATGAGTACACTAGGAAGGACAAGGCAGAACATCCAGACTGCTCTGGGGAGTACTGGTATAAAGTTGACTAAATTCACATGGCAGCACAATACTTCTGAGGTTCTAGATCAGGAGCAGGTGGGTGCTGCTGGGGACCTGGTAAATAAGTGGGTTCAGGTTAATTAAAAGACTCAAAGTGATGACTGTGTCTCTTTTTCCAAACTTGTTATGCCTGCTGTTATTTAAGCAGGGCTCTGAACTGTTCCCTCTCATCACTGAACATGACAGCGTACTCCAGAGTACCATCAATCCCCAAGTAATGGGAGCACTCTTGTCTCCTTTCTGATAAGAGACGGGAGTCAGAAAGCAGAGTTCTGCCTCCAGCCTCCTCCGTGATGGTGGGGAAGTTGCGAAGTTCAAAGCTTACAAAAGATTTGCTAAAATTAATACTTGGAGGTGGGGGACAAGTTGAGCATTGGTCTAAAGACATAGCTGTGGGATGCACAGTGATATATGACTTGGGAGCTCACTGCCAGTGCTGATGGGAAATCTTAGAATCATTAAGGTTGGAAGAGACCTCCAAGATCATCTGGTCCAACCATCCCCCTACCATCAATGTCACCCACCAAACCATGTCCCTAAGCACCACTTTCAGCCTTTCCTTGAACACTCCCAGGGATGGTGACACCACCATCCCTGGCAACCCAGGGATGGTGACACCACCAACCCTGGGCAACCCATCCCGATGCCTGACTGCTCTTTCTGAGTACTGAACACAGTACTCGAGGTGTGTGAGGTACTCGAGGCCTCACCAGAATGGAGTACAAGGGGACAATCACCTCCCTGGTTCTGCTGACAAGCCTGTCACACGTGCACTTTCAGCCTAAGTGCATTTATTAAGGCATTTGTTTAAATTTGAAAAAGCTGTGAGCCTTTGCAGAGCTGCTGGGCTCTCAGCTTTGTTGAAAATTGGTGGGATGATGCCTAAACATGGAGATGGTTCCTGATGTTGAAAAAAAAACCACATTGTTTAATAACTCGGTGTTCCTGTTCTGTAAATGAAGAAGGTATGAATATTTCCTGACAGAAATGTTGCATCATTAATATCTGTAAAGCTCTTCTGTATGAAATATTCTTGTCTTTTTATATTTAGTGCTGCGTAACAGAGACTTTTGTATGGGGGGGGGGGGGTAGGTCTTTCCCTGGGGCAGCAGCCCAGGAGCTCCCTGGTTGGAGGTGTGATGCCAGCATGACAGGGCCTTGAAGACCATCGTCCTGCTTCTTCTGGGTGCCTCAGAAGAGGCAATTTTGATCCTCTCAAATGGTGGCAATGATGTTAATGCTGCATAGGCTTGGCTGGTCTGTCAGCCCACATGAAATACCCTGAATAGAAAATGCATGTTTGCATGTCTTGTGAAACAGTCAAGCTGGATGTGAAACACTGAGCTCTAAGCAGAGTAAAATGTTGTGTAATGTTCTGCAGCAATTCTCAGACTTTGTCTGAAACTTTGGATGCAGAGAGCAAAGGGTGCAGCTTTATTCCCACTTTTGAGTCCTGGACTCAGTGATATGCCCAGTCCTGCTGCTTGGGATGTGTCCATAAGCCTGTAGTTCTTTAATTTGCCAATTGCTTGCAGGCTTTTCTGTTTTGTCATTCTACCTTTCTTTTTTTTTTTCTTTTCTTGGGAGATGGGTGGACATTTTATCAGCAATTTTTCATGTTGTGAACTTAAGCTTTTGAGTTTTTATCTTGTTTATTTGTTTATTGCAGCTGGTGCTCAGGATAAAATTGGCTGGGCATTTGGCTTGGGTTTGGAGAGGCTGGCCATGATCCTGTACGATATTCCTGACATCCGACTGTTCTGGAGTGAAGATGAACGCTTCTTGAAGCAGTTTATTGTGCCTCACATTTGCCAAAAAGTAAAATTTCAGGTAAAGTAATGTGTATATGAAAATAATTTTCTATCAGTAAGAAGTGTGGGTAGCCGTAGAGAATATCATACAATTAGAATTCTGTGCCATTAACAAATTAGGTTTTAAAGCAACAGCTTTCCAACTATCATGATTCTCTGATAAACTGCAAAAAAATGGCTTTCAGAGATAACGTTTTTTCAGCCAGATAATGTTCTGAGTTGCTGCAGATACGCAGTGAATATCTCTGTTCTGAGTAATAATTAAGCCTGTATTTAAATTTTAAATCTGTCCAGAATATTGATTGATTTAGGCCTGTGTCTGAATCGGGTATATTCTTGAGTTGGGGCTGTAATTCTCTATCATTATGAAAACCTGTTTGATGCCAAGCCTTCAAATATTGTAATACATTCCCAATAGCCCCCTTTTGTTTTCACTCTGTGGTCATTGAAGTCATTGTGAGTTGCACTATTTAACATGGGCAAAATGCTTTGTGAACACGCACCAATGTCTTCAGCATGTTGGCTCTTTCCTCCAAGTGGTAGTAGGGGAAGAGTGCAGGTTCAACTTCTGTTTCTTTTGTAACTCCTCTCCTGAGGCTTCACTTGCCTTCAAAGCTGGCAACTTATCTTCCTTCTTGTAGTAGCAAAGTAATCAAGCGTAACTGGATTGAGTGGAAGTGTTACTTCCATAATGTTCTTCTGTATCATCCATCACAGGAAGGCTTAAGTCAGCTGTTATCACCCGTCTTTGGGAGAGTTGAGCTGACAGCTGTGTAGATGTCTGATAATGTCTGAAGTACTAAAGCATCAAAATGCTTATTGCTGCTGCCTTTTACCATCTTCCTTGCTTTGTTTGTGAACAACTTGATTATGTTTTTTAACAATTGAAAATATAAAAGGGGAAATCAACAGTGATAATGCTGAGATGATATTGAGCAGTCTCTGTATCAAATGAGTAGCAGCATCCATTTTTGAGTTCATAGCAGTTCTGGCACATCTCTGATAGAGTCAGAATGTTGTTTGAGTATATTTTCTTTTTTCTTTTTGCTTTTGTGATGCTGGTGATGGGGCAGTCAGATTGTGGTTATCACGTACAGAAAGAAGGCAGGTTTTGCCATGTTTCTTGAAGGTGGGTCTGCCTGTAGGTTTCCCACATCTTCTGCAGAATGTTATTCTTTTCAGCAAGGCATGCTCAAGCGTCCTTCATTTCAGCCTGTATCTTTCTGGTTGTCATTGCTCCTGAGGAACGTGGATTGTGGCTTGGCTTATAGATTGCAGTCTGATCTCTGATGGAACTAAAATGAGATTTCTTGCTTTAAAACTGAGGATCCAAGTCTCAACCTACTATTAATGGTAGATTGGGTATTTGGGAGAAGGCCCAGATTGTCAGGATGACATGATCTGATGTTGAAGAGAAGCCAGAGAGAGGACTGAGTGACTGCTTCTTTAAGTTGTGTATCATTTTCATGTTCAGCTTCAGATAAAGTCAGGAGTAGTGAACCGATCTGAAGGTAACAGAGGGGTGGGTTGCAATGGTAAACCCAGAGGAAAGAGCTGCTTTTAGGAAGCTGAAGGTGATAGAAATGTTCTTTCCTTCCTTCCTTCCTTCCTTCCTTCCTTCCTTCCTTCCTTCCTTC
>CM021732.1:70106600-70131404 GCA_011075105.1 Heteronetta atricapilla | reverse complement strand
TTCCTTCCTTCCTTCCTTCCTTCCTTCCTTCCTTCCTTCCTTCCTTCCTTCCTTCCTTCCTTCCCCTCCTTTCTTTCTTTCTCTATTTTTTTTTCCACTTGCTGCTGTTTGGTAACATTAGCTGAGCAGTATGTTGTGGTTTTTTTTTTGTTGTTGTTGCTTTTTTTTTTTTTTTACTTTTTTGCTTGTTAACTGCATCATCAACAGGAGAGTGGTGACAAGGTCTTTAAGCATTTCTTTTTGCTCAGCAGGGTTGTTTTCAACTGGCGTTGGTTCAACTTGGAATGAGGAGAGAAGTTCTACATCCTAGAAATCTGATTATTTGATGTTGTAGAGATAGTCATGAAATTGAGCCTTGTTGGTTGGAACACATGTTGAGGTAATAACATGATTCAGGAGATGTGATGCAGTTCCTTCAAGGAAAAGGAGCTATCAGTTGCAACTGTGTTCTAATTTGGACCATAGAGAAGGACTGCAGTAATGTTACCAGCCAATTAGCTGTTGCTCTATCATATTAATGTGCTGGCAGTTGTCATATCCCAATAAATAGGCTAATGAAAAAGTAGAAGGATTAGGGGATTAAGGAGTGCAGGGTAGGGATAGAAAGATAGATTGAGCCTCTTCTTTCTCCATTCAAAAAGACAGAATCTGGCTAATGTTTCAGAAGGTGTTTTTTTCCACTGGTATCAAACATTTCTCGGTACCCTTTTAATTGGTTTCCATTTTTTTTTTTCTTTCTTTTTTTCTTTCTTTTTTTTTTAAAAAAAAAAAAAAACATAAAAAACCCACAGATGCTCTACTTGGAAGTCCTGTTTTCAGTTTTGGCAGAGTAATTCTCCCTAATCCTTTCTTTATATTTTTTAAATCTGTCTCTTTTCACCTGGTGTCTTATATTGAGGCTTTCGAACTCAATGCAGAACATACTGCCGGTACATACTGGCATTACATTTTTTAGGGTAAGTGACTCTTCAAATAAGGTTACTGTGAAATAATATTCAGTGCTACCATTAGATCTTGGGTGATGGGAGTTAATAAGCCAGTTTTTCTTTCTTTCTGTTATTTTTCTGTTACGCTGTAAAACCAAGTTAGCAGGCCTTATGCACCTGACTGCTTTCTAAAGAGACATAATTAATGAATCATATGGTTTATTCATATTTTATTTGAAAGAAAACTTTTAGGCTGTCTTGCAGTGTTGATGTTTAAGAAATCATGATGGATATTAGAAAAGTGTTTGATTTTCTACAGGCAAGGCTATGCGGTATTTTTCAGCCTGACTGAACTGAACCAAAGATAGACCAGATGTTTTGAGAGCCTTTCATTACACAGATTGAATCCTACAGTTCTGCAAGGCCTGGGTAAATGTCCATCCTTCATGTGCTTAAGTGAGATAGACTTTTCAACCTTCTGATATTCCTCCTATCCCTTCTCATAATCTGATTATCCACCAACACAAGCATTTTTCTTTCTGTTCATTAAAATGTTCTTCAAACGGATGAAGGCCACAGTGAACAGCAGTAACCTTTAATAACAAGTGGGCTAAATATACTCTTGTTCAAAAATGGAATTTAATTTGAATACTTTCTTGAGACTTAAAGTATGTTTTCGGCCTTTTAACAGCCTCTTCATGTGTCATCAGTTGCTCAATTTATGCGTGTAGGCTTCAGTGGGTCAAAAAGCTGCCTAGAAAACTGACAGTGCTTGTACCATTGCGGTCACTCAGCAGAGCAGTGTTAGAGGGCTGCTCCCCACAGATCAGACTGTGGTGTTGATGAGGGTTACCTAAACCACTCCAGCTGTAATTTGACACAAGTCACAGCGGTGTGGGGGATCAGAGGCTAGTTACTTACCTTCAGTCACTCATGTGTAGGGCTGCTGTTCAGGCTGTTAAATGAAAAGCTGAGAATGGACAGAGCAGGAAAAACTGAGCACCTGCAAGGCGTAACGTAGTAAAACAATGGTTTGGATCAGATCTAGTATGCTGTGTTATATGTCTGTTCATCAGAGCTCTGAGGAGAGCTGCATGTATTTGCTTTTCAGTCCATGCTGAGCCTGCATTCTTACAAGAAAAAGATGTGTCCGTGGGCTGACAACTCTCAGGGAAAGGTTCAAAAATGAAATGACATTTAGGGAAGGAAGGCACTCACAGTTCAGATGAAGTGCAGTGTGCCCAGAGGTGTTGATTAAGACAAATGGACTTCAGGACAGTTCTTGGAACCTCCATCATTGCACTGCCACAGCGAGCAAGCGGCATGTCGTGTCAATTGACTGCTGATGCATTTTCTCCTCACAAAGTCACTTTCATCTGATACTGGCAGTAGTTGCTGCTGCTGGTGTGGTTTTAAATAATGATTTTGATCACAGGTGAGCCCTGTGGCCCAGGCTGAGGTCAAACAGAAGAATATTTATTTTGTTCTAAGGAAAACAGGAGTACAGAGGGTATCTGGACCAGATTCTTAGCTAAAATGCAGACCCTCCTGTGTGAGATTATAAGAGTTTCTTTCTCCTTGCTCTCCTCATTTGTGTTGTTTATAATATTCTGCAATAGCCCTATTATATTCTGCAATAGCCCTAGTACCACCAGCTCCTCAGCACCCCCTCCCATCACCTTGAGGGGCTGTTCCTTCCTTGTATCTGCTTGCACATGCAGTCTATCTAGAGTCAGTTGTATTTTATTTTTTTTTCCCTCCAAAAAACTTAGTTTCTACTTAAAACAATAGACTTTCCAACCAGGATCATTTTGATGGAGCCAGGATAGACAGAACTCCTAGAACAACTCTGCTCAAAGACCTGAGGGGCCAGTAATCTTTGGCAGTGGAGTAAAGAGAGCTGCCAAGCAGCTTGAAGTGACGCCCCATTCACCTCCTGCACAGCTGTAGTCAAAATGGTGTTTGTGGTCCTAACCTAGGAGACTGTCTCTGATCTGAAAAGTGAACAGTCAGAGTTAGCAGAGATGAGATATCTTCATAAAGGTGTTGTGTAAAAAAAGTCATTTGTTATACAGGGAAGGAAAACAAGGTGGGCTTGCCTTTCTCCTCTGCTAGGTAGAAAATGCTGAACCTCACTCACTTCCATTTGCCTTTGCTCAGTGTGCCATAAGGAATTAGACCCCTATTCTAATGACAAAGGATTTATCCAGTAGCCCAGTTTTCGCTGTTTGCTAAATACATGAGCACTCATGTTCCCAGTTACACAGTGCAACTTCTTCAGTTTGTTTGTTTCTGTGTACTTTTCTATTGACTGAGACAATCATCCTCCTGCGTCTTTCTTGTGCACATACCTGATTGTTGCTGGAGACGGGTAGCTTGTCCTGAAGCTGTAGAAGATGCTGAAAATAAAATACACTTGCAGGTCTAGGGGGAAACTTTTGTAAATTCAACCATCATAGTCTGTCCTTTATTCAGTGTTTGAAAGGGAGAGCATCTCATGTAAGCCAGTTATTTCAAAAAATTTGATCTTACTACATTCACTGCAAAGAATGAGTCTGTCTGATCCATAATTAATATGCTATTCCCTATAAATTATATTTAGGTTCTTATTCTGTGATTAGCTTTATTTTCCAATTAAAAAATAAATAGATTCACTGGGTGCTACATTTTCAGATATTTTTCATCAAGATTAGGTAACTCCATGCTTAAATGGTTATTCATTTATTATGTTTACATTCTAATAGTGCATCTATTAAAGGCAAATGCACAACCATTAGTATGTAAATTCAACTTGGATGTCTGAACAAATGGGGTACAGCCTCAATTGTGATTTATTGTCTAATTAGTTTTACTGTAATTGAAGATATATAAAGTGTGTTTGTGTGTGTGTGCATGTGGAGGTACAACAGAACAGATGACAGTGTAGCCTAAATGTTTTATTGGCCTGATTTTGGGAAGGTTGAATTTTCTTACGAATGACTTATGTAGATCATCTGAAGTGAATGTCAATAAAACCTTTACAGTGCTATGTATCATCTCAGGTTTGCCTGTATACCCTGCAGAACATTGTGAAGCTCTTTTTTCATTTTGGGTAGCAAGAAAAAGAAGACAAAAATACCATCTTCATTGTGGAGGCCCTGTACTGAGCTGTGCGATTGGATTAGAAATTGCTTGATCATCAAGTCTTCTCTCATCAGGGTGTTGTCTCTTGTATCATTTGTAGCTGGTGCTGGTATTGAAGCTCCAGGAACGTGAGCCCTCTGGCCTCAGTCAGGCAAAGTACTGAAGCACATGCTGAGCCTTAAGCTTTCAAGTAGTCCCATTTACATCAACGGGTTAGTTCCTGTTCTGAAAGTCAAGCATATCTTAAATGATTAAATAGTTTCAGGTCAGAGATCTGTTACTTCCTAGGATGTAACCAAGAGCGATCAGTGCCTTGTAGGGCTGAAACAGAGAAAACTTGCAAAACGGCTGTTACAGGCAGTAAGAGTTTAACGTGCCAGTCAGTCCCCAACCCGTTCAGTTGCTGCAGCTTGGGGGCTTTTCCTTCCCAGGTGCAGAACTTCACACTTGTCCTTGCTGAATTTTGTAAGGTTACTCTTGGCTTATTCCTCCAGTCTGCCTAGGCCCCTCTGGATGGCAGCCTGGTTACTGAGTTTATCAGCACCCAGTATTTGGTGTCATTCTGCAGATTTTTTGAGCAAACACTGGATTGCCACCACCAGGTCACTCATAAAGATGTGAAACAGGACAGGTCCCAGTATAGACACCTGCAATGCTCCACTTATGCTCTACTGGGAAGCCATTAACAACTCATTAACCGATGTTCTCTGAGTCTAACCATACAACTATGCGTTTTTACAAAATTCTTTGTCCAGCCTTCCAGACAATAATATCCTAACTTGGGCACAATAATTCTTTCCGATAGAGTGTCAAAAACCTTTCTAAAATTAAGATAAATGAAATCTACTTTTCTCCCATTATTTACTGGACCAAGAATCTCATCATAGGAAGTGTTCAAGTTGGCTGGGCATGATTCAGCTTTGGTAAATCCATGCTGACTGGTCCCAATTACTTATTTTTCCCATTTGTGCAGAAACTGGTTTCAAGAGGACTCTGTGGTTTTCCCAGGGACAAAGGTGAGGCTGACTAGCCTTTAGTTCTCTGGATTGTCTCTTCGAACTTTTCTGAAGTCTGGCACAAGCCTTATATTTCTCTGGTAGTTGGGGACCTCCCCTGATCTCCATGACCTTTCAAAGGTAATACAAAGGTGGTTTTGCCACTAAAAAGTGTGTGATAGTGCTGTGGCCTGAATACAGAAGCAGCACAAGGGAAAGGCCATGGATCAGTGAGGGAGGTGAGCAGCTTGGGTGGGAAGAGGAGCTTCTGCTAACTGGGAGTCTTCCACTTTTTCCTCCTCCAAGAGATCCAAAACCTCAGTCCTGGATGGAAACAGGGAAGGAGTCCAGAAATAATTGAAAGAAAAGTCAAGGACTAGAGGAGAAATGACAAAGTAACTTGGATGAACACATGCAGCTGTGCTTGTTTTTTTTTTTTTTTTTTTTTTTTTTTTTTTTTGTAGCTTAGACTCCAGTGGTGTCATTGTAAGTGAAAGACAACTGTGCTCTACTCACGAGATCCAAAGGCCTCTGAGTCTGTAAATGTGTCCTGTAGATTTCAAACTGGACGCTTCATATCTTCCCAAACCAGGTGTTTGCTATTGTCCTTTGTGCAATTCATGTAAGAATATTCTCACATAAAAGAAGAAGCGTTGCCTTTTTAAAACAACAAATGAAAGAGTCAAGATCACAATTTTTCTGCTTCTCTGTACTCTGTTGAAACATGGCAGAAATCCAGTTTCTCAAGTCTTTATGGGTAACATCCACAGTGTATCCAGTAAAAGGCTTTGGCACAAACAAAACAAAAAAATAGTGCCTCAAGAATGCCCACCTCAGGTATCACTGAATTTAGAGCATGTTTTTTGTTTAGAGGATGCTTGGTGAACACTTGGAAAATGTGGTATACCCAGCAGGAATGTTGTCAATACAAGTGAAAGATTCCCAGCAACTGGGAACAGACCACTGGGGACTTTCTTCTGAATTTTACTTTTAAACAAAAAGAAGTGACTGAACCGTTGACTGTTTTGAGCTGAAGTCCTCCCCGAAACAAATCTTCCAGTATCATGTAAATGAAAAATGAATTTCCAGTTACTGGTGCTGCTGCGATGTACTGTTGCATTCTGGAGAATCATTTTGCTGCTGGTAAAAGCCAGTGCAGCCCAGTCAAAGCACACCTGATACTATTTAAATGAATACTTTGCAAAATTTGTGATGAGCTTCCAAAAGCATATGTTAGTGTGGTTTGCTCTGATCTCTAAACCTTGTATATTTGCTGTTTGACTGTTTGAGGCTCTTTAAAACAAACAGCTCACAAATGAGTAATTCTGCTACTGAATATATCAACCAATCTTTATTGCACCCCAGATGATGAAGTGTAATGGTTGTACAGAGTGCTTAAATAAGCCACGGAGCAATTTCCAGCAGCGATATATATGCTGAAACCCACGTTAAATTAATATTATATTAATTTTATATTAATGTATCGAATAAATATAAATAAACCTGGAAATCTAAAATAACATTAGATTTTGGATTGGGTATGTGAAACTATGAGAACCAGCTGCTGTTGCTTTCAGCAGGAATCTACGGATGTTCAGTGCTTTCAGTTTTACTGTCTACAAAAGTATATAGGTAATAAGGAGGATAACCCATACACTTTTGCCAACAGTTTTCAAATATTGGTGTAATTACAGTGTGGTGAATAGAACTCTTGCTAGAAGTAGCCACCTTGACAACAGCTACTTGTCTTTGGACCTGACCTGACAAGGAACTCAGTTTCCCAACTCAATAATTCTGTTTTCCCTGGTGTTTCCCTACTCAATAATTCTGTTTTCCCTGGTGTTTCCCTACTCAATAATTCTGTTTTCCCTGGTGTTTACAGTTACAATGTAGTTACCGTGTACCTGCTGCCTTAGCATGTCATCTCCAATACCATCCCAGGACAGAAAGCTCTTCAGGACAGGGGTTATGGTTTTGTACTCTGTCTACCTAATGGTACCCTGGCAGTCCTGTAATTATCACAATGTAAGAATCTGCGTGCCTACTGCAGGGTTAAATATATCTTTGTGTGTGTACATTATGTGTTTGATAAAAGAATAAATTCCTGTTTAACATGTGCCTAAGCACTTGCAGTACATACGTGTGTGTGGCTTTAGAGATTCGGAGGTCTGTATTAGTGAGCATACACTACCAAATAAGTGTTTAGAAGAGATAGTGAAAGCAGTAGGAAATGATGTGCTCTATTTATTTTTATTAATTTTCTGTAAAAGGTTGGGTTTTGTCAAAGATTATTTTACTGGATAGCTGTTTTTAACATTTGTGCAAATGTTTTATGCACAAAAGATGCATCTTGTAAAGAGCTTTTGATAAAATGGTCTCTAAAATCATGCTTAAAGCCCTACAGTCATCTTCTGCATCATGATTAGCCATTGCAGCTTAGCTGTAAGTGTCACAAGGAAATGAGGGCTGGGGATAATATGTCTGGATGCATGTGTGTGTATTCATGAACAACAGCACCTTTCTAAAGTACATGGTATTAATAAAAACCCTGATTTTCAGCTACTACTTCTCTGATCAGAATATAAATTAGGCTACAGAGAACAGCCAAACAACAGAAGGCACGGTTGGGAAAACCTGTGTTACTCTTATCATACCTGCCCTCAATTTCTTTCATCTTCATGGATCATAGTACTGACTACCTAAAACAGAATGTGAAAAGTAACTCATGTTTTGGTGTGTGTATGCTGCAGAGGATTAGTCTTGCTTTCACAAATTTTCAAAAATTAAATAATGGGAGAAAATGACCTCTTCTGAGGATTGCTTGCATCCTCCTGCATGTGGATTAAATTCACTTTGTATAACTATCCCCACATATCCCTCTTCTCCTAAATCAGGATGAACCAAATTTTTTGTAAAGCAAGAAGAAAGAAATTGCATTCCTGGACAAGTATCCTTCTCATAGGGGTTTGATTGGGTGTGTGCTTATCACTATAACTGTTCTTTACATTTTGTAATTTAATATTTGAACATTTAGTGTACTTCTTGTGCTTTTATGGCTTGGACTGTTCTTGGCTTCTTGGTCTGTTTTGGCGTCTGTCGTTTTCTAAGTGTTACTCTATACCAAGATTGTAGCTTTGGGGATGCTGAAAGTCTGTCTGAAAGGAAAAATGAAAGGCTTTTTTCCATCTTCTGAGTATTGAGTAAGAAAGTAGAGCCTTTCATTTCAGTCTCTCTCTAGCTTACCTCTTTTGAGGTTGTCATTTGTATGAATTTAGTACTGAGGGTGGGGAAAAAATAAAGTTGACTACTGTGAAGAATAAAGCGCTGGATTTGGCCAAAAGTCATTGGAACCTGAGCTGTGTGTGGCACTGCATTTTCTCCAAGTGAAGAAGGAAACCCATATGTTTCAGAGGCACTGGATATCATGGAAAATATTTCAAAACTAGAGCTCATCTGCTCACATAAATTTCTGTACATAGCAGTTAAGCTCTTTTAATTTCCTAGGGATCGTGGACTTTTTTTTATATGCTATCTACATTAGCATTTTCCACAGATTAGCTCATAAGACTGAGAAGGGTGGAAGAGTGAGGACATTTTCTTCTCATTCTGTGACAGCTGTAGCAATGTCCAGGGCCACATGTGAAGTTGCTTCTGTCAAAGAAGTATGAAACATCATCAATATTGTCTGGAAATCTCTGTGCTTTTTAGGAAGGAAAGAAAAAAATACAGCTTGTTAGGCAGGACAGAAGGACTTTCTCAGGACTCACATGTGCCTGTGAGATCTGTGATACATACTTATTATGGTACAAGCTACATTCAGGTGTTCTGGAGATTCACTGTTCAAACAACAGCTCTCCAGAGTTGTAGAATTAATGAGCAGAAAAAGAAATATAATCAACAGCACATTAGATGAGATTTCTTGTCTAAGCTGAAATAAAATGTTGGGTGCAATTTGTTTCCATTTTTATGTTACGTATTTGGAAGAAATACATCTTCATATTGCTGCAGTCTCTTTCCAAATGCTTGCATTTTTTATTTCAATATAAATCTTTTATATGAATTGTTGATGTGTGCAGTATTTTACTACACTGAGCTATTTATCTCAGCATTATTATTAAGCATAATGATAAAAAAACACCACATACAAACAAAACCAACAGAAAGGAGGAAACCCCACTTGTGAGCATGAGAAATGCTGAGTGTCTGCACCAATGCCTCCTGCAGGAACTGCAGGCGCTCAGCACTACCAAAGGACAAATTCTTAGTGTCTGCCGAGAAGGTGGGGTTTTGCTGGTTTATACCAGTTTATTGTCTGTTCTTTGCAGCCATGCAAGATAGCTCTTAGAAACATGCAGGGTTGGGACACACAGTCCTCATTCCCTGTCAGTTTGTTTCTGTGGTCTGTCTTCTCTCCCATTTTTATTCCTACTACAGAAAACCTGACAGAGTGATTGTACCTCTGGAGCAGGAGATTTGAGTAAAAAGGACAGACAGAATAAGGATAGACTGTGCAAAAAGTGGTTTTAGGTGTTGATTATGAGGCTTGATGTTGCTTCAAAAATGCTGACACAGCAGCTATCACCAGGTTTCATGATTAAAAAAAAAAAAAAAAGTTTCTTTCAGGACTCTCGAAATTTATACATCTACATCCCATTTTCTTGACACAGGCTGGGCCTGGGAAGAGATAATGCGTGTACCCATTTTGAAGATTCCAAATCCACTGGATTCTTTCCCTATGACACAATCTTGCCCATTTTCTATAGAGGATACCACAACATGGGTCGTCCCATCTCTCTGTGTCAGAACAATTCTCTGATGGCAACTGCTTAAATGAAAAAGTGATACCATAAGAAGTTTTATTTGCTTTTAATAGCCTTGCAATGATCATTTATGTGTGTGAAATGGGAGAATATTAGCACCATGAAACCAGTTTGCTCAGCAGACTGTCAACTGGCAACCAGCAGCCTGTGGAAAGAAGCATGACTATATATTTTGCCACGACAGACCAAGAGCTGCCAAAAGAACATGTCAGGCTAGTCTCTTCTTCACCCTGCTGTTTTCAAAAGGAGGTTGCAAGAAGCTGAGTAGATGTGAGAGTGGGTAGTAGAGCAAAATTCCCTTTTGGTGGTTCTTCTTCCTGTGAGTCCTATCTCTTCTTGGGAAAAAGAAGTTATTTTTAACTAGTCAAGCACAGAGCAGTGTGTTCATCACCAGTATTGAGTCATTTGTATTCATCTTTTTGTCTTTTTCATAATCAGATTGCAAGTGGCAATGCATATCCAGATACTGAAGTGCATGGGTACCTGGAAATATTGCTATACTGTGTGCACAGTGACACTGTGATAACCCTGCTTTTCGTAAGAGCAGGTCAATCCTTTTATTTCTTTATGTCTTCCTGCACTTTTTCAGTTTCTTACTGTCATATAAAAATAACCTTTTCAGTGCCAACACAAGTGGTTCTTTTGTATGTGGAAAATATCAAAAAAGCCATGCATTGTTTCTCTTTTTTTTTAAAACTATAAGGTCTATTTAAAATATTTATTTGCACTCAGAAAAGTGTATTGCAGCTTTAAACTTGGAGCATTGTCTGTGACAAATTTAAATGAGCTTGACTGTAAAATAAAATACTTGCAGTTTAAAACAATGCTGTATTTAAGAACACAGCCTCTTTCCAGTGGCACCTCAGAGGTGTAATAACTAGCAGTAATTCTGGATGAACTTGTTTAACCTAAAAGCTGTCTACTCACTCACTCTGCCACAGCATCAGTCTTCTTGTGAATTCTTCCTAGCACTTGGAAAAGGTGGAGCAGCTTATCTAACAAGTTTAATTTTTTCATTGGCTGTTACCCATCTTAATTTTTCAGTGTCATATGAAGTATTGACTTTCCTTTTTCAGGCAGACTTCTCTATAATAAGCTGTAACTTTTAGCAAGAAAGGTCATATTTATTCTTGTACATGTGCACGTGCGTGTGCACTTGTGATGAATCTCTGTTTATTTTTTTCTTTTCAACAGTTCTTCACTAGCATTGGAAAAGGTGACTGACTGAGGTGATATGAAGAGCTACCTGGTGATCACTTATACAGGGCATTTAAGCTCTTTCTTGTTTTGCATCTTCAGGGAACCTGTAACACAGCTGAAGAGAGAAACTGTCATATTCAATGAGACCCCATGGGGCTTAGCTTAGGTGGGAAGGGGATGGAGCTTGGTTGGCCACCTGCACTGTTCAGCTGAGAGGGATCTGGTCCACAGACCTGGCCATGCACGAAGCCACAGCTCCTGATGTGATGCAGCTGCTTTCTCCCTCATTGAAGGCTGAGTCTTAGTTAGAAAGTCAGTCTATGCCCCATGGCACTTCCCTATTATTCTTCCTGCATCTGGAACAGCATTTGCTTGGTTTTTACATTTGGCAGCAGTTCAATTTACTGTATTACTTGATAATGTTGTTTCCTTTCTTGTACTTTCTAGAAGTTACTTCCCGTATTTCCGTGACTGATTTTCCCCAGGGATGAGGGGTGTAAAGGGAAAGAGAGTGTTTTGTCAAGGTGAGGAACAGCAGTAATTTGTAACCCAATGCTGTTTTAATTATGGAGGCTGCTGCTGACGAACAAGTGTGTCTTTCTACCAGACACATGACTTTCTTCAAGGTATTGATCTCTAGAGGGGAGTCTGACATTCATCCTCCTTTTGTGTCCCCATGAAGGGATGTGAACTGCAGTAGCTGGAGTGGAAACTGGGATAATGTTTGATTTGGGCTGTGGGTGTGGGTTGGCAGCTCTAGCCAGCTGCAGTATTGGTAGGCAAATGCTTCTTATGGCAGGTTGTAGCTTTCACTCGGGTTCTCTTCTGAAAGTGAAGAACAAGGTCAGAACTGGGGCTCCTAAACACAGCTTGGAAATCAAACATTTCAGTCACTGAGCACAAATCAAAACTTTTGGGAACGAGAAGGAACTAGGTTGGTTAGAAAGTAACAAGAGGGGAAAATGGGGACACCTATAGGAATGTTTGGACAATAGTTCCCATTTTCTCTGTCACAGAGCTTCTAGAACTCCTGATTGTGTGGTACTGTTGCCGTGCCTTCGATGAATTGTGTGTGAGCTGGTGTACACCCAGTTCTGTTCAGTAGCTCAACTTTTTACGCTGTCCCTAATACTTGCTTTAAAATGAAAAACAAGTCACTAAAGTAGTAAAAGAAAGGATATTTGGTTTAGTAATACTGTAGTTACCAGAATGCCATGAAAGAAGCAATTTCCTTTAAGACAAAAGACCTGTTATGCTGTATCTAACCATCCAGCTCAAGTACACTGTCTACTGTGTTGGCAAACAGAAGAGCAAGTATGAAAGCAGTGTGATCCTTCTCTAATTTTACTGATCTAGCTGACAGCAATGAGAGTTGCTGTACCAAAAATGTGGTTGGATCACTCTGTTTAATAGTTACTTAAAGACCTATCCACCCTGAATTTTAGTCCCTTGTTGGTCTTCCTTCCACTCTTCTGTAACAGATCTTCAGTTACACTATGCACAGGGTGGAAAAAAAAAGTACCCTTTAGTTCATTTGAAACCCAATGCTTCCTTTGTGCTCTCCTCTTTTCTCCTTGCTTCTGTGAGAAATGGTGAATATTAAATGAATTCATGGTCTGAAGGGGTTTGGGGCACTCAAGGCACTCACATGATCTTCAAACCAAGGACAGAGCATTCTCACCCATGTGTGAAGGAAACCTCTTCCACTCAGAAAATGGTCCCTGTGTACAAGCAGAGTGCCTGAAACAGGGAACAGCTGATGTTCCCATGGACAAATGGTGTTCCCTGTACCTGTACATGAGCTTGCAGAGGTGAGCACCTCTGTCAGGGGAGCACTGCTGTCCGAACAGGGCTGATCCTACTGTGTGTGCCCCTGTGCACGGAGAAGCTTGGAGCATCGCCGCAGTCTAATGCTTATCTGCGGCTCCCCCCAGGAAGACAGAATAGTGTGTCACTCCTAAACTTGTCCTTTCGTGGTGTTTTTAAAAGTTTAATTCCTGAACATATCTGCATATCTGCTTACTGGAATTTATAAAAGTTCTCTGTTGAAATTTCTCAATTTTCTCCTTTTGACGTGTGTGTGCACCCATGTTTATACCTAAATATATACATATGTGTGTGGGTGTATACACATATGAATGTATAGAACTTACTATATAACTAAGAAAAAAAATAATTCCATGAAGGAAAGCAGAGAAAACTTATCATAGTGGAACACTGTAACTGCAAATTTTAAGGCATGACAGCCAAGAAATTCAAAATTATGCTTCCTGCAGCAACTCTAATTTGTCTACACCGATCATAAATACAAAAGTGTAAATCTAGCAGCATACACGCTAATACAGGATACTTCATTATATGCAAGGGGGCTAAGTTACAGTTGTAAATTTGCAACTTCAAATTTTGTGCCTGTTGCGTGTTTAAATTTCCTGTGATGACACTGAATGTTGTTTCAGCCTGGAATATATTAAGAAAAGTTTAGCTGTTACAAGAATGTAGCTTTAATTTCAATGAGAATATTACATTACATTAAAACGCTGTAGAATTGATATACGTATTTTTCCAAAACACGGGCAATGCAGGACTGTTAAAGCTTGGCAGCCACAATGCTGCTAAGTCTCATATTTTTCTGACTAGACTGCTGATGGCAGTAAAGCATGGTTGGCTTTTTAATAGTTTGGCTTTTGTGTAGTTGCTAACCCAGTTTTTGGTACTCGTTATTGTTAACCTTGCATTTGTGTCAGAGCTGTCAAAACGGAGCTACAGCTTTTTCCTCTGCCATGTTTGTAGTTCCCTTGTTTGCGTCACCCCAGCTGTACCTGGCAGCACCTGAGTGAACAGCCACATCACAAAGCTTCTCCTGTCCCCTCAGCATATTGCACTCATAATTACTGTGTCTGGAAAAATGTCTTTTTTTTGCTAACACTAAGTATTTGTGGAAAGCCCTGAGGGCTTTCCTGTTTTCAGAACTCTGGGCTCAAGATGTTCTGATGCCTTCTACTGGCTGGTTCAGTACCACCACTGATTGTGTGCCGTCTCCAGCCCTTTTCCTCAGGAGGTGATGGCTTCCACCTTGATATGCTCTCTCCCGCGCAGTTGTGAGGTGTCTGGGCCAAGGCTAGCTGACCGTCCTGTGCAGATGAGCAGAGGTGACTTTGCTGGTGACCACACGATTGCTTTTGTCAGGGCATCAAGAGTAGAGCCCTGGGGTGGCAATATGCAGAGGCCAAGTATTTCCAGCTGTCTACCAATGCCTCAACATGCTGAAGTTCTTCATCCAGCACGTATTCTACATAAACCACTGGTCAATGCAATTTTCAGCTAGCTGCACCAGGCTGTGTACTGCAACGGTGGAGGAACAGGCCTGTGTTTTTGTAAGCTGCTGCAGAGGCAGTGATCTATAGCACAAAAATCATAGAATCACAGAATGGTTTGGGTTGGAAGGGACCTTAAAGCCCATCCAGCTCCAACCCCCTGCCATGGGCTGGGACACCTCCCACCAGATCAAGTTGCCCAAAGCCCCATCCAGCCTGGCCCTGAACACCTCCAGGAATGGGGCATCCACAGCTTCTCTGGGCAGTGTGTGCCAGTGCCTCAGTACCCTCTGAGTGAAGAATTTATTTTTTATATCTAATCTAAATGTACCCTCTTTTACTTTAAAGCCATTTCCCCTTGTCCTGTTCCTACCCTCCCTGACACAGAGTCCTTCCCCAGCTTTCCTGCAGGCCCCATGTAGGTACGGCAAGGCTGCTGTAAGGTCTCCCCAGAGCCTTCTCTTCTCCAGGCTGAACAACCCCAGCTCCCTCAGCCTGTCTTCACAGGAGAGGTGCTCCAGCCCCTTGATCATCTTTGTGGCCCTCCTCTGGACTCGCTCTGACAGGTCCATATCCTTCTTGTTGAAATGGAAAGCAAATGCAACATTAAAGTAGTGTCATGGTGACAAAACTGTGATGTGACCAGAGAAATGGTGCCGAGCTGCCTGTGTGTCAGCAGTTCTGTCTGTCCAGGCTGACTGGTGCCTGGCAGCAGCATTCTGCTGGTGGGATCAGTTCTACCTTCTCCTGAACCTGTTTTGGGTTATGTGGTAATCTTCTAAAAAACAAACACACACACACACAAAAACAAAAACAAACAATCAAACAAACAAACAAAAAAGCATAAGGGGGCTGAAGGGGTGGTGAAATGAGGGATGGCAGTGCTTCCAGGGATGGGCAGCATGCTGGGAGTTGGGACCAGTGTCCCAAGCTGATAGGCTTTAGACTGCTCTTGTTAAAGGGCAGGAGAGTTCAGAGAGGAGGACAATATTTACAGTTGGACTTCTTAGGCCACAGTGTGTGTTTTCTAGGGTGTCTTTGTGCAACCTTAGTAACTTCATTCTGACCTGCCATCTGGAAACGGTTGTCCTATGCTCTTCACATTTTAAGTGTGGCTAATAAACAATTATGTAGCTCATGTAGCTCTACAACAAACAGATCAATACATTTGAGAGCTAGGAATTTTATCATTATACTGACTTTAGTGTTGATATAATACTTTCTGCAATGATATTGACTGCAGCCAGGTGGTGAAGGGCAAGTGTAATACGGGATTATTGCCTTGCATTGCCTTGTATTGTGTATATATATATATATAGTATTATAAGGCTTTGATAATGCATAAGTATCTAATAATAAACAAGTTATGCTTACTGCTTTAAGCATTTGTCCTTCCAGTCTTCATAACCCTCCTCAACACACACACAAGCATATTCAAGTGTGTGCACACAAAATTACAATTCTGTATCAAAGTTAGTAACACCATGGTTTTATTCAATGAAACAGTTTTCCTATAGAGTTGATAATGCAGAAGGAAGGCCAGATCCTGCAGATTACTACATCTCTGAATAAATTTTCTCATGTTTAATTTGATGACACTGATAGCCTAAGTCAGTATTCAGATAAGTTTGCAAGATCTGGCCACATTGGGTCCCTGTGTACACCTCATTTAGAGTGGGAAAGAGAGTGCTGTTTTCATGTGCCTGCTGCTTTTGAAATTGATAACTAATACTCACTCACTCTGAATTATGGGTACTCTGCTCCTGTTGAGTTTTAGGTATTTCTGACTTACTTGAATATATAATTATTTTCCTTCAGTTTCTTTCTTTCTGTGGGAGTGAAAGAAGCCAGGTGCCCAAACTGTGTGGTCATGCTTAGGCTCATGAGCCACATATGTTTGAAAACTAAATGCTGTGAAGCTGGGAGTTCAGTGAGTTTTTGATTAGTCCCTACAAGCTTTGAAACGTGCTCAGTAGGTTGCTGAAATATATCACTGGTAAATGTAGTGGTAGTATGGGGTGAGAATATAGGTGTCTACTGGAGAATCATAACTTTATTTACATTAAGATGTGTATGAGGTCGTTGACAGAGGAGTATTTCTAGCATTTACAGCTGTGATTTTGATGCAGGAGAGGAGATGTTTGCATTTAATTCATTAACTTCTGGTATTTCATCAAAAGCTCTTGTATGATGGCTTTATTGTATGAGTTTTTTTGAATTTGATGTACAGGTTGTGAATTCATGTGACAATTTCATTCATTTAACAAGTTGGATAATTCTTTGCAATTCAAAACTTATTTACCGGGTTGGAGAGGGGAGGTATTAATTTTAAATTGCATTGTATTCCTAATCATATGTTTATTGACTGGTTTACACTGTACAGAACAGGATTTGTGTAAATCAGCATGCTATAAATTCACCTTTTTAACAGTTTTATTGCTTGAGCAGGTATTCACTTAGGATTTCACTGTTGCATCATAAAACATTCCCAGGGAAGGAATACATTTTTGAGTGAGATGCTATGATCTATGGACCAAGATTCACACATCATCTGTCAAAAACACATACACAAAACAAGAAAAGGTGTTTTTTCTTTCAGACCCCCAAAACCTTGTGCTAAAGTACAAATTCAAATGCAATATACATTAGTGGAAGGCAGGAGTAAGATATTGCATGACCTAGATGGCATGAAAGAAGAGCGTTGCCAGTTTCTTTTCTTTAATGGGGAAACATCTCAGCAAAGGCAAAGTCTGAAACCCATTGACTCCAGGGAAGTTTCATCAAAACTGAAAAATTAATAATTGTCTTGTTTTCTTTCTCATACTTTTTTTCTTTCTCATACTTTTTTTTTTTTTTTTTGCAAGTAACAAGATGCATGGTTTTGACCACAAAATCAAGCCAATCTGTCTGCAGCAAAGATGCTATGGTTTCCCCTTTATATTTAAGAGATCGTTGTGGTATTTGTGGAAATAATAGCTATGCTACTAGCAATACGTTTTTTGTATAAAATCTGTAAAGATCTACTGGGAAGTGAATTGATCCCTCTCTTTAAGCCAAACTGTGTCCCTGTTTGTAACCTTTCATTATGCAGGCACAAAATTTATAAGATTTCCTTAGCATGAAATTGGACATTACAAATGATAAAAAATGTTATTTAACAACAATATAAAATACATAGAAATTCTGTACATTCATGTGGTAAAGATTTTTGAATTTGTGAAAAATCAGAAAAAATCTTTTAAAAAGTGAAATTCTATCCAATGAATAGTTGTATTAAAATGATCTCTTCCTTTTAAGCAGCTCTGATCCAAAAGTGTGTTCAGGCTCATAAATGTTAATTTTAGCAAATGTAAGTTTTTTCTTTTATTCCTTTATTTTAAACTCTCAGAGCCAAAACATTTAGGGGAAAAAGAAAGCAAAGAAAGAAAGAAAGGTATTTTAATGTAGTTTTTGCTCATAATTAGCAGAATTAATGCTTATCCTAACTGCAGAGGCAAGTTTTTACTTCAGTGCAACAGCAAGTTCAACCTCATTAAAAAAAAAAAAAAAAAGAGAAGCTGGGGGAAGACCAAAGGTGTCATCTTTGTTATCTGCCTGCAAGATGTTGGTTGAGGATAGAAGAGGAGATTGAGTTTGAGGAATTGGCAGCTAGAAGTCTTTTTCTTCTGAATGAATGGATTGGAGTGGTTATGAAAGGATCTTTAAAAGAAATTTTCTAGTACAAAGTCCTATATTTCAGTTGTTTATGAGGTCAGCTTGCATTTCAAAAGTATCTCAGAAAGCTTTCAAAGTGTGCACTGTGTGTATTATACCAACTCAAAACAGAATTATAGGTATTCCTGACAAAGCCAGACACTTACAGAAGTATCTTTTTAATCTTTTTTTTTTTTTTTTTTTTTTTTTTTAGCCACTCAGTAGATACCCACCTTTGATTAATGACATCTCCTTTTGGCTGCCTTCTGAGACGTACTCCAAGAATGATTTCTATGAGTTGGCCCGAACCATTGGTGGAGACCTGATAGAAAAGGTTGTCCTACTGGATGAATTTACCCATCCAAAGTAAGTAAAACTTCTAACATATTTTTCCTGTTCTCAGAAGATAAATATTTTAGCGCTGTATACCAAGAAATTCTTGATGTTTACAATATCTGTGCATTTCCTTTTTTAGCTCCAAAACATTTTTTCCTACACTTTCGACAATGAACACTTTTACTTAAAAACATTTATCTTGAATTTCAGTTTTGCATTAGTACTGAGCTTCTGGTATTGAAACTGCAATCCCAATGTGTTATGCCCATTTAATCACAACAATAATGAACAACTTCCTTCCTTACATCTGCCAATTCATGACAATCTTATCCATAGTATGTCTGATATCCTAGTCATGCTTTTTGCTGAGTGCTTGTCTTCTTGTTCTCTTCCTTTCTTTTTCTAGTGCAGATTCACTAGCAGACTTTTGCTATAAATGCCAGGGACAATCATAATTTGTTGCAGAAGACTATTGTTGGTGTTCAACAGGAAGGAAAAAAAAAGATTTTGTTCCTCTTTCTGATGTTTATATTCTTGAACAGTCTCTCAGGCTTCAAAATACCTTCTTATTTTTGTAGCAGTACTGACACAACTGTTCTGAGTGTGCAGGTTGCATGTCCAACTGATACTGTCAGTTGTATCAGAAATTGACTATCAATCAGCTGTTCTGCATGCACTGTTTTTCATTTTGCTCTTTCCAAATCAAGGAGCAAATATGCTGCTGGCTACCCAGTTAGGTTTTAAAATAATGTCTCCTCTGAGTGTTTTTTTATTTCCTTTAGAAAGGCAGTTAGTAAATCTATCTGTAGCTTAACTTGAATATGATGGGAAATGGTTCATGTTATTCTCCAACACCTATAGATGATTTCTTTCTACATCCAGGTATTTAACCCTATTGTTCTTTTGAATTTGTTTTGCTGACAGTTCAAATACAGTAGAATTAACATTAATGTTATCTGTAGGAACTGAGGTGATGGACCCATATTTGGAATTGGTCTATTCTGTTTGCTAATGCTGAATGTTTATGGTATATGTAACACATCTGTTCCTTGCTGTGTGCTAATATCTACATTCTGCCTGGTGATACCAAATGTGATCATCTTGGTTGTTAATACTTTTCTTGGGGGAAAATCCTGCATGTAGCATGAGCATCTCTGCCAAGGATAAAGGTTTGGAGAAATCTTAATCCCTGCTCCCTCTCACAGAGACAGTGTTATTCTGTAATTACTCCTGTAGCTGGTTTCAGGAATCTGCTTATACAGGGAGAAGCCACATCAGCATCACTTCATCAGTCATAACTCGGCACGTGGTTTGTGATCCTCTTCTTTAATCAGAATGATATCTTCCACATTGGTAGAGTGGTGAACTGGGGACAGGATTCACTACTCTGGATTGCTAGTGTATGTGTTTTGTCTTCTGATATGCTTTGACACATCCTGAACATATACCAGGAAGGACAGTTCAATGCAAGATCTTTTCTTTCTTTGCAAGGAATACACTTCTAGTTCCCTTTGTGACTTCTGCAAATGGGAGGGGAAGGATGGTTCCTCGCTGAGAATTTTCAAACCAATTTGGGACTTTGCTAGTATTGTCTCTAAAGCCATTAAACCCTCACTCAGCAGACATCAAATATGCTTTGATGCTATAGGGTAGAAACATTTCTCTCCTTCAGGTCTGAAAAACTTAGGTGAATGTCACTAAGGGATTGTTGGTAAGTAATGCAGTTCCCTCAAATTATTCAACTGCAGCAACAATAAAAAGAAATCTTTTAAAATGTCCTGTTAAAAAAAAAAAGAATTACAGAATTACAGAATTACAGATGAAGAACATCTTAACCATAATGGTTACTTTGCCCATTGTTCTTAGAACAGGGTGTGTGCAGATACAAAACTTCTGTGGACTGATGACATAAGCATTGTAAGTCACTTTGTCTGTTCTCCAAAGCCTTTGGAAGGCTAACTCTCTGAAAAGAAGAGTGTTCTGCTTAGTCTTAATTCCAAGATAATTGCCTCGTCACAGGAATGGTACAGTGGCTTCTTTAATTCAGTGTTGCAGAAAAGCCTCTGGGCAAATAAAACATAAAAGAGATCCTTACTGTTGGATCCGAATGTTATGGATCTAGATGCTTGTAATTATTATCTTGAATTTGTAATGATTCTAGTGTGGAGGGTGGGAGAAAAGTGTATAGGGTATGGAAACCAGTAGTGCTGCTGTCTTGAATGTTAGTTACTTATACACAGCTTGATAAGTTCATGCTTGTGGTTGATCACTTTTGGAATTGAAAATTCAGACTTTTTTCATCCTTAAAAAATACCAGTTTCATGCAAGTAGAAGCAAAGGGGAGATGAATTAGGACATCTGGCAGTATTATTTTCCTTCTTAAACTACCTTTCTTAGTTATAGGACTGTAAAGATTGGAAAACAGAAAATGCTGTACAAATAAAACTAATTTACAACACAGAAAGTTGTCTTTTAATTAAGATCCTTTATAGAGGCTGTCTCTGTGATATTGTGTAGTTATCTATAGACTTTTCTATGGTTCAGAAACCTTTCAAAGTTCCACTAGGCTTCAGAATGATAACCATGCTGCAGTATGTAGCAATTATAGCATGCATTCACAGTGAAAATGTATTCCTATACAGGGAAAAGGAAAGGGGAAAAAATATGAGACATGTAATTGTTTAAACAAGGAATTAAAAAAAAAAAATGCTGGATTAAAAAAAAAAAAAAAGTTGCATATCTTGATTATCTACTTCATAAGGTGAGCTCTTTTCCAGGAATGCACAGGTAATTAAAGATACAGCAGGAACTATACTCACTGCTGAAAAGCTCAAATTTAGGAGAAAGCCAAGTTGCTGTGCTAGGTTAATTAAGAACTGTTTCCACCTAAATGCATCTTAGATAAATTTACTAAACAGGACACAGTATTGAGGTAAACTGGGTAACGTGAGGTATGTGAAGAAGGCTTTCCAGAAAATAAACACTTGTAGTTCAGTTTAGTCTGCAGATGTGTGTTGTCTTTTTTTTCTGTGATAGCTGAAACTAATTGTGATGGATACCAGCCTAGTGGGGCTAGATCAATTGTAAAAAAGTTGCAAGCAGAAAACTATTCCACACTGCAATTGCATGTTACTTTGAGGTAGAAAAATGTTTGTTCCTTATCAGAGAATAATGTATTAGCAGTAGGTAAGACATGTATACACTTCTCTTTTCACCTCTCTTGAATTCTGTTATTTCCTCTTAAATTCTTGTTTACCAGTGCAACAGGTAGACAGAGCAAAGAAATCTGGGTGCTCTGTTCCAAGTAGAGAATTGAATTTTAGCAACTACATAGAGGTAGGTAACTTTTATATGAAGTGATTCTGAAATCCAGGCTAATTGTAGGGATGTTCACCAAGAGCCCTATGATTCACATTTCATCCCTTCAGTTTCATCTCAACTATTCCAATCACATTCGCTTCTTTCAAGTCAAAAGTTTTGCACTAAAAGGATAACATGGACTTTTCAGGTGTCTACAATCCCCACATGCCTCTCCATGTTACAGACATGTGCAGAAGGTGTCACATAAAAAGAGATAGCCTGTGGATCCTAGCTCCTAAACAGCACTTGGAACCCCAGGGAACTGGTCAGGGGATTTAGATCTGTCACCAGTCTGGGAAATCTGGGAATACGGGACCTTAATCAGGAGAGGAGCAGTACCTATGAGGTATAACTCTCACATTCAGAACATTAATCTGAGAAAAGGGAGTGAGTTGTACATGAATGAAAAGGTCAGAGGATAATCCTGTCTGCCGTTGATACCTTCCCATCGCCCTTCAGGTAAAAGACCATCAAAGAGTGGCATGATCAAACACGGATGGGAAAGTAAGGCCCACTGTCACCTGATTTTTAGGATATTCCTGGAACCTAAATGTATAAGGCTTGTGCTGAGACCACAGTCGGCGTAACTTCACCCATTGTGGATAACGCACAGCATAGCTGCAACACTCCTGTTATCTAGACATATAAAGAATAAATAGATGGATACAAAGAAAAAGTTATGGCTTTGCTGAAATGCCAAGCAAATTGACGTAAATCACAGCAAGAACAGTGTTAGGGGACCTGTACGGCAGACTGAATAGACAAGAAACATCCCTTAGCCCTGAGCAAAATGTTTTCAATGGTTCATCTTGCAGATTTAAGCTCTCCTTTGCTTGATACATTAGCTGCAAACAGTTAGATTTTCATATGTTTGATTAGTGGAACATATCTGGCTGTGCATGGTTTATAAAATCACTCCACTCTGACTTGCCTTGAGTTGTCAGCTCCAGTGTGTTGTGGGAGTTGTGTGTGACCAGCCACCAGAAGGTAAGGGCACTGTTTCTGCTACCTGACTGAATTATTTCTTTCAAATCCTCTGAGATTTTTAAGGACCTTTAAGCATTGCTGTGCAAATACATGATGAATAAGGTTTTGTGGCTGACATTCTTCCCTTTGAAACATTCCAGTTCTTTGCAAAAACAAAGAAAATATTTTGGACTATATTGATACTGAAAGGGAAAATGTCAGACAGTTTTTCTCTTACTTTTTTTTTTTTGCAATGGCTGTTGTACCCTCCATAACTTTAAGTTGAGGTCTTCTATTACTCAACTTGTCAAAAATGTCTAATCAGTATGAATAGCCTTCAGAAGTTCAATCAGAAAATAATCCCCTTCTCAGTGGTTGAGACTTGCCCAATTTCAGAAAGGAAACAGGCTTCGCAGAGAAAAAGAAGGCTGGCTGAATGGCAATTAAAAGATAGAAAGGTCTTTGCTCATTATAAGTAAGCAAAATATAAGTAATCAAAACTGCTGCCATCCAGAGAATTCCAGTACAAGCAGCATGTTGCATTTCTGAGACATTTAAGTATTGCTGTCACACACACATGAAATTCCAGGGGTACTAAAGAATAAAGACAGTAAATGGAGTTTCATCAGGCTGGCAGCCAGTCACAGGCAGGGTTCCCCACGGTTCCATTTTAGGGCCAGTTCTCTTTAATGTTTTTATAAATGACCTGGATGCAGGACTTGAATGCATACTAAGTAAGTTTGCAGATTATACTAAACTGGGAGGAGCTGTTGACTCCCTGAAGGGTAGAGAGGCCTTGCAGAGAGATCTTGACAAATTAGAGAGCTGGACAATCACCAGCCACACGAGGCTCAACAAGACCAGTGCCAGATTCTACACCTGGGACAGCCCTGGCTATACGTATAGACAGGTGGACAAGAGGCTGGAGAGCAGCCCCATGTAAAGGGATCTGGGGGTTCTGGTTGATGACAAGTTGAACATGAGCCAGCGGTGTGCCCTGGCAGCCAAGAGGGCCAGCTGTGTCCTGGGGTGCATCAGGCACAGCACTGCTAGCTGGTCGAGGGAAGGGATTATCTTGCTCTGCTCTGCTCTGGTGTGTCCTCACCTCGAGTACTGTGTGCAGCTTTGGGCACCACAATATAAAAGGGACATAAAACTATTAGAGAGTGTCCAAAGTAGGGCTACAAAGATGGTGAAAGGTCTAGAGGGGAAGATGTCTGAGGAGTGGCTGAGGTCTCTGAGGTCTCATGGCGGCCTGCAGCTCCCTCATGAGGGGAGCGGAGGGGCAGGCGCTGAGCTCTGCTCTCTGGGGACAGCGACAGGACCTGAGGGAACGGCATGGAGCTGGGACAGAGGAGGGTCAGGCTGGGGGTTAGGAAAAGGTTCTTTACTGTGAGGACAGTTGGGCCATGAAACAGGCTCCCCAGGGAAAGTGGTCACAGCACTGAGCCTGCCAGAGTTCAAGAAGTGTTTGGACAACACTCTTAGATGTATAGTTTGGTTTTGGGTGGTCCTTTGTGGAGCTGAGAGTTGGACTTACTGATCCTTGTGGATCCCTTCCAACTAGGGATATTTTGTGATTCTATGAAAGCACACCGGTCCAAAGTAAGAGAGGAAATACTAGCTAGTTGTATGTGGTAGAAGTGACAATACACTTTTATCCCAAGTTGTCCCCAGTGAAGGGGATGTGCTGCAGCCCCAGCAGGCAGAGTCAGAAGAGTCAGGATGAGTACCTGTCCCCCACAACCCAGAACTACTGAGGATGCTCGTCGTTGCTTTGGGTGAGCCCTGCAAGAGTTTTCTTCAGCTCAGCTGTGTCTCTTCTCCTAGGTACCCTGCATAATCCTGTCGAGTGTGATGGGCTCACATCCCTAATCTGAAAATGTGTTTTTTGAATTCTTCAGTGAGGTAGTTTTCCTACCAGTCTGGGACCTGATTTAAAAAAAAAAAAAAATCATGCAAACATTTCTTTTCTGTAGAAAGAGAAGGGAAGGAAGGGAGGAAGGAAGGAAGGAAGGAAGGAAGGAAGGAAGGAAGGAAGGAAGGAAGGAAGGAAGGAAGGAAGGAAGGA